>VXBJ01004694.1:232395-262088 GCA_013400055.1 Nycticryphes semicollaris | reverse complement strand
ATGATCTATTTTCATATTTATGAAGGAGTTTTAAGTCTTAATATTTTGCAGTCTGTAAATAGCTCAACTTGTAATTAAAGGCTTAGGAAGAAGTTTGTAGCCTGTGTATAATAGTAAGTTAACACTGCCAGGAAAAAAATCTTTGCAAAACAACTTTTCTAATATTGTGGATATTTATGAATATGTAAAGAAAGCACGTCTTGTTTTTATGTTGATTGACCTTCTGACTTTTTTTGAACTATAGAAATGGTGTATGTTTTATTGGAACTGCAATAAGAGGTAACCAAAGATGAATCCAGTTAAATATTTTCGTAATTTTTTTTCTTGGTCAGGTTTTGTAAACTTTCCCAACTTGCTTTCAAAATAAAAATAAAATCAAGGCTTGAGTCTTGTGATTAAGAGCGCGATTCCAGGTTAAAAAAAAGCTGGCTCAACTGCTTACTAAAGCTACGGATGACATGAATACCTGGCTTGTTTTTTCAAAACCCACTTGGAGTGCAGAGCACTGAACTGGGCCTTGCAGCCCTGGGTGCCATCGGAGAGGTGTGCTTTTTCTCCCTCTCCTCCAGCCTCACCCCTGCCTTCACAGCCCAGAATTCCATTAAGGAACAACAGGGGGAACTCCAGTTGAGAGCACTTTAATTGGTCAGAAGTTAAAAGAAAACCAAGGGTAAGAAACTTGCTCCCCTTCTGCTCAGTTCTTGATGGAATACGGAACTTCAAAACTTGAAGGGATAAAAGGTCCACTTTAGTGAGGAGTCCTCTAGCTCTATCCACTGGCCCAGGCCAGCTTCATCTTCTGGCTGTGAGCTTTGGAAGATTTTGAAAACAAGCTCTTCACTATTTGAAGCGGCACCGATTTCCCGCTGAGGTACAGTTTATTGTGGCAGTCGGGCAACCAGGGCCCTGCCCCAGTGTCGGTGTTTGTCCCTTTCTTGAGCATCCACACGTAAGCCATGATGTAGCCAGTCATGAATGCATCGAAGCCAGCTCGGTGTGTCCCTCCCAGTGAAGATGGACAATGGCTTTCCTTTTCCTTTGCTGCAGCATGTTCTGCTTCAGTCTCGGGGATCTCTGGGTGATGGACTGAGCCCACCCCAGCAGGAACCTCTGACTTTCCCTCCACTTGGTCACTGTCACTGGCATGTCCCTTGGCAGAAGGGCTGACAGCAGCTGCTACCTCGGCAGCAGCTCCTTCAGTGCTCCCCACATCCTCTTCCCGTTGTGCGCTGATATCTGAGCTGACCTCTGCTTCCATGTCCATGGAGTTTTCCTCCGGTGGCCTTTCCCCAGTGCTGGGTGTGATCTCTGCCAGCTCGGAGGCAGCTGCAGGCTTGTAGCAGCTCTGTTTTCGTGGCGGTCCCTCCTCCCCGTTCTGAGCTGCCTCCATTTCTTTCCCAGAGCTCTCCTGCTCAAACGCCTTCGCAGCCTCTTCTGCGTTCTTCCGGCGCTTCCATTTGTGCTTGCGTTTCTTCCGTTTCTCCTCCCAGAGCTTGTCGTCCTCATCAATAATGAGGTCAATGTTGTGAGACTGTGGACACATCACCCCTTTTGGACACCAGCCATAGGCCTAAAGGAGAAAGAGAGAAACATGTAGCTACCAGCCTCCTGCTCAGAGCAGCTCATCCCTGTAACATGCAGTAGAGGTAATTACTCCCCTCTGCTGAGGGTTTGTGGAGGATGTATCAGGAGCTGTGTCCAGTGACACCCCCATGACACGCGAGAAAGACCTCGACAAACTGCAGCGGGGGGCCATCCCCATGTAGCACACAACGTACGAGGAAAGAGAGGCCAACGGAGGTGGGTGGCTGGAGAAGACAAGGCTGAGGGGATGGGGATATCTAGGTGCTAAAAACAGAGTTTATAAAGATGGAGCTGAACTCTTCTTTGGGAGCGTTGGAAAAGGTGATGGAGGAAGAGTGAAGGGAAATTCTGACTAGATACACAGCAAGGCATTTTGCACAAGGGGTAGTCAAACAGCGGAACAAGGGCCTGGAGGGGTTTTGTAATCTGTCCATAACAGATTTTTAAAATTCTCTGAGCAATACTCAGCTCAGAGAAGCTTCTGAACTCGGTAACCATCGGACCAGATGGGCTCTTTGTTTACTGGTACAGCAGCCCCAGGACTCGAGGTGCTGTGGATCATGCTGTGCTACGATGGCAGAAGCTGCAGACAAGTGGTATTTTTTTATATGTATCATCAAGATATAGGAGAGGAAAGAGGCAGCATTTCTTGCTCAAAGGACAAGCCAAACACATTTAGAGCTTTGAGCCCTCCCAAGACAGCAATAGCTACTGTAAATCACACCATCCCACTATTTAGGGCCATATAATCTTTTTCTGAATCTTTGTGTCTCGTGTAACCTGTGGAATTCACCACCTCTGAGCAGAGCACGCACATCGTGGAGCCGCGTGGAGTCTGACAATCTTTCTCATACTGTGAAGCAAACGAGGGGGAGCTCCCAGGTGCTTTCCTACCGCCTCCTCCTCTGGCCACATGTTGCTCTTTCCATGGAGCCAGGAAGGAAGCGGGGCCTCACGTTACTTACCGAAAATTTCTCACAGATGGGCACCTTCTTTTCCCCTCCCATGCTGTGGCTTTCTTCTTCTTCCAGACAGCAGTGGCGATAGTCGATGTAACGGGACACGTTAGCTGGGTAGCTGCAGAACTCAACCGTGAGGTGCTGCCCGCTGGAGTCCTTCAGCTTGCAGTTCTCCCGCTTGCTGGAACAAATAAGAGCATGCAGTTACTGAGGTGAACTCGCTGAAGGTCCCACGGCGGGGAGCTGCTGCAAACGTGCTGCTCTGCATCAAGTCTCAACTCCACCAGTCTCCTGCTCCTCATCTCCAGCCCCAGCTCGACAACCTGCTGGAGAGAAACCCCACCCTGGGAGTAAGTGCTGATTTAAAGGTTGGCTTCTCGTATGCTGACACAGAGGCAGAGACAACAGTGTCTCTGGCAAAGCACAGTTTGATTTTTCAATATTGAGGGCCCTAAGATACGTGTTAGTCTTCATAATATTAATGGACAATAAAAAATACCCCAAAATTAGGTATCATAGAGAGCATCCAGCAGCCACCACCCAGACAGGTTCAACCTAGGCGATGCAGACAGCGAGGAAACTGTTTTCCATCTCATGAGAAAAGAACTGTTTTGTCCCAGGAGCTGGCTAAAAGGCCCAAAAACCTTTGAAGGCTCCACGTAACTAGAATTGTGGGTTAAAACATTTAAGAGGTCAGTTTTAAAAATACTTTTATCTTGTCAAAACAAAGCATTCTCATGTTTGAGAGCAGCCATCTTGAATGTTTTCAGACCTGTCAAAATGGCATTTCCTGACTTAAAACAGTCACTAAAAACACCATTTCTCCTCTGCACAGAGCACGACTTCAGTTTAATGGAGATTCAAGGGGCTCTGTCGCTGCCAGGGACTTGTTTAGGTCGTGTTGGGATTGCAGAACCAAGGGTCAGACTGACACGTGGAGCGGACAGACATCTCTTCTTCTAACAGGCGTCTGTCTGGAAGATGCCCACAAAGAGCTGGGGGCAGGAAGTAAGATGGGACGCCCGGGAACAAGAGCGCCACCTTTGCGTGGAAGGAAAGTGGTGGGAGTCACAGCTGGCCACAGGCAAGTGTGACATGCAGGACATGTGACAGAGCTGGGCAGCATCCGGAGGGGCAGGGATCAAATCGATAATTTTTCAGTGAGATCAGGTCACTCTGTGCTCAAAACCGCTGCCAGCAGAAGACTGAAAAGCTCTTTCAGCAGCTGCTCACCGAACAGACACAGGGTATCACAAAATGAACCTTCATGCACTCAACAGCTGTCCTAGAAATGGCAAAAGCACCTTTCTTTACTCGTGGGCCTAACACAAAAGACCCAACCCCTTTGCCTGGAAAAACCAAACCAAACCCTCTAATGCTCCCTTCGCTTTTTCTCCTGTAAACTTGAAATAGCAGAGCGCCGCTCACCACTTCTTGTAAGCATACTCCAGGTAGGACGCTACAAAACGAGTTTCAAACTCGGAAGCGTATTTGGTGTCGTATATTCCTGCCGGAAACATTTCCGAGAGGTCAGCGGTGAAGGTGCCGAGGTTGTCCGGGAGGTGGGCGTAGAAGCACTGGTACAGGAAGACCAGATCGATCAGGCCGTTATGGAGAATGAGGGGCTTCTTCGCTCGTATGAGCTCCAGAAAAAAAGTCCGAACGCTCAAGCTCTGGCTCTCGTTGCCCTGCAAGAAGGAGGATCAATCAACGAGCCTTAGTGCACTGACTTGCCATCCCCTCGGGAAGTCCTTGGAGCCTGCTGCAGCAAAGCTCTGCCTACAGCTCTGACGTGCTCCACGCAAACAACAGCCCAAATATTTGGAAAAGTAACCGAAACAAGTGCCAGGCTGGATATAAACCAGCAGGGATGTGAAAGGGATAGTGCTGCACTCATGGAATCACAGAATTGTCAGAGTTGGAAGGGACCTCTAGGGGTCATCTAGTCCAACTCCCCTGCTAAAGCAGGATTGCCCAGAGCACATTACTCAGGACTGCATCCAAGCAGGTCTTGAAGGTCTCCAGAGAAAGGGACTCCACACCCTCCCTGGGCAGCCTGTTCCAGAGCTCTGTCACCCTCACCAGAAAGAAGTTTTTCCTCATATTTGAATGGAACATCCTATGTTCCAGCTTGTGCCCATTGCCCCTTGTCCTGTCACTGGGAACCGCTGAAAAGAGTCTGGCTCCATCCTCCTTCAACCCACCATTTAGGTATTTGTAAGCATTAATAAGGTCTCCCCTCAGCCTTCTCTTTCCCAGGCTAAACAGTCCCAGCTCTCTCAGCTTTTCTGCATAAAGGAGATGCTTCAATCCCTCCATCATCTTTGTTGCCCTCAAGAATCCAGCACGAGCCCATCTTCGCTCAGCAGCTGCTGAGAGAAGCACCGGGACCGGGGGAAGCCAACAACCCTCTCAAAGAGCTTGGGGGCGGAGCCAGCTTAAAGTATGCGACAAAGAGTTGTTTCCTACCTTGTCGTTGCCCTTGTGGTAGGGGATGCCCCGGGAGTACTGCTTGTTGAAGTCAAAGCCGTGCTGCACCAGGAACTGCACCGACTGGGGCTCCACGACATAGTCCTCGGTGCAGAGCAGAGTCAGGTTGTAGATCTGGCAGAGGTACGTGTTCTCCGGCTGCAGGGGGAGAGCGGGTAAAGCCATACGGGGATGGGAACTGCCGAAAAAAACCGGGGCAAGCCCACGGAGCACGGGTGGGTCGAGTCCCGCCTCCCCCGCGGTGCCCCCAGGAACCCACCTTCTCCGGGAGCCGCTTGAAACAGGCCACGCCGAGAGATAAGACGGAACGGGTCCTGGCCGCGTTACAGACGGCCTTGTACCGCTCTTCGATGCACCTGGCCGGCAGAAGAACGGGAGCTGACGGCTTCTGCCCTGCTCCGTCCCACCGGCCGCCCCCCCTAGAGCCAAACCCACCGCGGGGACGGCAACCGGTACCGGCGGGACGCGCCTCGGAGCCCTCGCAGCCGCTCAGTCAGGCTGAGCGACACGCCCCCCCCCGCCCTACCGGGGCACTCACGGGTTCAGCAGCAACTTCCTGGCACCGAGGCCGCTCAGCTCCTGCGGGGAGACACCGGTGAGTGGGCACGGCCCCGCCACCGCTCGCTCGCTCGGTCACCGCCGCCCCCCGCCCCGCTCTCACCGTGTCCACGGCGATGAAGGTGGCGGTGCGCAACGCCAGCACCATGGAGGGCCATAGCTCCGCGAAGTTGTCGCTCTGCACGTCCACCACCGGCACCAGCCGCCGCGACATGGCCTCTCCCACCGCACGGCTACCCGCCGCTCCTGGGGGCCTCCACCGGCGCGGCTGTCGGCAGGCTGCCTGCTCCCGCCGAGCGCCTCGCCCGGGCCCCGCGCCCTGCGCCGCCTGCCCGAGGGGCGGTCCGAACCCTGTCAGCCCATGGTGGGGATTTTTTCGCTTTTCTAAAACCTGTTTTTTTCTAGAATTCGGGTTTTAAACAAATGGGCGCTGCTCTGGGTCAGCCCATTAGGGTCCTTCTGGGAGGCCGCTAGGGCTGTCGGGAGAAGGGGTCATGACCGCCTTACCTCTCGCGAAACGCTGATTGGCTTCGGCTTGCCAGGAGGCCCCGCCTTCCTTCCTCGTTTCGATTGGTTCAGGCGGGGAAGATGGGGCGGAACTCTCGCTCTGATTTGTTCCCCCGCGGAGAGGGGCGAGGCACTAGAAGGGAAACATTTTCCCGGGAAAGTCTCACGCGGCACTGGCCCCGCCCCCGCCCCCAGCGCCGCCGGGTGGGCCATGAGCCAGCTCCGGGCGGCTGCCGGGGGTCTCCGGCGGGGCGGCGGGAGGGCGCTCCGTCCCGCAGGGCGGAGCAGGAAGGGCGCGTCGCCCCGTGGAGGTGCCTGGTGGCGGGAAGGGCTGGGGGGAGAGTGGGGGTGTCCTCACCGGGCTGCCGGCCCGAGCAGCTACTGGTGCTCGCTGCGCCCTCGTAAGGCCTGGCATTCGGAGCTCCTCTAACCGGCAGCGGCCCTGGGGAACTGCGTGGTGCTGCGGTCAGACCCCGCAGCCCTCCATCCCCTCCCCGCCGTGACCCCGCGCCGGTGTCCCGGCAGGTACCCCGGCTCCGCCGCCCGCCCCGCACCTCTTCCGTGATGCGGCGGAGATCGGAGCCTTGCGCGAGAACCTGCTCGCTTGGTACGACAGATGCAAGCGGGACCTCCCCTGGAGGACGCTGGTAAGCGGTGCCGTAGCCGGGTACCGGTCCCTCTGCCGTGAGGGAGTGCCGGGGAGGTGACGGCGGTGTCTCTCCCTGTGCGGTGTGTCCCTGGTTGCGTGTAAGTGGGAGGGGGTGTTGGGAAGGGGAACGTGCTCCCAGCTGGTCCTGGGACCTGCAGCTGCCAGTGCTGCATGGATGAGGTTTTCTGTGTGTTGGCTTTAAACCTCCTGAGTGTTTCTACTAGAGCTTCTACCGGCTTGGCCTGGCAGCGAGTGGTGAGATGATGGTGGTTGAGGTGCCTGGCGGTGGGCATCAGCTCACTGTCTGCGGTGGGGTCCTGTGTCACCCAGTTTTTCCTCAGTCCATCTTCTTCCCCTCCCAGGCAGCAACTGAGCCGGATGCCGACAGACGGGCATACGCAGGTGAGGAGCAGGGACTGCACCCTGGCGTGTGTGGGGTGTCCCACTGCATGTTGTTCCCTGACAAATGGCCTTGTAAGGGAATGTGGCTTTAGTTGCTGTTCTTGGAACAGGCTGCCTGGGGTGGCCATAAGAACCACTCACCCCACTCACAAGGTGCTTTGGCCCCAAGGGAGTTCCTGTGGGCAGCATGTGGGGAAGGAGGAGGGTAGGAAGCGGTTCCATGGGTTGGATGTCACTGTGATGAATGTAGCCAGTACTGATATGGCCACAGCACGAGGGGTGGGTGGCATTGGTGCCTCTGCTCTGATCCCTGCAGTGTGGGTGTCTGAGATCATGCTCCAGCAGACGCAAGTGGCCACAGTGATTGACTACTACAACCGCTGGATGCAGGTGACTGCTCCTCAGAGAGTCCTGTGCCTACAGGCCGCCCCTTTCAGAGACCTTGTCCACTGCCTCTGGCAGTTCCCCATCTACAGAGCATAGCTCTGCTTGTCTCTGACTTGTCCCCTTCCCTCTGTACTGCAGAAGTGGCCGACGCTGCAGGCTCTGGCGCAGGCGTCCCTGGAGGTGAGCATTGCTGGGGCCGGGAGTTCTTCCTGTCCTCATGGCTCTTCCCACAACCCACCTAACACTGCGCTGTTTCTCTTGGAGCAGGAGGTGAACGAGCTGTGGGCAGGACTTGGCTACTACTCCCGAGGGAAGCGTCTGCAGGAGGCAGCAAAGAAGGTGCCCTGGTGTTGGGGTTTGGAGGACATTCCAGAAGCCCTCTGTGGCCCGTGGGCTGGTGCTGGCTCCTGTCTGCCCTGCCTCACTGGGGCTGTGTGCTGCTGGCATGAGGCTTCAGAGGCTGGGATCCTGTCTTATTGTGGGTAAAATGGGTTGCACGCACACCCCTTAGCTGCTCCTCTGACCTTGGTCCCCTCTGTGCCAGGTGGTGTCCGAGCTGGCTGGCCAGATGCCCAGGACGGCTGAAGACCTGCAGAAGCTGTTGCCGGGAGTGGGACGATACACAGCAGGAGCCATCGCGTCCATCTCGTACGGGCAGGTGAGAGCTGCGTGTCAGTGGACAAGTCTCCTCTCCTCTGCCACTCAGCCCTGCTCCTGGCAGGGTTCTGCTGGTGGATGTCACAAGCTGGAGGCTCCCTGGGGCAGTGCTTGGCTCTGGCTGTCCCCTGCTTTGTAGGGCATGTCACCCACCACCCAGCTTGGCCTGTGGCTCAGCCTCGTGTGTGTCTCCCCTCCACCCTGGGAGCACCCCAGCTCCATGCCTTGCTGGGGACACGGGGACCCCTCAAATTGGTAATTCCAGTGCCTGGTCCCAGGCTACCGGTGTTGTGGATGGGAATGTGATCCGGGTCCTGTGCCGCCTGCGGTGCATTGGTGCCGACTCCAGCAGCCCAGCTGTCATCGACCAGCTCTGGTAAGGGGCATGCTCCATCCCTGCTCTGAGCTACAGCGATCGTGCCTGTGCTCATTGATGGCCAAGGGCAGGATCACTTGGGATCCACGGGGAGTGGAGCCTGTGAAGGAAGAGAGGTGTGGGGCGTGGGAGTTCTTGGGAAGCTGGTGCTGCTGGGAATGGTTGAGAAAGGAGCTGTGTTTTCTCTGCCTACCTGGCAGAGCATCCCCCCACACAGGCAGAAGGTTGGCAAAGGTCCTCTCCTCACTGAGCCCCACGTCACTCACTGCTGTTTCTCCCAGGGACATGGCCAATGCCCTGGTAGACAGGAGCCGTCCAGGGGATTTTAACCAGGCCCTGATGGAACTGGGAGCAACTGTGTGTGTGCCCAAGGCCCCACTGTGTGGGGAGTGCCCTGTGAAGCAGCACTGCCAAGCACGGTGCAGGGTAAGTGCAGCCCCAAAATCTGTCTCCACCTTGCCTGTGGGTAGCCAGAGGCTGCCAGCTGTCCCAGTGGGGTGGCAGAAGGTCACCCGAGGTCTCCTCTGAAGCTTCCTATGAGCCATCTCTGTCCCAGACAGGTGTTGCAAGCAGTTCTTGGCTGGGCATCATGTCCTGCATCCTCACTGGGTGCTGGCCCAGAGGGGTCACTATGCCTGGGGACAAGGTGAGCTGGCGGATGAACCCTGTCCCCCTTCCTGTCCTCCCTTGCAGGTGGAGAAGGAGCTGGCCTTGACCTCTCAGAAGCTGTTTGGAAAACCTGCCCCAGTGCCTGATGTTGAGGACTGTGGTAAGCAACCTGGGGAAATCCCTGTTGTGGCTCTGGGTCTGGGCCCTGTGGTGACTGTTACATTTGTGTTTGCAGGTGTTGGAGGCTGTCCCCTGTGCCCCCCACCCACAGAGCCATGGGACAGCAGCCTGGGGGTGACCAACTTCCCCCGGAAAGCAGCAAAGAAGCAGCCACGGGTGGAGCGAACAGCCACATGTGTGCTGGAGCGGAGGGGATGCCATGGGACCCTGGAGTACCTCATCGTGCAGAGACCCAGCTCGGGTAATGGGGCTGGGCAGGAGCAGAGTGAAGGCACCATGCAGCTCCTTCCCACCTACATGAGGGACAGAGCACCCTGAGAATGGGGTGTGATGAGAGATTCAGTGTCCCTAGATGAACCTCTTGCTGGCTCATGTCCCCATTGCACCCCCTCCCCAGGTCTCCTGGCTGGACTCTGGGAGTTCCCCAGCCTCCTGCTGGCTCAGGATCTGCAGGAGGAGAAGCAGAGGGAGGTGCTGGCAGATCATCTCCGGGCCTGGACAGGGTGGCCAGTAGTGGCAGGAGGCCTGCGGTTCATCGGGGAGGTGAGGTTGGAGCAGAGGTATGCAGCATGAGCCCCCTGTGCTCAACTGCAGGGGATGTAGAATGGAGGGAAGAGGGTCCTCCTTCCCTGTTGTCACCCCTCCCAAGCTTCTCAGAGCCCTGGCAGACTCAGTGCAGTTGTGACACAGCTGAATAAGCAGTGCACCCCCTGCTGCCTGCACATTTCTGTGTCTTCCCATCCCCTCCCAGGTTGTCCACATCTTCTCTCACATCCACCAGACATACGTGGTCTACTCCCTGCACCTGGATGGGGACTTGACCCTGGACCCTACCTTGTCCCCATCCCGCTGGGTGACAGAGCAGGAGTTCCACGCCTCAGCTGTGTCCACAGCCATGAAGAAGGTACTGGGAAGGGCCTGGGCCTTTCTTCCCTTCATTTCCTTTAGGTTCTGGGTATCCTCTGGTTCCAGGACCTGGCTGTGCAGTTCAGCTCTGAGCTCTCTTGTGCTTCCTTCAGGTGCTGAAAGCCCGTGAGAAGCAGCGTGGGGAAGAGAGTGGCCCTGGGAAGGTGGGCATTGATGGAGGGTGTGCAGCCTTGGGGTCTCTTCCATGTTGCTGTGGGTCAGGCCCTGATGTGCAAGTGCTGCAGCTCCCCCTGGGCTTTGGGGTCAGGCCAAGGAGAATCCCCAGCCTGGGGCAGGGCTGTGTCCAGGGGATTTGCCTGCCTGGCTTTGCCCCTGCATGTCCCCAGTACCAGGTCCCCCAACCCTCTCTTACCTCAAAAACAGTCCCTGGAGGCTGTGGGGGCCATTGGGGTTTCACTTAGTCCTAGTGTGTGTCTCCTGCAGGGCTCCAAGCGGAAGAGGGGAACAAAGCTACAGGGAGCAAGCAGCACTCGCCCTGGGACACAGCTCTCCCTCCGCGCCTTCCTCCGGGCACCCACCTCCCCATGATAGTACCTTGGACATCTGAGACCACCAGGGACTTGTACTGCTGCAAGTCCTGTCCATGGTGCTGGGATGGAGTCCCCCACACTGCTGCAGGCCCAGTCCACAGCCCTGTAATGGTCTCCTGCTCCTCCTTGTAGAGTCCACCAGTTTCTCCAGCTCTTGATGGGCCAGTGTGGTCCTGAACATGACCCAGAGCCAGGGTCCAGACCTGATCCAGGCTTGTCCTCCTGGAGTTATCTGGTCTGGTACAGCCACCACACTGGCACTGTGGACTCACAGCAGCAGAGCTTTCTCTTCAGCAGCAGGAAGGCTGTGGCTGTCCTGCTTCCCTGGCCAATGTTTGCCCCTTGGCCACCAGACAGTGGCTGGATGCTGCCGTACCCTTCCTGGTCTCCAACAGCCCTTTTTATACTCTAGTTTTTACTGAACCTGAGCTACAGCTTTTCTAACAATAAATCTCCTAAAATGTTGGGGGTGTTTTAAGCAATTTTCTGCCTCTGTTGCCCTGTGCTGAGCTGGGGCTGTCAGGCAGCCTGTGGCTGAAGATGAGGATGGGGTGGTTGTCAGGGTGTGCACTAGGGATAGCAGTGATTTCTTGGTTAAGACACCTGTGAGCCCCTTGGCTGAGCATTAACCCCAAATAATGCACACAGAGCATCTCTTCTGGGAATGTGGGCATCAGCCCCAGGAGCTGCACAGCTGCTGCCCATGGGGCCAAGCAACGTTCTGTTGTGGTGGGGTTTTTTTTGTTTAGCCAAGCAAATTGGCTAAAAGGGGGTTTAGCCCCCTTTTTTACCTGTTCTCCACTATGTTCATGCTGTGGCTTTCCCAGACTGTAGCACCCTTGCAAAGGCACCAGGCCTGGAAGGCTCTTCCTGGGGCTTATGAAGAATCTTCCTCCTCACCAGGCTTGTGTCCCCACCTGGGGCCAAGTGGCCTCAGTTTAGGGCCTGCAGTATGGGACAGCCTGCCTTGAGGGGTAGAGAGGGTCCTTTCATTCTCACCTGGCACAACAGATCTTAAATGGGAGGAGAAAAAATCCCAAAGTAGTGCTTGTAGGTTAATCCTTTAATTAAGAGGAGCAAGAGGCCATCACTTGCCCTGCACAGGGGCTGGCCAAGCTCCAAGTGGTAACCGTTGATGAGCTGCCATATCTATGCCCCCTGGCTTGTCCACTCCCCTCTGGCAGCCCCTTCTGGGACTGGTATTGTGCCAGCAGTGTCCTTGGTCATGGTGCAGGCACAAGTCTCATTAAATTAAGATTAAATTAAGGCGGAAGGTCCTTCATGTGAGGTCAATAAATCGCTGGGATCCCATGGGAGAGGGAAAAATCCCCCTCCATCCTGGAGGATGCTTGGAGCCCACTGGACCTGCCTCCAACCAACCTGCTGTCAAGCTGAGTTGGCTCTGGATTGACCTCTTGGAGACCTCTTTCAGTCCTCAGGGTTGGACCAGAGAGGCGAGGAGCTGAGGGAGGAGGATTGCAGCGTTGTCACTGCTGCTGCTGGTCCATATAGACTTGCACCGCTTTCCACAGTGCCCGTATATTGCCTTCCCCAAAGCCTGGTGCTCCCCGCCGGTCAATGAGCTCCAGGAAGAAGGTCTCCTCAGAGAAGATAGGATGGGTGAAGATCTGCATCAAATACTCCTGGGAAGGGCTCTCTGTGGCATCAGCACCCAGCCGGCCTTTGTCCCCAGGCACCGTGGTGTCCAGCAGAATGCCCAGCTCCGCTAGCATGTGGGGGTCCTGCCCGACCCCCTGGATCTCCTTCACTTTGCCCTCCTGGCTGTAATAGGTGGTGGGGGGTGTGAAGAACCGTGCACCCCGCTGCTGCAAAGCCCTGGTTGTGGCAACGATATCGGTGGTACGGAGGCCAACGTGCTGGATCCCAGCCCCACCATGCTGCTCTAGGAAGGTGTCGACTTGGTTGGCGCCATCCTCTGAGAGGGACTCGGCGAGGATGAGCTTGCAGCCATGTGCTGGGGCACCCTGAGCACTCTGCAATGCAAGGAGCAGCATGCCCACCCCTTGTCCCCCCAGCACATACCCCTCAGCCGGCCTCTCCTGTGGGTTCAGCAGGAAGCGGCGGAAGCCAAAGCAGCGCTGATACCAGTCCAGAGCTGCCCGGGCAGCCCCCCGTGGGCAGACGTACGTGATGTGGTCAAAGTGGGTGATTTCAATCCCGTCCCTTGTGGCCGAGGAGGCTCCTTGAATGGGCTGGAAGCCAGGCAGGAAGGGTCCTCGGTAGCGGGATCGGTCCAGAAGGGTATGGCTGATGTTGCCCACAATGGAGCTTGCCACCCCGTAGATGACAGAACCACCATCATCCCTCACCTCGGTTGGGGGCACTGGCAGGGAGCATCCCCAGCTCTGCAGCTGCTTGCAGAGCCCCGGTACATCGTCCACCTCAAAGCAGACATTGGAGGCTGTGCCCAAGGTGGGCTGTGGATCCACATCATAGAGGAAATCGTGGGAGGAGGCACCGGTGGGACCTGGTGACAGGCGCTCGTTGAGGAGGAAGACGGCGTTTCCCCGTCGCAAAGCCAGCTGCCGGACACGCGGTGTCTCCCGTATGGCCACCGGCTGGAAGAGAAAGGTGGTGGCCAGGTCCTGGACCCAGCCCTTCCTGTAGGGCACGTGGAGGGAGATGAAGCAGGGGCGGCTCAGCGAGGCTGCCATGGCTGGGCAGGCTGCGGGGAAGATGCATGGGGTCAGGGGGGGCTTGCTGGCTGCAGGAAGGAGCCATTCCTGCACCTTGCTCCAAGCCCGAGTGCCTTTGCATGCACGATGCACATGGATATAAATTTGCACCCCTTAAATATGTGTATTTTAAAGAAGCCGATGTGCACTTCAGGACCAGCTGCAAAAAGCTGCCTAAGGATAAGAAGCCATCCTGCCACTCCTTTGCTGTGCTCCTCTGCCCCCTGCAGAGGAGGAAAGCCCTGACCCTTGGCCACAGCAGGTCTCCTATGTCCCACACAGCCCTGTGTCCCTCAAAGGTGTCACAGGGAGGTTAGCAGGGAAATCCAGGTGAGGAAGTTGCGCTGCGTGTGTAAGCAAGACTACGGGGACAAGGGTTGTGTGTGGGGGATGTCCTGTACCAGCAACCAGGAACACAGAGGTCGGACTGGTAAACACAGAGCTGGTTACAGCTGCAAGGCTCCCGTGCTGCCCCAGCGCTTGTCCATGATGTTGCACAAATGGGGGGGACGGGACACCAGTGGGGTCACATCAGGCTGGTGTGCCCTTCATGGAGCTACCAGGCTCCCTACAACAGGCTGGGGGCAGTGACCTTGCTCTAGAGGCACAGAAGGTGAAACAGGTGGGACTCTGCAGGGACAGCAACCTCCCTCCCCACCCAAATACCCATCAGACCCAAGGGGGGGAAAAAAGTAAATCTGTCCAAATCCTCACTCAGCATCACCTCTCAAAAGCATCCTACTGAGGGCTCCTGATCTGCTGCCAGAGACCAGACACCCTGGCTGGACTCCACTGGGCTGAGTGTGGGAGAAATCTGCTTATTTATCCCATTCCACGCCCTTGTGGGACCCTCATCTGGCTAACACCAGCCCGGGGAGGGATGGGATGGGGTGGGGGTCCATGCTGGGGCCCCTACCCCGCTAAGCACATGGACACGGCGCTCCCTCGCCACCCTCCTTCCCTGCTGGATCAGCATCGCCCCCGCACCTCTCCGCTCCCGACATCGCCTCTCCCCCCGAAACCCCCGGTCCTGCCATCGCCCCCCTCCCCGTGCCCCTGGGCACCGGCAGGGCCCCGGGTCACCCTCGGCCTGCGGCTCACCGGGGTCAAGGCTGCGGGCGAAGGGGATGCCGGGGCAGGGGCCGGGCCCGGAGGAGAGGCGGTTCGCTTCGCTCCTCCCCGTATGCAACAGGCCATGGCGGGACGGGGCAGGGGTGGTGGCGATGCCAGGGCGGCTGCAAAGCAACCTGCCCTCGCCATGGGAAAGCCTCCCCCGGGCGGGAGGGATCGGTGGGTGCCGTCCTGGGCAAGGAGGGGGCCGGCACACGGGGCGTGGGGCCGTGCCGGTGGGACACGGGAGCTGCTCCGGCAGGTTTAAAGGCAGGGACGTGTGGCTGGGGGGACACTGCGGGTGCCCAAAGTTTGCATGGACCCCAGAGGCGCCGGGCTGTGTGTGCAGAGCCTAAAGCTGCCCAGGCTGATCACCGCAGGCACCGTGGCCGCCCCCTCAGGAGGAGACGGGGTGGTTGGGGTCCCCTGCGGCGGGTGATGAATGAAATGGCTTATGGGTCACTCCCTGCCGGCCCCAACCCCACCGAGGCAGGGTACGCAGCTGAGGGGGGGAAGGGGAGGTTCGTGCCCCTGCTCGGTGCTGGGTGCTTCTCGGTACCCGCGGGGGCTTGGGGGGAGCAGTGAGCAATGGCGGGGTGACAGCTCTGCAAAGGGTCCGGTATTGGTCACGGGGCTGGTTTGCTCCAGGCTGACCCCGTGCAGCTGCGCCTGGTCAGCATCACCCAAGGCCCCTCATCCTTGCTGACATCCCCGACAGCACCCCAGCAGCAATCCCCTTTTCCCAGACTGCTTGTGGCTCTTTTCAGACAAATCCCCTCCCTCTTCATCTACCCGGGACCGTGTTGCTGCCCCCGTTGTGTCTGTGTCTGCTGCCCTTCCCTGCCTTATCATGTTTTTCTACAGAGCCCAGATATGATAAACTGCTCAAATATTTGCAGGTGTCCATGTGTGGCTGAAGTGGTGAGCTCTTCTTGTTTGGCTCGGGGCAGGAGGATCCACCGTGACTCTGATTTCCCAAGGCAGGACTGGGTCCTCGTGCCACCACAGCCTCCCCCTGGGCCCAGGGCAGGGCAGGAGGCATGGGACCAGACGCTGGGGGTTTGTGGGGCCAAGCATGGCCCAAGAGTGGCCCTGGCACCATGTGCCAGGACATCATGGCCTTTGAGGTGGCACCCCGTGGGGTAGGGAGCTCCAACACCCTAGAGGTGTGGGGCAGGCACCCCTCTTTTTGGCTGCAAGGCGGGAGAAGCTGTGCTGGCAGTTCCCCCAGGATCTTGTGCGTGGATGACACTGTTCAGTGTCATCCCATGGTGTCCTTGGCAACGCTGCCAGCCCTCCTGTGCCCTTGGTGGGGTTTTGAGCAGCCATACCCAGCTTTTCCCCATGGCACCGCCTGGCACCCTCTTTGCCAGCCCAGCACCAGGCACCGCTTTGTCCCAGCTTGGGCTGCCACAGCAGCAAACCAAAAGAGGGGAAACTGAGTGGGACAGTGCCTGCCTTGTTGCCATTCCCTGAGGCAGGCAGTGGTGGCCGGTACACAGTCCCTGCTCCAGCCGGGCTCTTCTCCTCCCTTCTGGGCGGGGAGAGTGGACAGGAGATAAAAGGGAGACCCGGGCCAGCTGGACATTGCCAAGAGCTGCTGGGACTGGAAGCAAAGTGTGGCCGGAAGACAGCAGTGAGGAGAAGAGCGGTATTGAGGGCTCGTTCTCGCGGGGGAGGGGGCTGGGGATTGGGGCTACATCCATCCCGACTAGACTCCACAGTCGCCTGCTCCCTCCCTGCCTCCCTGGATCGTCCCCCTCAGCCCCATGTCCTCCCCCTGTCCGTTAAGCGTGCTGGATCCTGGAGGGATGGGACATATCTTGGGATGGGCAGGGTTCGGGGGCTGTGGGAAGAAGGGGCTTCAGGCAGATATTGGAGGCAGGTGGTGTGTGGGGCTCTGTGCACCCTGTAAGTGCTTCTCGGAGCATCGAGGACTCTCAAGGTGACCTGAAGGTCACCATGCCTGTCCCACTGGCTCCTTGCTGGTGACCAGGATGATGGGGAGCAGCATCCCCGCCCACCTCGGGGGCAAGGACAGACCCCTGGTGATAGCTGGGTCAGGCTATAGGGGTTGGGGAGGTGGATGTTCTCTCCCACCACCCATGGGAGAGGGGACCTTCATCCCAGACATGTGTAGCCAGTGCCTTGCCACTAGGGGAGTCCATGACACTCGGCTGTCGCAGCGGGTGCCCACAAAAGCCATCAGCAAGGGCACAATGCTCGTCTGGAGCTGGGCACCCTGATACCCCCACAGGGAGAGGGGTATCCCAGCTCCCAGTCCCAGGCTGGGACCAGTCTGACACTGCCCACCAGTTTTTGTCTGCCCCAGAGGGGTGGCAGGAAGGCGATTTGGGGTTGAAGTGGGGCTGGGAGGACCCTGCTGGGTTAAGCCCTGGGGCAGAGGGGAAACTAACACCTCGATTCCCCCTGCCAGGGCCAGGGGTCCAGGATGGGGCTGCTGGCTCTGGCCCTGGCCACCTGGCTGGGGCTGGCCTTGGCCTCTGAGGGGCTGGCCTCAGCCTCCGAGGAGGTGGCCAACAGCAGCTGGCTGTGCCGTGAAGCACCGGTATGGAGCATCAATGGCTCGAGCCCCATGGCGGGGGTGTTGGGGCAGGTGACGGTGGTGGCCCTGCTGAAGGCCAGCTGACAATTCTGCCTGCAGCAGGCCCACAGGTGAGCCTGGCTCCCCACACCCAGCCCTGCCATCTTGGCAGCCCCCCCATCCTGGCACCCCACTCACAGCACCTCCTTCCCTGCAGCCTCGGGGGCCTGCGGGAGAAGCTGGCCCGGCAGGGCACAGTTGACGTCCACTACATGATCATCAATGAGAAGGCACCACTCTCCCGTGCCATGTTTGAGGAACTGAAGCGCCATGCCCCGCCGGGCGTCCCCGTCTTCCAGCCAGAGCCAGAGGACCCAGATGTCTGGCAGGTCCTGGGAGGCGACAAGGATGACTTCCTTGTTTATGACCGGTGAGCATCCCCCACCTCAGCTGAGGCTTTCCTGAGGGTTTATGGAGCGTTTGGTGGGCTTCCCAAAGCTCCCCCCATGGCTGGGCTGGTGGGACCCCAGACCCCCCTGCCTCGAGCCAGGCCATGGCTTCTCCCTGCAGGTGCGGCCGCTTGGCTTTCCACATCCAGCTGCCCTACAGCTTCCTCCACTTTCCCTACGTGGAGTCGGCCATCCGCTTCACCCACAGCAAGGACTTCTGTGGCAACTGCTCCCTCTACCCCAACACCACCCAGGAGGTAAGGAGCAGGGATGCTTGCTGGAGCCAGGCTCCCTTCCCTCCCCTGGGAAGGGAATTGCATTACACATTGGGAAAAAAACCCCAACCCTTATCTTCCTGTCGGGGACTGGCTCTGGGTTGGCAGCTGTCCTCATCCATGGTTGGGAGGGAAGGTGATGAAAGGTCTGGAATAAGGGCAGTTAAATAGGTCAGAGCTTTCAGACTGAGAAGGGGAGGACTAAAGAGGTCATAGCCCAGATATGGAAAAGCTAACTAGGGTCACTGGCTGTTCAGTTATAAAAAAGGGACAGGCAATGGACCTGGAGGTGGCAAGCTCAGAGCAAAGAAAAGGATGTAGCTTTGGGCTCAGCATGTGATTAGTCACTTGCTAGGAGAAAAATCCATCTAGAAATACTAAATGCAAAGTCCCTTCCTGGCTCAGGAATTTCCTGGACCACAGACAACTTGAGCCAAGGGATGTAGGTACAGAGGGTTGTGCTCTATGGGCCTATCCTGGCCTCCTGCCTCAGGGCTGGAGAGTCTTTACTCTGACCCACTCAGCTGGTCTGCTCTCACCCCAGCTCACAGGTGTGTTGCAGGCTCACAGCAGGACTGTGTGTGTGTTCACATACTGCACCGGCCTGTGTGTTGCTTTCCCCAGGCTAACAGTACCACCAAGGTGCCTGTAACTTCGAGCCCACTTCCCAAAGAAGAGGGGAAGGAGATGGAGGACCCTATCCATCAGCACAACCCCCTTCATCCTCGCCATCACCATGAGGTCAGCAGTGAGAAAGCCATAGACCCGAGGCGGAGCCATGAACCTGCCACCCGTGGTCACCACCACCACGGAGACCACAGCCAGCCCCATCATGAGGGGGGGAAGCACAAGGAGGGAAATGAGCACTAAGCCAGGCTGGGCAGCCTCGCAGAACCCAGTAGTGTGCAGACCACGCCAACTCGCTTCCCAGAGGCATGAAAGGACTTGTTTTGAGCTGCTGGTCACCAGCAGTGTTGGTATAACAATGCCCTCCAGCATCCCCCAGGTGGGTCACATTCCCATGCTGTGACCAGGGATGAAAATTCTTCTTGGACACCCAGAGGTGCTGCATTTTCAGCCCATGGGGTGCGTTCTGACCCTTCCTCTGCTGCTTGCCTTTCCATGCTCAATGAAGCCCGTGGTGCAAACCGGGAGGTCCCTGGTCACTGCCGGCTGACACTGCATGGAATAGCAAGGCAGGGGTGGAGGGGACAGAACTGGGATGAGAGCAGCACCGCTGGCATGCCTTACTCATCTTGGCACCCCTGGGTGTCCTGGCACCAGTGGGTGCCATGGCTGGAGAGGTAGTGGAAGAACAGCATGTGCCCCACAGGACGTGATCCCAGGGGATGCAGGCGCTGGGAGCAGTGGGAGGTCGCAGTTCCCCGTGGTGCAAACCCTATACCCCCACATCCTGGGGACCCTCCAGCCCTGCACACGGGTATGTGCAGTGATGATGGGTGGCCGCAAGATGGTGGCCTTGTCCCCTCTTCGAGATCTAGGGGCTGTATCCAGCGCCCACAGTCCTGGGAGGATGGGGTGAAGATCCTGGGGTCTCTCCTGGGGGAGAAGCAAGATCGGAGGGCAACGTGGATATCCAGATTATGAATAAAACCTCTATGAAGCGAACCCTGCTCAGCTTGGTCTCTGGTGGGGTCCCTTCCCCAGAGAGTGTGGGGGGCTCACCCAGCATTGGGCCAGGCTGGCTCAGGGAGGGACTTGGGATTGGATGTGGACTCCATGAAGCAGCATCCAGTGGCAATTTGTGTAGAGACCTGGAGGTAAAGGGGCTGAAGACTCAAGAAACACCATCTTTTCATACCTTCTGATTACCTCCTGCCGATATGTCCTCTCCCAGGGTAGGGCATTAACCCTACACTGCTCAACACCCCCATCTCTGGCTTGTAGGTGTGATGTTGGGGTGCCTGCCCTGAGTTGCTGTTGTGGGGCCAAAGTTCATTTTGGGCATCTTGTCCACAGTGCCCAGACCGGTTCCCATTGTGAGCATATTGTGGGGCTCCCCAGCCCTCAAGTAGGTGGGTCCCCATGCCTGTCTCAGCCCCATAGTCCTTCATCATCTCACACAGCCCCACTCAACACCCCCCCTTAACTCTCCATCTCCTCTCTAGGCCCCACAGCCTGAGTGGGGAGCAGAGATGTTTTTGCTGCTCAGCATTATGCTGCACCATATGTGGTGCATGTCCTTCTGATGATGCTCTGAGCTGAATTTCTGCACCCCTCTGCCCTGTCTCTGTGGGGTGTCGCTCTGCCCAGCAACTGGGGCAAGAGCCGGGGTGAAGAGGAGCTGTTCCTTGTGGGGATGAGGGCAACGTGTCCCATGGATGAGGGCAACAGCGTCAAGTGAGTCCTTCTCACCAGCCACAGGGTAATGGCTGCTCCCCTGCTCCCCCTCCTCCATCTCTCTTATTACCTCCCTCCTCCTCCCTCCTCCTCTACCTGCTCCCAGCAGCCCACAAGGGCACCTCTGTCTGCTGCTCCTGCCATCAATATTGAGGTTATCTTTTTCTTCTGGCAGCTGCTGTAATTGAAACAAAGCAGGCCGGGCCTCACGGGCTCCACTCCTCTTGCTCATTTTGCCGGTGCTGCTGAGACAACTAATTCATCTTAGCAATGTGTGGTTGGCCTCTTTTCCACGGCATCCAGGCAGAGTCCTCTCCCTACCACAGCTGGTGGGAACAGCCTGTGTCCCTGTTGTGTCCTGCTGGGTACTGCTCTGACCCAGGCTCTGGTCCTCAGCTTGCAGCAGCTGGGTGCTGGCCACCAGCAGGAGATGCTAGGGGAGCCAGCCAGCAGGAAGAGGTGCAGACTGGAAGGATGCTGATGACTTTTATCTCATTCTTTTTCCTTCTGATGCCTTCTCAGCCCTTTTGTTAAATTCCACATCCTTTCCTTGCACAGCCCCTCAAGGTGTCCCTGGCAAGGAGGTGACGGTTGATGAGTGGGGCATGCACAGATTTACATTTGNCAACCATTTGGCTTCCTCCCAGCAGATGAATCTCCAGCCCTGAAGGCTTAGGTTGGTATTTTGCTTTGGGGAGAGGAACTCAGGCTTGGGAAAGAGCTGTGATGCTATTTGGGTGAAGCTCTACACGTCTGAGTAACAGACAGAGTTTAGGGTGAAAGTCAACGGTGCTCTCATATCATATTGTCCAAAGGCCTGAAGGGTTTGGGGGTGCTGTTTGGCCCTGCCGTGGCATCACTCCCCCCCTGAAAACTGCCAGAGACTTGGAGCTCTGCAAAAACCTGTGTCAGTGTCTGCACTCCTGCAGTGATGAAGGAGAGCTTTGCTTTGAGTGGGGGTGGAGAAGTATTTCAGGGGTGGTAACAGGCTCTTCCCATTGCTGATGTCGCATGGAGTGATGCTGTTAAGAGACAGAGAGCCCCAAGGACTGCTCAGCTGTCAGGGGGGATGGCTCAGCAGGGCAGTGTCCAGGGCAAGAAAAGGGCTGACTTCAGGTCCTGATAGTGCTGCCGTGGGTCCCTGTTGTCCATGGCAGTGCCATCACCCTGGAGAAGGATGCACTCTGGTACCCTGTTGTCCATGGCTATGCCATCATCCCAGGGGAGGACGCACCGTGGTAGCCTTGGTGTCCACGGCTGTGCCACCATCCTGGAGGAGGACAGATCCCAGTCCCACATTATATGCAGCCTTGGCCCTGTGTGCTGCTCCTGCTGAGGGCCAGGCAGAGCCTCTCGGGAGAGGGGGGAACAGCCAGTCCTAATGTCAACAGAGGCCTCTTGTGCAGCGATGCTGTGTCAAGAAGAGGAATGGGTCCCTCCTCCTCCGCCCATTCATCTGGCAGCCGGGGCTGGCGTGCCGCCAAGCTGGGCTGCTTTGGAAACATCTCATTGAGGAGGCAGCTGAGCCCAGGAAAACAGAATGAAAATATACAGAGAGATCACTGTTGTTAGGCAAAATAAATGCGGGCGGCTGCATTTCTGTCCCCCAGGTCCGGCCCAGCCGAGCCCCTGCTCTGCTTCCACGGGGTGAGGGTGAATGCTGCTGCCTGGGGATGATGGCCACATATCTCCATTGTGGGTTAGGAGCTGGGGAACGAGGGCTGGAGAGAACATCCCTGGCTTTATCCAACTTGCTGACATCCCTGGTGAGTAGGTCCACACTCATCTTGGTGGTGTGTCGCCCAAGGAGATGGGACAGAGCAGAGAAACAGCCACAGAAATGCACCAGCCCCAGTGACTTGTGTCCTCTCCATGGCCACCAGTGCTGAAGGCTGGTGAAGACATGGCTGAGGAAGTGCATCAGATTTAGGCCTCGTTCATTCCTGTCTCCTTCCCCAACATCAGTCAGAGGTCCTGGTGTGGCACAAGGCCACTGGCAGGACAGATCCCAGTCTGCAGGTTTTCAAAACCCTGTTGGTTGGCATGCCTCATCTTTCATCTGCTGGCAGAGGGAGAGCAGAGTCACCCCACATCAGTACTCAGGGACAGAAGGTGGAAGCATCTCTCTGACTTTTTAGCAAAGGTGCATTCAACAGGTTTGCCTCTCCCTTGCTTCCCCCATAACCTCTCTCCTCCCTCCAAAGGCCTCCAAGTCTCTCCCAGGCCATCTGCTGACCTTCAAGAGACCCATCCCAGCTCTTTCCTTCCCTCCTGGTAGGTCCAGAGTGGTTTGGGGGAGACAGAGCTCAAGCCCCAGCCCCATGACACATCAAGGCTCTCACCCACACACAGGTATTCCCAGTGCCAGTGTGATGCAGCTTTGCGTGTCTCCACCTCCTCTCTTTGTCTGCCCAGCACAGTTCAACCATCGCTGTGCAAGAACATGACAGCCATTTCTCTGTGCTGCTGGTTTCTAGCCCCTACCTTTGCTCACCATTGGTGGAAAATAGCACGGAGGGAGCAGTTTGCTTCTGTTATTTATAGTTGTGATCTGGAGGTTGAAAGGAGCCCGGTGTGAACAGACAAAGCCCAACAAGCAACCTGGGAGAGACACATCTTGCCAGCCCAACATGCATGGATTTGAATGGAGCAGATACCCAGGGCTGAGACTGGATCTCATGCTGGTCCCTGCATTCATAGGAGCTTTACTAAAATTCAGGTTGCTCTCCTCTTGCCCTCCCAGCAGGAAAGCAGCTACGAAGCTACTCTTTTTTTCACTCACTGCCATGCAAAGAGAGATTTGCCATGTGTCTCTTCATCTGTCTTTCCTCAAGACAAATTGGGTGCAATGCTTGGCTTCCAGCTGAACCATGGTGCAGCGCTGAGCCACCACATGCTGCTCTTTCATCAGGTGGCTTCAAGTGGTGCAGCCTTGTGCCAGGACTGCCAGTACCTCTGCCACGGCTTTGCTGCTGTCTGCTGCCATCTCTTATGCATAGAGCAACGCGTGAGGACACATCATCATGGTGAGGAGCTGGGACGGGTAGACTGTAAAGGGAAGGTCAACATGGCGAAACCTCCTCTCATCCCACTGTGCCCCAAGTGACGAATGCTGAGGGCAGCACTGGGATCTGTCCTCAAGAGTGGATCTCTGTGTTGGGTTCTCTGCACCACAGGGATCTGAGGTACGTGAGTATCCACCATGGGGAGTATACCTGACCTGCTTGGCAAAGGAGCTGAGAAAAGAGGACAACTCCATGGAGCAAGCTACCAAAAAGGCATCAATACTGAGCTGAGGTGGGCAGCTCCCCAGCTGCTGTGAGGGCCCTGATAAAGCTATAAAAGAAAAGCTGAGTTAATGATGTTCATTATTTTTTACTATGGAAGAGGTCCCAGGCTGGAGCATTTTTTTCTCCACATGGATGTGCCTGTGGAAATGGCTTTGGAATAAATTGTTGAAATGGATAGTATGGAATGACACAGACCAGATGTTCCAGGTGTCTGATCTCTAGCTCCTGAAGCCTATTGCTGAGCATGGCCTGGAATGATGGCAGCTCTGATGGTGAGGGTCCTGCTGGTGTCTGAGGAACCATCACTCAGTGGGGCTACCAAAACAGTGCAGACGTCTGTAAAGACCAGCAACACCAGGCACGAGGAGAAATACTATAAATTAGAATGATTTAGCTTTCATCAAAGCTGTTTTTTCATTAGGTTGGGGTTTTTTTACCCCTAGCCACCCAGCCAATCAGCATGCAGCAACAGGGCCACAAAGCCAAGTAGCATCCAAGGATGTGGTCACTCAGGCCCGTGGCACTGTAGCTTCCCAGCCAAGTAGCCATGGGGCATTGTAACCTCCCAGCCAATCGGCCATTGGGCATTGTAGCCTCTCAGCCAATCAGCCGTGCATCATTGTAACCTCCAAGCCAATCAGCCATGGGGCATTGTAGCCTCTCAGCCAATCAGCCACAAGGTATTGTAACCTCCCAGCCAATCAGCTGTGCCGTGTGTGCCCATTGCAAGTCAGAGGCTGTGGGAGCCTCTCCTGGCCGGGCTGGCAACCGGTGGCCAGGTCTCTCCTGCCTTCATCAGAGACAGATTCCGCTCCTCCCTTGTTTCACTGTTAATTACACTTCATCGCTGAGATTTTGTAGCTTCTCTTTGAGCCTGAATTTGTCCCGCTTTCAACCTCTTCTGCATCGTTTTCTAGCTTGCTGGGTCTGTACGTTATCGTCCCCCCATTATAGACCTTTTTCTTTTTTTTGCCCTGGAAAAAGTGACGTTCGCTCAGTGTGTTGTTTCCCACCCATTTAATTTCTCCCTCTTCCCCTAGAAGACCATTCCCCACCCAGAGTTATTTACCTTTTCATTACCATTTGCAAAGTGTGTTAAATGCAGAGGGTAAAAGGCTGGGTTATCGCGTGATCTACTGTGGGTTCTCTGCCCAAGGAGAGGAGTGGGACTCTGGGTGACAAGTCCCAGCCCTGGCCTGTCTCCAGCTCACCTCACCCCCGGCCAGACCCTGTGACCTGTTCACATCTCCGAAGCCAGGGCAGACCCGATCTAAAGGCTAACGGCAGTGTTGTTTACGCCTCGCTTTGCCATCATTTATTCATGCTCTTGTAAGCCTACAAAATGATTCTCCGGTTATTTTAGCATCCCTAATTAAGGGGAGAGAGCCTCAGGGGCTAAGAGGGGGGCGAATGGCTGAGGGGGGGGACTGCTTTCTGCTGAGCTCAGCGCTGTGGCAGCCAGGTCGGCTGGGACGGACGCCACTCTCCGGAGTGGGGCTGAGTAACTTTCTGGAGCACTCTGCGCTTTTAGGCTCCGCGCCGGGAAGGTGACTGTTTCTCCTGGAAACTGAGGGTCTTCGCCCAGCAGCTCCTCCATGTTTAATTGCTGGCCTGCACAGCAAATGCATTTGCTGGAAGGGTGCAGAAATCTCCGTGGCAAGGCAGAGGCTCAGCACTTTGCTGATCTTATGGGGGCTGGCAGAAGGCAGCCCTGGCATGCCAGGGTTGTAATGTCGTATGTGGGGGAGAGAGGGAACAGCAGTTCCTGACAGCCAGAACTCTTTGGTCGGGTATGAGGGGGAGTCTAGGTCTGCCTGATCCCAGCCTGACACCTGGTACCCAAGAACCTCTCTTCTTTTCTCCCTTCCTTGCTGCTTCCCCAGACCATCTCCTTGTTCCTCTTGTCCCTCTGCTCCTGGGTGATCCCTCTCCAGCTGTAAGAAGGAGCTTCCCAAGCTCCACCCTGCCCCACAGACCCCATCCCCTCAGCAGGGCTCCCCCCATTCATACCTCCCCCGCCCCCAGCCTCCTGCCAAGGTCCTCCAGGACCCCTGCCCTACCAGGTCCAAACTCCCAGTGCCTGTAGTGCATGGCAAGCAGAGGCAATCTGTCATGGAGTGCCCTGGGCACAGCATAGTAAAGTGCTTGGTGCAGGCATCCTTGTCAGGGATGGCCTGACATTTGTCTTGGGGATTGCTCTCCCCTTTGGCAGTAGATGAAGAGCAGAGAAGCTGCATCACCCCAGGTGTCCCCTGCTTTGAAAGTATGCATCCCTGAGCAGAGACAGGGACATACAGGCAAGCAGAGCCGTTCCTATCTTTGAATTCAGTCCATGCTTGGAGAGGGGAGATGGTAGTTTCATTCCTTCCTTCTCTCTTTTGAGTACACAGACAACTGCAGGCACACCTGAAGGAGGTCCCTGGGATTGTCACTTCTGGAAAGTTTCATAAAATAACTGGCTGGTTAGCAAAAAGCATCTTTATTAGAGTCCCTGCTGAAAGAAGAGCTCAGCAATAACTCAGCGCTAATGAGTCAGTGGAGAATCCGTGGGGGATTCAAACAGCTTGATGGCAAAAAGCTCCAGCTCAAGCTACGCTTTGTCAGAGACCTTACTAGGTACTGGAGAACCTAAAAATGGGCTCAACTACAGTCAGACAAATGAAGGTATGTGTCCTCTTGCTTGCAAAGACATTTAAGAAGGCAACAGTCTCTGCTCCTTTCTTGATGTCGGATCACAAGAATAACTATCCCAGGCCAAATGCACTCCTGAGCTGCGGGCTGCATTACTTGCCATATCCTTTCCCTCCTGCCTCTGCTCTGAACAGCACCAGGAACACAGGAAAGTCAGAAACAGCCACACTTCCAACGAGTGCCTGGGGCTGGTGGCTGTAGCATGGGCCTTTGTCTGCTGATAAGCCTGGCTTTGGCTGCTTTGGAGCAGCAAATCTTCTGGGTGGCCAGGGCAGAAGCTTGGTGGCCACCTGCACTCTGCTAACTAACTCCTTTCCGATCATTAATTGGCCAGAAAGCTTCTGCTGCTCTTGTGTGTCTTCATCTGTCATCAGGGAACTTCCTTCGTGCTCACTGGATCTTGCAAAGCTCTGCTGACTGTAACACTGGCTCAGCCAGTGTTACCCATGTTAGTGAGGGCATAACATTGACTATTCAGGGTCAAAGCAATGCCAAATTGGCACAGGAGCTTCCTCAAGGGAGGGGAAGATGCCCAGGGAAAGGCAGTCTTTCTGCTGGGGATGGGGTTTGGGCATGGTGGGGAGAGGAAAACAGGTACACAAAGGTCTGCAGATGGGATCAGCCAAGGAGGTGGCATCCCCATGGGCTGAGACGAGGCACCTACCAGTACTTACCTTGTCTGCTACAAAACAAAGCACAGGTGACAGGGAGCCCACAAAGGGCATCTCAGCAGCATTCTTTTCCTCTCACATTTTTGGGGCTCTTGAATTTGGTTTCTATCAAGAGAAAAGCTGGGTTCTTGCCCCACAGCACTTGCAACTTATAGCTGGACTCCTGACTGAGCTGGCACTTGAAGAATTTCCCACAATACTGCACTGCACTGTCATGTAACTGTGATGTAGAGCCAGGGGGTGTGTGGGGGTGTGTGGGGCTTCAGCCCCTTGGGTAAACAAATTTTCTAGCCAGGAACTCAAAATAAAATGTTTTCTGGGTCCAGCATGAAAACCCATCACTTTGCGAATAACACCCGTGCTCAGGCCAGAAGGGCTGGAGTTGATGGGTTGATGAGCAGGCCCTGACCAAACAGCCTCCAAGCCAGGAGGGGAACCGGGACCGCTGGTGGTAGAGGCTCAGCAAACGGCCAGGCTCAGGAAAGCGTGCGGTGAATTATTGATGTACCTGGTTCCAGGCTCTGAATGAACAGCATCAGGGGCTGGGCGGGAGGCTGACATTTCACATCCTTCCCTGGGGAGAATAGGTCTGTCCATGTTCTCTGGGGGGAGGAGAGCTCCCCCCCTTGTGAAAGTCAAGGCAGTAATGAAAGGGACGGGGGGAGACAGGGAGGAATGGGGAGCAACAAATGTTCAGATGAAGAGGGAGAAGAAAAATAGATTGATTTGTCTTTGAAATAACATGCTAACCCCCCAGAGACAGGCTGGCCAGCCACTGCACCGACCTTGCTTTGATTTGAGGCTGGATTATATGTTTTATGCAGTGAGAAGTCAGCTCTATGGGAATGAATAACATCCCTGCTTGGGCTGAAATCTAAAATCCTCTTTATTGGCACTGTCTGGGGACGACATAAGTAAGGACACTCAAGGTTGTCACTAGGTGAGCTCTGCAGAGGCTGGTGACAGAGGGACCAGAGCACAAGCTGGGGTGCTGCGTCCCAGCTCTCATGCAGGTTTACCCTGTGCCTGAGCAGAACCGGTGGCTGTGGGGCGATGTGGGTGCCAGCAGAAACTCCCAGGGAACTGGGCTGCCGTAACACCACAGCCTGCAGCCACTCTCATAGGAAGGGCTTAAGATCCTGCCAGACTGGTCTCTTCCAGGAAGGTGTGCTCTACCTTGGGGCAGGAGGGTGACTTGGGATGGCCTCTTGAGGTCCCTCCCTGCAACCATGGAAGGGCAGAGGCGGATGAAGCCCCCTAGGTCCTGCTGCCACCACAGTGAGCAGAGGTGGTGATCAAAATGCTGTGCTCTCAAGTGCTCCCTGTCGCAACAATCCCTTATGGAGAGCGAAATGCCCTTCAGGGTTAAAAAAATGGGGACCTGATTCCTGAGGAAAATGTAAACAAATCTGTGTGTAGCTGCTGCCTGCAGCCAGACCCTGCCGCGGGTTAGCACTGATTATCTTGGACAAGACCAGCAGCAGCAAGGAACACCTCAGCCTTCAAGGAAAACCTCTTCCTGACCTTCATCGATTAGCATGTGGCTTATTCTCTAAAATGGAGATCTCTCATTGCAGTAGCTCTGCCTGCTCCCATTACCTGCCAGAGATCTGATTCCTTCTGAGTCCTGGGAAGGAGACCTTGGGCTTGGAGGTACCTCGTGGCATAGCAAAGGTGCATAATTATTTCCTGTTCCCTAATTGCATTGCCCTGTTATTCCAGGAAATATACTCTTGCTCTGTCAGTGAGAGTAAATAGGAGATCTCTGCAACAAGGGAGTAACCGGTAATGGTCGAGATGTGACTGAAATGCAGATAGAAAGGAATTGGTCTTAGATTCTCGAAGCACTGAGAATAACAGCAAGAAAACTGAGCTCTGAGATCTGTGAGCTCTACTCTTCCTCTCAGGTTTGCCACTTAATATATCTCTGGGGGAAAGCCCTGGGATAGTGTCCCACTGGACACAGCAGCAAAGTGACTGGCTTTGCTGGTCCAGCAAGGCAGCAGTGCTCTCCCCATGGGTGCCAGGCTGTGCTGGTCCCAGGGGTGATGCCATCACCCTCTGCTTAAGCAGAGGCTGGCAAGGAGTCAGCTCCCTGGATTTTGGGGTGTCAACTCAGGCAATACGTGGTGAAGGACTTCGCTTTAATGCAACCCCACCTTAGAGCACAGCAGAGCTCCCCGGGAGTCAGCACTGCCTGTGTTTCTATGTCCTCTCCCAAAGGCTGAATGTGCCACGGGACCCGGTATTTCCTCTGCACCCGAGGATGCTGCAGCGACGCGTGGGATGAGCATCTTCACTACAGGCCTTTTGAAGAAAGAGCTAAACCCGGATTGCTCACTGAAGGAGGCATCACCCGAAGGGGATTTCTGGTTGTTAGGGTTGTGGTTTAGGCCCGGCGCTGAGGCCGGGTGTCGCAGGGCCCAAGATTTGCAGCAGGTCCCCTCTTCCCACCGGATACCTCCCAGGGAGCGGTGCCACGTCCAGCCCCGCCGTGCCCCTTCGCTGCTCCTGACTCAGCACAGGCTCCCTGCGCTCGACCGGCCTCCGCACCCCCCTCGCTCCCCAGCGCCGGCAGCCGTGGGTCTTCCCCCCTATCCGTTCTTCGGCCACGGGTGACACAGTGTGTGTGTCCCCTCCCCGCCTGGGGACACAGCCAGGAGGGCACCGGGGCAGTCCCCGGGGGTCCCGGCAGGTGCCGGTCGAAGCGAGGGTCCAGCGGGGGCGGGCAGGGGGGCTACGGAGCGTCCCGCCCCGGCGGGGGCCGGCGTCCGGCCGGCGGGACCACCC
>VXBJ01004694.1:195257-222143 GCA_013400055.1 Nycticryphes semicollaris | reverse complement strand
CCTGTGTGCATTTAAAAAGACGATGAGTGTTTGAGATGGATTAGGGAGAATGCCAGCAGATGGACCGATTCTGTTGTTGCTGCTGGCAACCATCTAAGCAGCCATTTTGAACAATGCTGATACCGGGGTACTGATAACACAAAGATGAGGATGGGATAAATATCCAGCTAGTCCCTTTCTCCTCGCCTGCTCCTCCTCCCTCCCTTTCACGCTGCCGCTGCAGCCCTGTTATTAGAGAACCTGATTGTTTCCAGAGAAATGCTTCATCCTCTTTGCTCGACTGGTGGATGTCTGGCGTTGCTTATCGCCTTGATTTTCCTCATGGTTGGTGGAGACATTGGCAGATCGTTCTCTCCCAGGAGTCCCTGCTGCACGGGTCCTAAGGGAAATGTGCCACAGTGATGCTCTTTCCTCTACCTTAGTAAAGCATGGGGTGTTTGGTCCTTCCCATATGAGTGGAGGCAATTTCCTTCCCTCCTTGTGCCTATTTAGTGCTTAATTGCAAAGCGTGATGGCATTTGGTGGTTGGGTTCTAGGATTTTGGGAGGTGCATGGCACCCTAAATGAGTTTGCTATCTCCTTTATGCCAGAACGATTAGTATGGGGCTGTGTTTGCAAATTGGGGGTATCCCCTTTACCCATACACTGGTCCCCCCTCCCCTTTCTCCCCCTCACGTTGTCTGCTGGCTATTGGGTGTCTGGGTCATGTATGAAAGTCTTGGACTTTCCTAAGGTCTGTGCTGATGTCTGTTGGGACTGGTGGATTTTTAGCACTGGAATCATTGCCCTTTTACCTCTCTGTTTTGTTTCCCCATCTGTAGGGAAATAACCTTTTTGTGGATGAGGAAACTCCAGGCAAGCTTTGTCTTTTCCTAGCAAATGACAAAAAGGCTGGTTTGTGTTTTGCAGGAGGAGCTGGACCAGGGTGAGGATGGGGCTGTTCTGGGAAACCTGTTGGGCTTTTCCTGGAGCTCACTGTAATGTAGTATGATCACGCAAAATCACAGAGTATCAGGGATTAGAAGAGACCTTGAAAGATCATCTAGTCCAATCACCCTGCCGGAGCAGGAACACCTAGATCAGGTCACACAGGAACGTGTCCAGGCGGGTTTTGAATATCTCCAGAGAAGGAGACTCCACAACATCTCTGGGCAGCCTGTTCTAGTGTTCTGTCACCCTCACTGTGAAGAAGTTTTTTCTCATATTTAAGTGGAACCTCCTATGTTCCAGCTTGCGCCTATTGCCCCTTGTCCTATCATTGGCCATCACTGAGAAAAGCCTGACTCCATCGTCCTGACACTCACCCTTTACATATTTTATAAACACTAATGAGGTCACTGCTCAGTCTCCTGTTCTCCAAGCTAAAAAGACCCAGCTCCATCAGCCTTTCATCCTCAGAGCCGGTATGAGGATGCTGTGTAGCCTTGGCCTTTCCATACAACAGCATCCACGAGGCGTGAAGGAGTTTGGTAGAGCTGCATCTTGGATGAGCAAAGTGCCTTTGGGATCTGGAGTCTGGGGTTGCTGTAGAGAAAGCTGGATACTGAACCACAGGGGTGGTGGGGTGGAGGGCAATTAACAGGTAGTCTTCAGTTGCAGTTTGGTGTCCAAACACACTGTGCATAGGAAGTCTGGACTGTCCCCGAGTCTGCTCTAGGTAAGGCTGCCACATTGTCCACCTCAACCTCCCTGCCTCTGGTTCTTGGACAGTTGCTTTGGGTCAGGGATTTGCAAATGATTTCCAAATTGCAGGTCTTCAAACATGTTTCTGGATCAGAAGGCAAGCAGTAGCAGTAAGCTGGTGTCTCCTTCCTGCCTTCCTTGCATTGAGTCTGCAGACCACGGGCTGAAAGCATCACCTATTTGCAGGGCAGCATCTCTGAGATCTTTATACCTGAGGTGATGCCGTTCCCTCTCCCATAGCTGCTCTTTTTGCAACTTTTGCTGTGAAAAAGGAGTTAAAAATTGTGCAGATAAATTTCAAAAATGTACATGTACACATATATCTAATTATACACAGCAGTTGAAACTTTACTGTAAAATAGCAGATGTAAGAATTAAAAAAGGACTTGGGCAAGCATTTTATGGTTTCCTTTTTTAATTTGTCCCCTGTAGCTGTTATATTTTGAGGTAAATCTTATGTTGTATTTAAATTTGGGTTTTTTTTTCCCATTGGGAAATATCTTCTCCCTCTTGGATCCAGAGGCTATGGACTAGCCATATCTCATGTATTCGCTAAAATAAGAGGCATCTGGCTTGAAAGTTGAAAAATCAGGCTGTGAACCCTACTTCAGAAATGTTGTTAAGGGTGTGTTGGGAGGTTGTTGAGTTTGAGCTCTGTGAAGGCTTGGGCTGAGAGACTGGAGTCTCAACAGGTTGGCTGTCTCTGAGGGCAGCTGGCACTGTCGACAGATGTTTTTCATGTGCTCAGAGAGCTCCAGTGCCTGTGTTCCCCAGCCACCTCCTCTTGTGGTGGCTCCTGCTGTGTTGCTTGGCCTGTTGCTTTAGGAGATAGATTCTAGAAACTGGAGGATAGGTGAGGAAAGGCTGAGGAGAAACCTTCTGATTTGAAAGGTGGCGAGTGAGCACAATGAAGTGTGCTCTTCTGTGCCTTTGGCTCATGATGAGGTTGGACCTAAAAGCTCCTTCAGGTTTTGATGGAGAGGAACTATGACCAATGTGTGACCAAGCCTGACGGTGAACTTGGTGGCTTCTGGTGTGCTGCTTCTGTTCAATTGCTTCCCACTGTGGAAAATATTAATCACTGACAGATGCGAAGCAGGTACTTGTGAGGGTGACCACAAATGGTTTGGAGTATTTTTAAGCTATGTCCTCTGAAACAGTGCAGAGTGGAGCTTAGCCTCTTGATTCTTTTCCAGAGCCCCTTGAATGGCATGGAAGTGTGCACTGCCGCCCCTTCCTAGAGCTTTATCTATCTCAAACTTGAGTTTGACTCAGTCCCAGACCCCATCCCACTAAGGAAAATTAAGGTTCCTTGGCTAAACCCCCCTCAGGTGTCCTTGTTGGCAGCCAGTTTTTTGAGATTGAGGAGTGTGTTCAAACACTGTTTTGAGGTTGCTACGTTCAGAGCCAGGACACAGCACTGTGCTCCTAAAACCTGCCCACAACCCTCTGTGGTGCAGATATCAGCTCCTGAAACCAGCTCACCAGATGGGTGGTGAAGAGAGGCATGCGTTCTCGCTTTCTGCTATTTCAGGGTCAAGGTGGATGAGGAGGTGGTTGTCACAGTCAGGCTGATCCCATGTGGATGAGGTGTACCAGGAGCAAATATTTGCTTCCTGTTTTGGAAGTTACTGGTTATTTGTGAAAAGACAGTTTCTGGTCACCTCCTGACCACATTGCTCGGGGTATGGGTGTCTTCAGGTGTATCACTCTGTGCACTTTGAGTCACAGCCCTCATACAGCACACACATCTCTTATCTCTAAACTTCAGCACAGTGATGTGGTTTGAAAGATTCCCATGCCCTGTGGTTTTTCCTTAAGTGGTTGGTGGCTCAGTGGTGGGCTGCCTTCCCTGTGGAATACCTGAGGGACAGAAAGGGAACTGGTAGTGCATTTTAATGGGCACTGTGCTTGCTGGGAGAGAGGGTAGAGGGAAGTTTTTGCTCTGCTGCCTTTCTGTCTGTGTTGTGATAAAAATCTGTGGTTACCTAAGCCCTGGAAAAATCTTAAAAACTTACAAACACTGGGCAGGATGAAGACAAATGGTCAGATGTTCTTAGTTATGGCTCAGCTCCTCGAGTTTTGTTATAGAAAAGAAGGGTGGTGACGTGGCAGGATGACTTCATGGATGTTGTCCAAATTTGGGGCTTTTGCTTGAAAGCACTAGTTTTTCAAGAAGGCTGAGCTTCTAGGTGTCGAGGTCTCTCCCTGAAATGACCGATGCTTCATTATTATTTTGCACTTGAGTGGTGCTTGTGAAATAAGGCTTAGGCAAAGAGGACCAAGCCAAACGAAGTCAGCGCAGGCAGTAGGTTCTTTACGTTGGAGACCCACTCCTGCAGATAGAGTTCGGACATCATGTGTTCCCTCTACTGATGATGATGTCACCCAGTACTGCTGGTGCCACCCAGCACCTCAGGGGATTTGCAGAGGGGCTTAGCAAGCACAGCTGCCCCTCATGTAGGGATGCCGTGTTTTGGAGAGCTACCCAAACGGGAGGTAGACACTTTCTATGAGCAATTGTTTGCTCTCTATGTTCCCCGTAGCTGAAAGAGGCACAAAGCAGCGTTGAGGTTTTCCCTTGCTCGCCTGCTGGGTTTTTGGCTTGTTTCTGGTGGCTCCTAGCTCAGCCCAGGACCTGTGGTTCAAGTGCTGTGGGAAGGACCAATGCCCAAGAAATTTTTTTTTCTCTTCCCCACCCATACCCACACCCACATACTGGTCAGCCACACTAAGGTTTCCTGGACTGTGAGGTTTGATGAACCATTAACCTAAAAATGCCCTGAGTAGGAAGAAACGTTTCCAAGGTCTAAAAAAATCTTCTAAAGCTTCTGAAGTGGGAATGGGAGCTGTGGTCTGCCTGCGTAGCTTTTTCTTGCTCCTGGCTCTGCTTTGTGGGTGCAAGGGTATGTTTGGGATCTTGCAGAGACGGGAAGGCAGTCCTCCAGGGCCAGGTCAGCTGGAGGGGCTGCCTTCCAAGCAGATGTCCTCTTGGCATGAGGCTCAGCAGGTTTAAGACAGGATGTCCCTGTACTCCGGAGAGCTGAAAGAAAGCATTGGAATAAGTAACAGGCTGGGAATGTTTGAATCCAGCTATGAATTCCTGTGGAAGAGGATTTGGCAATGGCAGGCTGTATTGGCGGGCAGGCTCCATGTTGCTGGTGGAGGACAGCACCTTGCTGTCCCATGGGCTCTACCAGATGCCGAGCCTAGCGTTAACAGGATAGTGTGGCTGCATGAGCCCTTTCCCCTTTAAAGCAGTGTCATATCCAGCTCCAGTGCTGAAAGAGACCACCACCACCCTTGTCCCTTTCTTCTCCTGTTATTGAATGAGGGGAGAAACAACTATCTGTAAAGGGTAGAGACTTTTCATGGTCTCAGCTGGACCATGCTGTATAGGGATGAGGTTGTTAAGCCACAGCTGTGATGTGGTGGTAAAGCAAAGCAAGGGTCTGGTGGCCATGGGGATGGCCCACAGGAGGACATGGTGGATGTGGTTATATGTGAAACTGGAAGATGGAGTTGTCCATGGAGGTGGGTGTGGAGACACCCAGGTGGGAGGAGGTTCATTTTACTCCAGAGCGGATTCAGTGGCTGTGACTTCAAGGCTGTCCGTCATCGAGTCCCAGCAGTCCCATTTCTGAGGGCTTTCCTAGAGCTGTCACCACAGCATGGGTGACACAGCTCAGGAAAGAGCTGACAGCAGGATCCTGATCCTATTTTCATAGATAGTAACAGGATCTGTAAAGGTTTCAAGAGCTTGGTTGGGAAAAGAGCAACTGGGTTCCCCTGTGTCTGGCAGTGACCAGCAGTGGGTGCTTGGGGAGGAGATTAGGAAACAGAGCCAGAGCAGAGGGTTGCTTCCCTGGTTGTGAGTAGCCTCTCCAGCCAAATGGTTGTCCTGGCCCTTGGCTGTGATGTGGGTGTAGAAGGAGGTTTGTGATGGCAGCCCTGGCCCCACATTTCCTGCAGCAGCGAGATTATCCCTGAGTCTTTTTGTGGTGTAGCATCCCTTCTGTGCAGGCAGTGGTATAGCCGCTCCTCTGGCAGAGATGGTTGATGCTGTGCTGGGAGGCAGCAGTGATGCAGAGCTGGTGGGACTAAAGAGGCTTTTGGAGAGACCATCACTTCTCCACCCCACTTTTTGATGCCCAGGCTGAGGTTTGGGAGGACTGCAGCTATCAAGAGCTGTGGATCTAACAGGGTGTGACAAATGTGCAATCAAACGACACAGGCTGTATCACCAGACTCTACTCCTTTCCCTTCCCCATTGATATCTTCTCATGGGTTTGACTTGGCTAAATATGTTAATGCTTTTCTAATTGCAGGCCGAGTTAAATTCCCCATGCTAATATCTGAATAAGGTTAGTGGTCTGGAGGCGACGGTATCTCTCTGAAGGGGCTGCCTCATCTTGACACGTCTGGTGCATTGTCTGGCCCTCTCTGAGATGCCTGAGGTTATCTGTTGAGGAATTAGACCCTTGTGTGGGGATATTTGCTGGAAAGATGAAGGGCTCTTCATCCTCCTGGCTATGACTTTTTACTACGTGGCTTGTTTGCCCTGGGCTGCGATGGAGGAGTTCATAGCCTGCGGTGACAGGTGTGTGCAGAGGATGTCCCATGAACCACGCTGGATGAAACCCCTACTCCTTGGTAGCTCATGATGCCAAGTCTGTGAGATCTCTTTGCAGTGTGGGTTTTGGGCAGCTTTTTTGCATTTGGAGCATGCAGCTTTTATCAAGAGGTTGGGTGAAAGGTTTTCCTCAGAATTCAGGAGAAAGTGTTTATCGTTTAAAAGGGTAACTTGGGGTGAGAGGAAAAAGAAAGAGAAGCAGCTTAATCTTGCAATTTAAATATATTTAAAGATTCCCTCTGTTTGAGTTTGCTTCCTAGCCTTGGATCAGAAGGAAATGCTGTTAGCTACAGAGTGGAATAAATCGAGGGCACCCTTATCTGTGCAAGATAAATTACTATTGTTTAGGAAAGACACTCCAGGGATTGAAGAATTTAATTAAATACACAGGGATTATGAATATGCATGTAAATTAGACAATCTAGATATGACATGGCTACAACTGCAGGGAATTGTTCGAACTTAAAAGTGTAATCATTCTTTTTATCGGGGGATGTGGGGATGGGTAACAAACGAGAAGATTCCCTTTCCCAGTTCCCTCTGCCTTGTCTGGTCTCAGGTCATTAAGCAGTGGGAATTACCCATCCCTGGATGAGCCCGAAGAGATGATGCGCCCAAGCCTTTCTTCACCCTAATGAGCCGCCATAAGAGCCGCCTGAGAAATGGGGGTTGCGGCGAGGGGTGCCACCCCCCTGACCCAGATCCATGGTTTGGGAAGGTGGAGGGATGTGGTTTGCCTTCTACTGTGATAGGGAAGGAGCAAGGGACATGCTCACTGCTCTCCTGGTACTGCCACCGAAACAGAAGATCCTTTCAGAAGGACTCAGATATTTACTATGATTTCAGAGCGTCTCCCTAAAAATGGGGGAGTGCAAATATCTCTGCTTACCTGCCTTTTTCTGGTAGTTCTACAGGGGTGCTCCCTCCGATTTGACTCTTGCTGTTAGGAAATCACAAAATGCTTTTTTTATAGACTTAAGCCCTAGGTCAGCGTGAAGGAGAGGTGACACTGAAATGTTTTTTTCCTAAGAGTCAAGACTTCCAGGAAAATCAGAATGAAGTGTGGGAGCGTGCCTGTGCTGCCCTCCCGGTTGGGTCTGGCCTCCCTGTAGCAACCCAGTCAAGGCGGGCTCTTCAAAGGACATTAAATGCAATATACGGTGCTGCCTGGAATGTGTTTAATTTGCAACTCTTAGAGGTGGCATCTAATGATAAAGGCGAGAAATATTTTTCTACCACCCCACTACTGCCCCCCCCCCCTTCCCTTATTTCCTTTGTTTGACTTCATCCGCTCGGTTTCATTGTTCTGCTAAAATCGGATTGCTCTATGGTTTGAGTCCAGGACCTGCAACTGAAGAAATAAATTGCTACAAGCCTCCCGCCCTGTGAATTATTTTTAATTCTTAAAATAGGCAGCAAGACATGGATGTGATCTGACTTTGAACTTGATTACTCATTTTAAAAAAAAGGAATAATTAAGGAGAGGCTGGGTCTTGTCTAGATGTTTTTCAATTTTTTTGTTGCTGTGTTTTTTGTTTCTCCCTGTCTTTCCATTTTTTTCCTTTTCAGTCAGGCAGAGCTGTATGAGATGGACCTGTTCTGATGGGGGGGGTTCTTGTTGAGGGCCCCATTTTGGACCAGGGACAGGAGGGGAGCCAAGCCTCTGGCTTCCTCAGGGAACTGGGGGTGACCTGCAGGGACAGGAGGTGACACTGCCCTGGTTCACCCCACCACCAAGGCATGAGCTTCCCCCACCTCCTCCACCCCCTTGAACTGAGGGCTTATGGTAATTGGGAGCTCGGTCCTGTCCTGTTCAAGCCACATGGGAACAATTCCTATTTATCACTTTGAAATGTGGATGATTTTCCAACCCCTGGCTCATGGGCTCTGATTAAAAAAAAAACAAGAAAGAAAACACCCACATCTGAAAATGTGAAATATTTAAAGCCTCCATAGTGCACATTTTTTCAAAAACCTTGGAAGGCCTCCTTTTTTTTGTCCAGGAAAAATATAATAGGAGAATATTTGTATGGGTGCACAAGTGCATGGAGACAGGTTTGAACATTTGTAATAAAGTATTTCTAATAAAAATTTAATGTCCTCGAGACACTGTTATGGCAGCTCATTACTATTAAAGGTCATTTGAAGAGTATTGATCCTAAATGTTACAGCCGAATGTAAACTTTGACTGTTACAGTTATTAATGTATATTTATGATCTATGGGATATGTGTAAAAGGAAAATGAGAATGTAAACGGCATGGTGAGCTCATTTGTTTCAGAATTGCCAAAAGCTGAGGTCACACAATTCACCTCAGTTTTAAGTGTGTCTGTCTCTTTGCATTGCGTAGATTACGCTCTATTTATTTTTTTTTAACTGGCAAAAAGCTGTTAGTGCTGCCCAAGAAAGGGAATGCACACTTGAATTTCTGGTCATGCCCACAACACCGCCTGAGCTCTGTATCTCTTGCTGAATGCGTATCGGGGAGCAGTATTTTGTATCCAGCTTCAGTGGAGACACAGAAGTACCAAGGACTGAACTTTGTGTGTGACCAAATCACCAGCCTAAGAAAGAGCTCTGAGAAGCATCCATCTACTATGAGTGTAATTAGAAGGTTATGCTAGTGAAAAGTAATTGTGGCTTTTTTTTTATTAAATTAGCTGAAAATGTTGAAGTTGTGTACTGAGAGAGCAAGTGGTACTGTATTTATATTTTTGCTATGCTGTAATGCACCTATGTTTGCACATCTGAGGCAGAAAGACTGTATTCACAGTGAATTTTAAGGCTCTTTGTATTTAAAAAAAAAAAAGAGAGGAAAAAAAAAAAGAAAAAAAGACAAGAAACCTGTGGTGGAAGGAGGAAGATAAACGGTGCTTGTGATATTTCAAAGTCACATTAATCTTTTCTCTCCCTCCCTTTTTTTTTCCTTTTTCCTTTTAATGTATGACTTTCTCCAGGGAAATTGTCTCCTCATTGACTGCAGCGGATTAATGCGCACAGATCAGCTCCTGCATTATTTTTCTGTTTTGACAGAGTGGTGATTTTTATACGCGCTTCCCTTTCTGCCAAGATTACAGCTCGTGTTCTTGGAGTTGGGAAGAATTCCCTGCCAAGAAGTGGCAAGGAATGGGAAGCCGCCTTTCTGATGCACAGTGCTAGGAAGAAACTCTCCGTGGGTGCAGAGGCTGTGGTTTTGGTGGTGAGGATGGAAGCCTTCCAGAGTCTGGTGAGGGTGAGTGCCTGGGGTGGTCAAATCCTGGCACGCATGCTGGGACGTGTACTGCAGGGTGGCGTGGAGGTGCTGACGTGGTGGTAGGCCCTCCTGGTGAGGGTCTAGCACTGGTAGAAGGTGTTGGCATCCAGGTAGCACAGAGGAGCCAGCTTTGGGTGGGCTTGTGACTGTACTGGGAATTCTTCAAAAGATCCTGCTGTTCTCCAGGCTTGTTGATGTCAGCTTATTTATTTCAAGTTGCAGTTAAATACATATTTTTCTGGTGGGCTTTGGTAAAGTTCCACTTAAAAAAAAAAAAAAAAGGCAACTGAGCCAGCTCTGTCCAACCTACATGAATGGGACAGATTTGGCCTTCTCTTCCCTCCCCGTGGCTCCCACAGCATCTCTGGGCATGAACTTCACATTGCGTTTCTGATGATCATTGCATCCTGTTTTTAATGGTTTGTCTAGACAGTTGCTGACATAACTATGAAAATAGTTTGGTGACCTAGTCTAGAATTAGTGTGCATAAAGAAATCAACCCTCGCTTCTGATGTTTGCAATCAGTTTGAATGACTGTATTGTAGCACAACTTAAGAGGGAGGCAGATTTGGAGGTGCTCCAAAGAGCGAGTTGTGAGCAAAACACATCCAAACAAACCCGTGTGGTAAGCACACAATGGGTGTAGGGAAAATGCCTAAATACAGGTTAGCCAAGGCTTACTTTGGGAGCTGTGTGGCTGGTTTATGGAGCCTGGTGTAAGGATGGAGTTCCCCCTTGGTTGACCTGAGGTTTTTTTGGGAAGCTCATAATCCAAACTCTAAACTTGGACTTTGTGATATTGGGCCTTGTTGTTGAAGGAGCTTTGTCAGCATAAAAATGTGTTCCATGCAAACATCAGCTGTGTTATATGAGTTATGAGGGTGCCTTGGGTTAGGATTTTGTAAACTTTGGAAGCAAGTGGTGGTCCTGTCCGTTAGCTCAGAAATACCCGGTGTGTCAGCACTGGTGACCCTCAGCAGCACCATCGTAATGAACTTCTACTCTGGTCCTGGATTTGAGACCAGTTCCTGTAGCACTTGGCTATGACCCTACAGAGTGTGTGGCCTGCCTGATTAGATTACTAATCCTGGTCAGTTTAATGTAAGTCCCCTGAGCTCTAGGGGCAATGCAGAGGTCTCTGTGGACCATCTCCCTCCCAGCATGGGGTTCTTTGTTGTGATGATGACTTGGACACCCTGAAAGAAGTGTGCAACTTGAAATGAGGTCCTTGGTTGTGACGTAGCAGCAATTAAACTTTAAGACAGCTTCAACTTCAGCAGGGGTATGTGGAGTGTGGTCGTTGGTTTGGTAGCCTTTGAGATCTGGCTTGCTGCCCTCTGAGGGGACAGTGGCACATCCCCCCCCCTCCCCCTATCCCTGTTGTGTAAATGGGGACGAGTGGGGGAAAAGAGCAGAATATGAAATGTTGAGCTCATTTGCAGGGAAATAAATGATGTGTGAGACAGTTGTCTGACAGAGCAGTTCAATGGTTCTGTGCTTCGTGCATAGCTAGGAGGCACGTGGAGGCACTTCCCAGATGTTTGAAAGCTGGCTGGTGCCCTAAGGCCTCCCAGTCTGTGTGGGCATGGGAAGATGTTTCGAGGCAGTGCAAGGGGTTGGGAAGAGGTTTCCAGTCAGTGCAAGCAGATGAGGAGGAGGAAGGGGACAGGCAGGGTGTGTGCAGGGGTTTTGCTTGCTTTAGAGTGGAAGGAGAGAGGGATGGTATTGCAGATGGAGTTGGGAGCAGCGCCCTGTGCCAAGGCTCTTTGTGGGTTTGTGGGCATTTAGGGTGGAAAAGTCCCTGTGGGTAGTAAAGCAGCTCTCCATCCTGTCAGCCCGAGGCTTTGCTTTGTTTACACAGCAGTAGCTTTTGTTTTTGGATTGTGATGTGGAAAGTGTGGGAGCTGCAAGTGTCTTGGTGGAGACAGGGGTGAGAGCAGGAACCTGTAGATGTGATCTAAATCTGGCATTGAGGAGAGCTGGGAAGGTCTCCCAGGTTGATAGCTGCAGGAAAGAGCCAGACCTGGGCTTTACTGGGGTTGACAATTAAGGATTTGAGCAGTTTCTGAAAGAGGGAAACCTCTCCCACTCCTGTCATGGGCGGATGGGAATGGTGGTGGTGGTGGTGGGGTAGCTCTGATCCCATGTGGTGGGTCCAGGACCCTCAGCCTGCTGTCCCCACTGCTCACCGTGATGGGGAGAGGGGATGGAGGTGATGTGCAGCTGCCTGCAAGACTTGGTGTGCAAAGGGCTTGGGTGCCTGACAATGCCACGGTGACTTTCCATGCCCTTGAGCCTTTGCAGAAGCACCGTGGCGATAACCAAAGGGAACCGGTCATGACATTTCCAGGCCGGCGGGGAGCCTGGCCAGCCTGCCTGCCTGCCTGCTTGCTGCCATTGGAGGAGGTGACTGCCATTAGTTACGTGCTTGAAGAGGGAGGAAACAAATCTTTACTGAATTGGAAACCTTGTGAAAAGGTCACACTTCTGAAAAGCTGTGCATTTTAAGACTGCTCAGCTCTGCAAAGCTGCCTTTGAACTGGAAGAGTGGGAGTTTAACACCCTTGCGACAGCTCTAGGCGCATTAAACCCATGAAGCAGGAGCTGGAACCAGCTGAGAAGTTAACTCTTGCCCGTGCATGGCCTCAGGGGAGAAGAGAAAACCATCCCTGGCAGGTCTCCAGGGGAGGGCAGCATTGGTATGAACCCAATCTTTCTACCAGGCACCAGAGTATCCACTTGTGAGGGAGATGGTGCAACCGGGGGAAACTCCTGGGGTTGCCCAAACTTTGTGGACATCAAAAAGCCATGTGAGGGAGCAGTTCCTGGGGAACCATGTTTCCCCAGTGCTTGCTCCTTCCTCATCCCTCCAAGTCACCAACTTCTCAGGGTGCTAGCATCATCTCTGCCTGTGTCTTCTCACCTCTGCAGTGGCATGATGAAGTTTCTCTCACCCAAATGGACATTGACAGTGAAATTGCTGTTTATCATCCACCCTGCTATTAACATAGGTAAAATCCCTTCATTACAGGCTATTAGTCTGAGATTGTAGGTGCTAATGGCCCCATTCATGAGAGCACCAGGCACTTGCAGAATCCCAGTCTTGCACAGGAATTGATTGCTATCGATCAGCCTCTGAGCACTGGCTGGATGGTTTTGAAGAGGCTTTAATACTGCTTTACAGGGCAGCTGGTCCCTTGATATCTTTTGGACCTTTTTGAAGCCTATAGATAAGGAGGCCAGATCCTGTTCATCTGTGAAGTCAGGACCCAGTCAAATGTGTTGGCACAGGTGCCCTTGCCCCCTCTCAGGTGGAAGTTGCCCATTGTGCCTGCACAACAAGTAGCTTAGCCCAATGCTCAGTCTCCTCACCTTGTGCAGGGCTGTGGTCATGTCAGCAGATACATCCTGCATCCAAGTCAAGGGGATGGGACCATCCTCAGCCACCCAAATTCCCTGGGTTGCAGTTCTTTGCTGGCCTCCTAGTGCAAAGTGAACTGACGAACTGCAGGGAGAACATTTTAGTGCAGTGGATCTGAGCTGTGGTGGCATCTAGAGAACTTGGTCTTTTGTGGTTGTGCTCTAATAGAAAGCATTTGCCTGCTTCTTATTGCTCTGGGTGGATGCTTTGGCAATGTGGTGTTCTTCTGATGGGTGTTTCTGTGCAACCTCTGGTCTGCGACTGACATGGGGACAGGCAATGAACCTGCAGATGGTTTGGGTTTTAAGGCCGGTATCTGTGAGCAGTGGGAGAACCTGCAAATGCTTAGCTGGCTGTCTGAAAAATCAAAGTGTTTGGTGGCCTACTCAGGCACAAAGGCTGAGGCTCTTTTGCAAATGCGGAATCCTATCTCCACGATGCTGCTTTGTTCTCTGAACTATGGCTAGTTCAAGAGAGCTTTTGTTGGGATTCCTAGTGTAAAACACCGCCTGCAACATGGAGAGCAATGCACTATGGTTCCTTCTTAGCTGGGAATGTGCCTCAAGGTCCTGAAGGAGTGGGACACAATTGAGAGGGACATTGCAAATAGAGTGCGCTGCTCCTGATGTAGCCTGATGTCTTCTGGTGTTGGTGAGAGCTCAGGGCACTGGGCAAAGCACATGGGAGGGTGTCTGGCGTGAAGACCTGTTTAAAACCAAGAGGAAGGAAAAGCCAGGAGTATGGACGGATGGAGGCCCAGCAAGTTTGACCTTTGCTGGTCTCTGCTCAACGTTTGAGCCACTGGGCACCAAGTCCAGAGGGACCTTCGACTCCAGCATTGTGAGCTGACGTCATTTTAATTAAATTGTGTCTACCTGGCTGGGTTCCTGCTGGCGTAAGGGATTATTCTGAAGAGTCAGCTGGGCTGCCAAGGCACCTATCTCATGGCTTCTTGTATCCTGCACAAGTTTTCCCGTGACATGTTTTCACTCCCTCATCGTTGGCCGTAGCCCTGTCTTTTTCCTGCATCCCAGTGAGTTAGCTGGGAAGCAGATCTGGAGAAAGGCAGGGTGAAGTAAGACCCACAAAACACCCAGACTATGGCTGTAACGTGCTTGCATCACTGTATGAGGCTGGGGACCGCTGCGTGAGGGCCAGCCTGGGGTGGGTGAAAACTTCTAGCCAGTCAATAAAACGATGGGATGCCTTTGCAGGCTGGGTAGTGGGAGCTGGGCAGACATTCTTTGTGGCGATGAGTCACCTGTTTGTGGCCTGTTGGCAGACGGATGCACTGCGCTGCCTCTCCAATCTGCAGTCCTCCCCTGCTCAGACACCATCGGCTGGAGAAACTGCTGATGCAGCCCGCAGTGCCTGAAATGCGCCGTTGCCATCTGCCTCCCTGACGGAGTTGGAGCCGCTGCTTTTTTTAACCTGAGTTTGCTGAGTCTTAGTGCTAATTAAGCCGCCTTTGGAATTTGTAACGTAGAAAAATGCCTTGCTAAGTTTGGGATGGAGTGGGGGGTGCTAGGGCACTGTACAGTCACAGGTTTGGAGGTTTGTTGGGTTTTTTCTTTTTTTTTTAAAGTCTAATTTGAAAACACAGGCATGCAGTAATCTGATTTGGTTGATTTCTAAATGTGAACTCTGATGGCTTTGCCATTTCCAAATGCAGTGAAAGCAGAGGTTTCTCTTGGTTGCCATCTTGCCCTGTGCAACAGTTCAGCATATTTTCTTAAGGGAAGGAGCAGTAGGTCATGTCCTCTTGCTGGTTTGTGGGGTGGCAATCAACTGGGTAAGCCCCAAAATGTGCCAGTTTAGAGCAGATTTGCAGTGAGGTGGAAATGGTGGGGGAGGTGGTATGTGTGTGGATGTTCATGGTGGCTCCCAGGTAAGACCCGGCTGGAGACCTGTTTCTGTCTTGGTTCCCTTTACTTGAGGGGATTTGTGCTTACGGGGCGGGGAGGGGGGGATGCTTTGGCTGGAGAGGGAGGGTGGATGAGCAGTTAGAACATAGGGGTTTACCTGCGCTTAGAGTAGGACAAGATGAATCCCAACCAAGGTAGCTCAACGTGGTTGATCCTGGAAGACTTCTTCTATCTGAATGACCCATGAGGGCTCAAGGGCCCATCTCTGCTCCATTTTGTCATTCCTCAGTAGGAGGTAGTAATTTGGAGCGTTGTAGGGATGTTTCTAGGTAGGCTAAGAAGTCCACCAATCACTGTGGTGTGGGCCTCAGGGTCAGGTGAACACTATGCTAAGCAGCCTTTATTGCTTTGGAAGGAGATCAGCGTGAGGCCCACCTGGGACTTCAGGCAAGTACATTTTTATTTTTTTTCTTCAAAGTGAGCAGGCTTTTTTATCTTTGGGGTTGGATCATCTGCTTGGACCTGTAATGATCCTTGGTGCTCTGTCCCATTTCACTAGACCTGCTGCTGCTAGTGGGCAGGAGGGTGTGTGAAACAGTGAAGGTGACTGAATTAGTTTTCTTTAGGTCTGGGCCTCCTGTCTACTGTGGACACGTTGCTAAAAAAATAATCCATTTTTATCTTCACACGAATCTTCAGCTCGTAAACTGGAGTGACAATTAGATGATGCCTGGGCAGCAGACCTAATAAGAGCCCAAGCAGAGCTGATGTTTCACCCTTGCTAACTGAGTAGCAGACTAGCTAGCTGAGACACATCCCTTCTCCAAACAACTTTGGCATCCAGACATTTCACAGCAGCTGAAATAAATCAGCCCTTCTCCATTTTGTCCATCAGGAGAGGTCTTTGCTGTGCCTGGGGAGGGATCCTGGAGCTCGCTTCCCTGGGAGAGCTGGCTGTGATCTGCCGGTTGGTGGATGATGTGGATCCCTGCTCCGTTTCTCGATGCTACAGCATGCAGGCAGAGGGCAGGTGCTCTGCCCACTGAAGGCTTGAGTTTTGTTTTGGTTTTTTTTTTTTTTTTATTCTCCTTCTGGATTTCTTTGAATAACTCTTTCTGTTTGGGAACGGGCTCTTAAGGAAGACATCTTGAGGACAGACGTCCCTCTGTCTCTCTCCCTTTTGGAATTGATCTTTGGGTTCCCTGCTGAGCCTCCCTCTTGCAATCCTGACCCTATGTTGCAGGAGAATCTGTTTTGACGTCACTGCTTGCCTGGCATCTCAGGGGGCTGGGAGAAACTGGCCATTTGCTTTCCTTAGCACTTGCCTGTTTGCTCCTGTGAATCTCCTGGAAGCAGCATGATAAAGAATGAATTGGTGGGATCAATGGAGCTCTGTGCCCTGCTGGTTTGGGAGGGTGCCCTACTGAAATTCATGGGGGTTATCAAGGCCTGGGCTGGTGCAGAAACCGGTTTCCTTTCTGATTTAATGCTTATTTGATGTTCAGATATGTATTATTAATTTCTAGTCACCAAAGAGTTGGGGGAGTGGACTTTGTCCTCCAGGACTGGGATGTTTGTGATGTTGGGACTAATTTATTTGCACAGATGGAGCATTGCCTTCCTGTCTGTGTCTGAGCTGCATGCTTCTCCGTCAGGTGAGTAAATAGGAAGGGAGAGACAGCTCCTTCCCCACAATCCTTAATTGATGGATTTCACTATGGAGTTACATTCTGTGCTGTTGGACAAAGAAAGGGAGCCCCTACAATTGCTAAGTGAAAAACTCTCTCCTGCTATTTTTGAGAACTTGCCCATAATTGTGCATCCCTGCTGTGGCATGTTAACTTAAACAAAACCTGCACCTGGCAGGACTATTATAAGGCAAGAAGGTGCAAATGCCTCCAACATCAACCCTCTGCAGCACCTTTGAGCTTGGCCTGCCAGCTGCTGAGTGGCAGGAGGTATCAGAGGAATGCAGACAGGTTTTGCTGATGTTCTTGTGGAAGGGATTTAGTATCCTTCGTTCATTCGTTTGGCTTCTTTTCCAAGTTCCCCTCCCACCTTCATAAAATCACACAACGGTTAGAGTTGGAAGGGACCTTAAAGATCATTGGGTTCCAACCCCCCTGCCATGGGCAGGGACACCTCCCACTAGAGCAGGTTGCTCAAAGCCCCATCCAGCCTGGCCTTGAACGCTCCCAGGGATGGGGTTTCCACAACTTCCCTGGGCAACCTGTTCCAGTGCCTCACCCTCACAGTAAAGAATTTCTTTCTGGTATCTAATCTAAGTCTCCCTTCTTCCAATTTAAAACCGTCTTGTCACTACACTTCCTGACAAAGAGTTCCTCTTCCTTTTCCATCTTTGTGTCTCTTGGGTCCTAGTGTCTGTGGTCTGAGGGCCTGGAGGTTAAAGGATTATTCAAAATGGTTTGCAAAACTAGTCAGGCTAAGAAAACCCATCCTGTTTTCAGGAAGCTGATGTTCATGTTGTTGGGGTAGCATCTCCACTGGGAAAATGCATAGAGATCTGCTAACAGAAAAGGGTTGAGGATGTTGTGCTCTCATCTCTGTAGCCTCCTATGGTGTCTGATCAAGCCTGGTAGTGCAGAGAATAGCAAAATTGGAAGGATATGGGCAGTGTAGCCAGAAGGAGCACAGAGGATGAAGGTATTCAGGATGCCAGGAGCTTGGCTTTGTCCTTTTAATGGTTAATTCTGCTGTAAAAATCATACTTGGTCGCTTGGGAGTTGTGCTGCAGAAGTGTCTCCAAAATAATAAATGGCTTTCAAACTCAGAAAGAACAAGTGTTATAGATTACACTTCTCCCCCACTTTCTTCTTTTTGTCTAAACCAAATTCATATTGCAGAACTTTAAAAATACACAGTCTAATCTCCCTGAAACCTAAACCCATTGATCTTTCCTGTGGGGCTTCATGAACGTGTTTTATTTTTGCAGTGTAGCTGTCATCTTGAAGATCTATGATTAAAGCAAGTCTTTTTCCCCTCAAAACCCTTTCTCGTCTGCTGGTGAAGCTGTGGTGAAGCATTGGATTGGTGCAGGTTTCATAGCAACTTTTGTATTAGGAACCAGAATTTACTATTGCTTGTTTGTCACCAAGTACCTACCTCACCGTCACCACTCTTGGTAATGTTTAGTTTATGTGACCATAGTGTTCTGAGGGTGAGGGGGAAGAAACACTTTTTGGGGTAGAAAAAAAGGTGGTTTTTTTTTTTTTTTCCCCTAAAACCCATCCAAACAAAATACATTTTTGAGCTATTTTGGACTTCGAGAAACTGCTGTTCTTCAGCAAAGATGTAGAATCGTGCGTTATAATACTCAGTTAATGTCTTCTTTGCCAGTGGTTTGGTCCCTCTGAATAGAAGTCTTCAAGCCAGTTACATGCTGGAATGAAAAAGCACTGGAGGGAGAAGCTTTGCCTGTGTGGGGATGCTAAACTTCTATAAAATATGTGGAGGTTTCCCTGTCAAACAGGGAAGGATCCCACCTGAGAGTTGGAAGGGTGGGCCATGCTACTTTGTGCTGTCAGGATGTTGTCACACGTACACAAGTCTGCTCATAGGTCATAAATTGGCCCGATTCATCCTTTTTCTTTCCAGGAAACTAAACAAAAGCGCATATCCTAACTGCAAGAGAGAGAAATATGCTTTTTGGAGAGTTCTTGTTCCAAGCTATGCCTTTTGGCAAGATGCTGATCTCTGGCCACTCCATAGCTCCTGGCGTAACTGAAGCCATGCAGGGGCTTGTTTTTCAGAGTTGGAGCATCAGGGGCCTACAGCACCGTGTCCTTGTAGCATCAGCAGTAGAGGAATCTTCTCCCATGTGAAATTGTTGCTTTGAAAGTCCCCTTTATGCCTTGGAGGCCTTTTGCTTTTGCAGAAAGGAGGTGGCACCAGTCTGCTCTCCATCAGGAGCTGCTTTAGAGGCTTTTACTGGGAGGTGCAGTGGGGCCAAAGTTTGATGTGGGTTCTCTGAATTTATCTTACTCAGTATTTCATATGTACAGTAAACTTGGTCCTAAGTTTGCACATTTGACACTTAGCATATGTCTAACGTACAGCAGGGCTGGTTAGCGGTGGGGAAAATACACAGCCCTAAGCTGAGCCTTCCAGTCACTTGGGAAGGAGATGGGGCACTTTATCCCAATAACAGGCACACTCATGTTTGGTAGCTGCAGGGACTTTCGTCTTGTCAGAGCCTGAGCTTTTAACCTCAAGGCAGAAGTTTCTTAAACCGGTCTACCCCTCTACTCTGCTCTCCTGAGAACCCACTTGCGAGTTCTGTGTCCAGCTTTGGAGTCCTTGGCACAGGAAGGACATGGAGCTGTTGGAATGAGTCCATCAGAGAGCCATGGGAATGGTCAGAGGGCTGGAGTACCTCTGCTATGAAGACAGGCTGAGAAAGTTGGGTTGTTCAGCCTGGAGAGAAGAATGCTCTGGGGACACCTTACTGCAGTCTTCCAGTATCTGAAGGGAGCCTACAGGAGAGCTGGAGAGGGACTCTGTCAGGGTGTGTAGCGATAGGACAAGGGGTAATGGTTTTAAATTGAAAGAGGGGAGATTTAGGCTAGATACTAGAAAGAAATGATTTACTGTGAGGGTGGTAAGACACTGGAACAGGTTCCCCAAAGAAATTTTGGAAGCCCTACCCCTGGAAGTGTTTAAGGCCAGGCTGGATGGGTCTTTGAACAGCCTGCTCTAGTGGGAGGTGTCCCAGCCCATGGTGGGGAGGTTGGAACTTGATCTTTAAGGTCCCTTCCAATTCTAACCATTCTGTGATTCTATGCAGGTTTACTGAAGAAGAATTTTGCTTTGTGCCCTCTGCTTGATTTTTCAACTGTATACCTGAATTACATGGGTGTATGAGGATTGATGGTACAGGACTAGAGAAGTGCTAGGCAGGGCAGGTGGGACACTGGTTAAATGGATCATAGTGATCTGTAAATGTCACCTTGCCTTCCAGGTATTTACATAAGTAGAAATCAGAGTAAATATTTGTATTAAGATAGACCCTACCATTATGCCAACTGATGTATGGACTTGGGAAGAGCTGATGTCACCTGCCAGTGTCATCTTGGCTGTGTAAGTGGGGACAAATGTTCCTAATTTACCCTATAGGTTTTGGGGTAGGTTTTTTTTTTTTTCAACTTTGAGATCAGACTTATTTACCCTACAGATTAAAACCCAGCTTCCAAAACCAGAGTGAATTTATTGAGTGTGGTGCATTTTAATTAGAACATTTAATTAGGAGAGAATTCATGAGAGTGGGTCTTGTTTTAAAACTATCAAAGATGTTAAATGAAAACAAAGGGAAAGAAATTATGGAGAAGCATAAAAGATCATTTATTTTGGGTATCTTCTCTACCCATCAAAGGAGATTGCTTTCTGTCTGTGCTTTTTTGTTCCAAAAATAGCTAAGGTGCTGCCTGATTTCTGCAGGTTGATGTTGATCTCCCTTTGTAATTAACTATGAAAACAAATTGCGCAGTTGGAAGAGGAGAGAAGTGAGCGTCAGCAGGCTGCTGAAGGTAGCTCAGGTGTGTAAAATGGCTACTCCATCTCACTGTTGACTGTCCTGGAAATAAAGCTGTGGATTTCTTGTGTTGAATGTCTGTGTCATCACCTTGGCCTCTTGCTGATGGTCATTTTGCAGGTTAATCTCCTGAGAATCTTCCGCCCATCTCCTCTCTGAGCTGTGTTAACATCTCCTCGCTTTTGGTATGAAAGCGTGAGCAGCCAATGTGGGCATCATATTTTTCTGAAGGACAGTGAAGGAAGCAAGGAGGTGGTTTTCCTGACAAACTACTTCTGTCTTGCTGTGTCCAAGCAGCAAATCATTCTACGTACTGATGCCAGGGTGATGCCAACTGACTAACTTGCAGGTCCATCAAAGGGTTTGCTCTCCTGATTTCTACTCAGGTATGTGCCTTCTTAGAGATTTCTGTGGAAGCTTAGAACCCAGCATCTCTCCGTGGACCGAAACTGTATTTTTAGTATAGAACAAGATCTGATGTCCTCAGGAAATGAAGTCACTGACTTCACAGCATCACCCGTTTCTGCCATGGAAACAGTTGGTGAATTAATGCAAGTTTTGCACAGGTTTAGCAGCCATCCTCCTCTTCAGAGTGAGGGGTGGGAGGAAAATTTTCTATTAAACTCAGAATTGTTGTCTTAAGTTATTAATTCCTTGCATCCTAATGTATTTATCTCTGGCTGCAGTGAGGAGTGGAGAGCTTTGAAATCTAGCTAGCTCAAAGGATGCTTTCTGCACCGGGGAACAAAGAAGAAGCATCGCTTTAGTAGGATTTAAAGGCTACTTTACATATAGTGTGCAAGCAGCAGAGTGTAGCCTTGCTGCTGGTTTTGAGGGCGCGTGGGTCCTTGTGTCCTTCAGAAGATGCCCTGTGTGATATGGTTCCATGTAAATGGAGTGTGCAGCTCCTTGTGCTTCGTGCAGGTGAGGTCAGGACCACCACTGGCAGCCACCAAGCTGTCCTGGCCTCTTGGGATTGAGACAAAATGAAGAGGTACTAGGATGGTGGCAGTAGCAGCTGTAGACCCTCCACACCAATGGACTCTACTCACCTGTTTTTCCCGGGTGCTATAACAGGAAGGAGAATGTTTTGTCCTAAAAATTCAGTCTTCAGGACCTGGTTTTACCAGGATCAGGATTAGATTTTGGGATATTTGTGACTCTTAAATGGTTTTTGCACTTGGTTTATCTCTCTGCCAGCTTTGCAGTACATCTCCCTTGATAGCCCTGGGCATGTAGGAACATCTTGGAGGGTGGAGTGTGTGTCCCAGTGCAAAGCACACTCCTGCCTGTTTTCTGTGGGGTGAGCTGTAGTGCAGGGTGCTCAGTTGGCCATGTGGCTGTGAGCACTGTCCCCTTTAGGATCTCCTCAGACCATGTTGTGCAGTTGGCCAGGCTTTCTGAAGCTGTTTCCATCTCCAGTTCCTTGGGCTTGCTCTTGGCCAAGAAAACATCAAGTTGCTGAAACTGTAAGCCAGGATTGTACTATTTATGTTGGAGGAATGGTGCAGTTTACATACACAGGCTCTTTGCAAAATCAGCTTATATCAGCTTTTAGCAGTTGAAGTCAACAGCTGTAGCAAGTTAGAGATGTTGGAAGATAGTCCAGCTCAAGAGCGGTGTGCTTCTCTGTCATGACCATGGGTTCTCAGTGAGCAGCGGATGACCCGGTCTGGGTTTTGCTGGGGTTCAAAGCAGAAGCAGTTTGGGACAGGGGGCTGAGCACCATGCTCCTGGTGGGGGGGTGGGATCTTGGAGTCTTGCTGGATTGTTTACCCCCATCCTGGCTTCAGGCCTGGTGATGAATAATAACCAGGGTCCTGCTGTCTCCATCCAGCTCATGTTGAGCAATGCTGTGGTGCTGGCTTCACATTTCTGGCCTTGTTGGAGACCAAATCTCCTTGGTGTGGGCTTCTGAGCTCAGCTATTCACCCATCCTCCATTACGTATGAGCCTTGAGGTGGTCCTGCTGTCACCTCAGCCTTGCCTCCCTGCTGCAGACCCCTTGAACTGGGAGCAAAGATGAATTCCAGCTTGAAAATCCCTAAAAGTGAGTGGGGACTTGGAGGCCAGTTTGGGTGAAGTGGGGAGCTGGGCGAGATCATACTCCTTCCTGCTCTGAACAGGTTTTGATGCACTGGTCTTGTCTGCCAGCAGGGTCTGGAGGGTGTTTGGGGCATCCCTGTCTAGGCATGGCATCTGGTGACGCATGAGAAGGTGATGGATTTCTTGGACCAAGGGAGAGGTATTAAAAAAAGACAACTGTTGGGCAGATGTGTCCTCTTTGAAGTGTCTTGAAGGGTCTGTTGGCCCTCAAAGAGGGAAAATCTTGCTAAACACAGCTGCCTTGTCTCTCTGGGTGTGAACAGTCCCACAATATCAGTGAGTTTTTGCAGGATGAGCTGAAGCTCCAGCACCCAGACCTTCAGTGGGCACTGGCACTGCTGGAGGAGCCAGCTGTCTCCCACCTCTGGCTCTTCCAGCGGCCCACAGGCTGGAGAAGGCACTTGCTCTGCTTTTCCTTCCAGCCTCAGAGCTGCTTTGGACAGGACTGACCCTACATGTGCTCCTGCTCTTCTGCTGGCACCTTTGCCTGGCATCGGCAGATGTGTTGAATAGGAAACTAGTTTCTCATACCTGTTGGCATGTTTTCTTCATAGAAGCCATTTTTGCGATGGGCACCATAGCTGTGTTTGTAGAGAGCAGGCTGGCTGGGGTCTGGAAATAAGCATTTTTTGTAAGGCAGTGAGGGAAGGAAGATGTTGCTAATATGATTAATGGCAGTGGGTGTGGAACTTAAAACTTCTTTTTGTTGTTATTTGATCTTTCTCCTGCAAACTCAGCAGCTGACTTCTGCAGAAGATAAACATATGGGAGGAGAACGGAGAGGGGCTCTTTGGTCTTCAAAAGCAATTAAATGTTGAATGTCTGACTTGAGACATCTTGAAGAGGCCCAGATTTCAGCAGGGGGGTGTTCATCCTTTCCTTTAAAGCAGGCTCCTTTAAGGGCTCTCAGATGGACAGCAGCAGTTGCATGTCGCTTGGGCAAAGCATGATTTCTTATATGGCAGGGGCTGTGTGGAGCTGGTCTGGTCAAAGGCAGCTCACGTCAGGGCTACGTTCTCTTATATATCTTTTGGTTGTGTTTTGCATTCACTGCTATTGCTTGAAAATTGCCTGAAATATAGCTGATGTTAATAGAAATTGATGGGTGATCAGAGGTTTGGGTCCATGTAACTGTGAGGAGATGTTCTTGGTGCAACAAGGTTTCTGAGAAGGTGGAAACGCTGAGATGGGTCAATGGGTCGTGTTTTTCTGGCATGCAGATGAGTCTGGCTGCCAGTGGTCTTGTAGTACTGAACTGGCAAGGGTCAGCTCTCAGAGGACAGGGGCTGCTGCTGGTGAGTTTGTGCTTGAGCTGTTCCCAGAGGTAGCCCTGGATGAAATTTGGCATTTCCTTGAAACACAAGGTGGCTGCTGAATGCTGAAGTGGCTAACAAGAGGTGAGCACAGGCCAGAAGATCTCTCTGCTTGGCTGGACCCAGTTTCTGATAGCACGATTTGGCAAGAGATGCCGTCTGTCCATGCAAGCTTGTACTGGCTGTTCACTGTTTCTGAAAGGGATTCTCCCGTGTCTCATGCTGCCCCACTTTGTGGTGGTCCCCTGTTGTTTAGCCTAATTTGAAAAGGGATCTGAACAGGCTTAGAACAGTGACTGAGTCCATCAGCTGTGTCTCAGTGTATGGAGGACAGCCTGGAAATTATCTGAAGGGACATGGCAAAGCTCTTACTTGGCAACTTCCATGTGCAAGGAAGGTGAATGAGGTTCAGGCTGCTGTATCCTATGAGACCCTCTGCCCTCCAGTGTCCACACAAGAAAAAAGTCTTGAATTCACTCAAAGCTGAGGAACTGGGCAAAGTTTAGGCAGAGGCTCGGTGCAGACTCTTGTTCCTGGTCCAAGGACATGGTATCTGCTTCTGAAAACAGCCAAAGGCAAATTGTCTAGGATCTAAGTCGGAGGCAGAACAGCAAGGCCAGTGCCAGTGAACGTCTGCTATGCTTACTGGCTGAATCCCACATTTGGAAGGTAAATCCTGGGGGAAAATTGCATCTATTACCCAAGCAAATGTGTTTGAAAGGGATTCCTCTTGCCTGCTGTTTGCCGTCTAAAAGTTATCTTTTTTTTTCAGTATTGCCTGCCAAGATCCCTATTAGTCATTGGTGAGACTGGTGCTGCCTGGAGGTGGTGCTAACCTATCCTTTTGGGGTACGTTTTCGTGCAGTTGATGGTAGGAGGAGCCTTGTCTACTGGCATAGACCCTCAGTGGGTAGGAGATGAATCCTGTCATAAGCCATGCAAATGGGAAACAGACTGCTCCATTTTGGAGTGGATTTAGTTAAATTGACCCAATGTTCCCATAGAGTTCTTCCTGCTGGGCTGGTTGTTGCCCTGAAACTAGGAGATGGCCCTCCAGTCCACAGTAAGGACAATGCACGCTAGTTGAGTCTATTGGTCATATGTTCTGTAACACACACAAACATTAGGATGAATCAATCTTGAGAGCATACAGTCTTACTGAGGTAGGGGAATGTGCTGGGAAATCTGGAGGAAGAAATGGGTGACTTTGGGAACATTTTTTGTCTCCCCACATCTGTCACTTTGCCTTCTCTCCTCCAAATTTGCACTTTGTCATTAAAACCAGGAAAGAAAAATCCCCATATGCATATGACATTTTACAAAAGTGCTCTCTATGCTCTTAAAATCCAATAGTTTCGCTGCACGGTGTTCATCTGTAATCAATTAGAAGGCTTTCTGATCAACAGAAGCTGGAGGTTCTGCTCCCTGGAGCTTAGCACTCTGCATGAGGAGGTGGGATTGCCTGGCACTTAGTCTGCTTTCACCTGAAGAAGGAAATTGAAGCAACAATGAATGAAACTCAGTGAGGCAGAATGAGATCAAAAGGCTCCAAACTTGCTTGTTAGCCCTATTTCAGTGGTGTTAAGCCAGATGGTCCAGATGCAGCTTCCAGCTCAGGAAGTCCTGAAGCTGCTTCTTGTCAGAAGCAGGGAAGAATTTCTCATTGTGTTTTCCTAGGGGTTGTTAGCCTCTGCCAGAGACAAGATAGAGGTGCAAGCTGTGGTCCAGTACAGACTGGCTCCTCATTTTGGGTTCCTCTGAGATGTGCTGCCAGTTGTAGGTTTGAGACCTCAGGTGCCTAAGTGAACCTAGCCTAATTTCTCTCCCGGACCCATAAGCTGCTCACCTGTACCTCCTGAAACTAGCCCAGGGTTGCACAGAAGCCTGATCATAAACCTAGGGGACCAAAACATTCTGGGGACAAAATTTTGTTCTTGCACTGCCTGGAGCCTGCTCTAGCTCCTCTGCAGTGTGAGGACTTCCACAAAGGTCTTTATTTCCAGTGGTCCCATGGGCTTTGCAGAGGGCAGTCACTTGGTGTAGTGGAGGAAGGAAAAGAAAGCTTAAGCTAAATACTAGGAAGAAAAAGTCTCTCCAAGAGGGAGTAAATGGTCTGGGTATTTGACATCTTAAAAAGAGGGACTGAAACCTGCTGAGATGTCAAAAACTAGGTTGGGCCAAAACTGGGACATGGTCATGCAAGGAGGGATCAGTTCGGGATGTTCTTGGCCACCAACGCAGGTCTCTTCCCTCCACGTTCTTGGGAGAGCTGGCTCTGTAGGAAACCTGTCTGAGATCTGCCTGGATTCAGTCCTGAGTAATGTGCTCTGGGCAATCCTGCTTTAGCAGGGGAGTTGGACTAGATGATCTCTAGATGTCCCTTCCAACTCTGACAATTCTGTGATTCCGTTGGCTTCAGCCTCACTGCAATTAAGAGCAGCAACAGAAGCATCATCCCATCCAGTGGCCTGGGTGTCAGGTTATTTCCCTCCTTAGAGGGGGGCAAGGGCATAAAAATTAGAAATAAAAGGCAGAAGGGCTTTTGAGAGGGTAATAGAGTGTAAGATGGAATATTAAGCCCACCTCCAACCATAATTAAACCTGCAGTTGGAGGGTCTGTCACATTGCTTCAGACCCTTGGAAAAAAAATAATACTCAGTTGCTAGCTTCATTAGTAATTAAATGTCCAATTACTGTATGTAATGTTTCTGCTTTGCTGAACTCCACAACTGCATTCATAAACAGCCCTAAGGAAGGCCTCTAATCTGTGCCATTGTTCTGCAAGTGGATTGCACATGCAGAAAAAGAAAAGAAAAATCAGGCAGACATTTATAATATGGAAAGGAAAAGGGGGAAGGGGTGGGAAGAGGAGGAAATCAAATCAGCGTCTTCCACCTCCCTTCCCCCCCCCGCGAGGTAGGATCTCTGCCAAGCCCACAGAGAAGCCCTCAGGCCCCTCGAGCATGCAAATGTAATTTTCTATCCAGACAACACACTTTTTTTTTTTTTTTTAAAATGAAGTCCACCCACCCCCCCTCCCCGAAAACCTCCTCAAATACCTGAA
>VXBJ01004694.1:131501-193378 GCA_013400055.1 Nycticryphes semicollaris | reverse complement strand
TTTTTTTTTTTTTTTTTCTTTTTTTTTTTTTTTTCTGAATGTGGGAATGTCACTGGGGCAGAGTGCAAAAAAAGTGGTTGCATGTGTAGTGGCAGAAGTTTCCTTCTGGAATCGGAGTGACTGTAGCATCTGCCTGCGCTGTGGAGGGTCCTGCCGTCTCCAGATGATAAACCAAGTGCAAAGGGCTGACAGATATTCCTTTGGTTTAGTCAACATTTTCCCAGCGCTCAGATGAGGTTGCAGGGGTTTGATCCAGTTGCATTGACTCTACCAAACCAGCCCTGATAGAGCAAGGTGTTGGGTTCTGCTCCCAGCAGTGGTTGTGTGTTGGACTTTGGGCATCCTCTCAGGTCCCTCTACCTACTGCTTGGCCAAATAAAACTTGATTTTCCTGCTTCTGTCTGTCCTTCCTCAGACCTTCCCATTGAACATACTGCCCCACCAGTGCAATGGCTATTCTTCAGCCTGCTGCTGTTAATGGCAGGGCTGGTCAAGTAATTTCCACCATTGAGAGGAGGCCATGTGTACGCTCCTCATCAGAGCCACAACACTACTTCTGGCTGTCCTAATTCAACACAGCCTCATATAGAAGTAATCCTTCAAGGCTTTGATGTGGGAGGCGGCGTGTGCTCTTCAGGGTTGTTGGGCCATGTGGTTTCTAGCTTAGCACCCTTGCTGGGGGGCCCTGTCTGATGGGTGCTTGGAGGCATCCTCAGCTTCCTGCAGGCCTGATGTAGAGCAGTGGAGCTGCGTATGTGTTTCTTATCCAGGCTTTTCCTGTTCTGGCAACGTTTTGTCTTTGAACACATCCCAAACCCCCCCAGACAGCTCCCCCTTGAAGTGTGAGGTGCTGGGGTTAGGCTTAGGGAACTGGTTAGAATCATGGGCTCCCTGCAGTGTGAGGGGCAAAGAGGAGGAGCTTTAAGACATGGGCTGAAATGGTTCCTTGTCTATTGTTGTCCTTGTTGCTTGGATCGGTATACGTGTGCTGGCTAGACTCTGCAGACCCCAAAGCCTGGATGAACTTGTGCCAATACTCTTCCCTTGTGTGATGGGGGTCCCCAGGCACCTGCAGGTGGGTTTGAAGCTGAAGTTCTTGTAAGGAGGAGGTAAAGGGCAACCTCATAGGCAGCCAGGTGGCAGCATCATCTCCGCTCTTAGATCTTCTTCTCCTTGGTGTTGCCTGCTTCTTCTTGAGCTTTTCTACCACGAATAACTTTGCCAGCCAGGCTGGGATGGTTTTCTCCTCATTTGGATCCGGGGTCCTTAAAACTTCTGAAGTGTATTTTTGCTTCCAGAGACTAGCATAAACACTTTCTGACTGTCAGGGTGTATTGCTGTTTCCTCATCAGCATGTCCAGGCTTCAGCCTGGAGCTGTAGGGTCTAGGTTGCTTTTGGGGTTACCTAAATTGGAGATGTGGAAGAGCTTCTTGAGTTAGGGTAGAGAAGGAACTGCTTGTTAGGTCTATGCTGGGAAGCCTTTTTCTTTCTCCATGTAGGGAAACAGAAATGTTCTTTTTTTTTCCTCCCCACTTTGAGCTTGGTGCTTGTTTGTCATTGTCCTAGTTTCTGAGCAAAGCTAAGAAGAAAAGTTTTCAAATGGTTCAATATTTTGTTATGATACCAGAAATGAGGAGTCTTTCCAACAGAAAAGATAATCCCTTGACTCATTAAGTTTATGACTTTAAAAAACTCCTGCTGGCCATTTTCTGTGGAGACCATTTTCTGAGGCAGCTTCTTGGGTTTTGAATGGTTTCATCCCTCAGCGCTTCTTTTGAGTGGAAAGTTTAAAGATGCGTCATCTTGCTTGAGCAGGGTGATAAACTGTAAAGCAAATCTGAAGAGCCTTAGAAAAGGGCTGTACAAAATGCAGATGTAGGGGATTAGAAAACTGAACTGTACTACATCTAGCGATAAGTAAGGTTGAACTCAGCAATTTCTGAGCTGTTGCACCAGGGTGGAGCAGGGAATGGTTGCTTTTTTGGCTCCCAGGAGCAGAGGCAGAGAAGTATCTAGTGCTCACTGGTGCCTTGGGTGCTGCACGTTGTCAGGGTGGTCAGCAGCATTACCCTGTAAGGGCTGGGGGCAGCAGGGAGGGGAATCTTGTAACAGTGTGTTGCTGGGAGCTGTAATCTCTTCAGCTGTTAACCAGACAGGGCAGAGCGATTAAAAACATCCCACTGGTTTTATCAAGTGTTGTACGCACCAAAATAGTTGGCATTTCCGTGGATAAAATATGGCTGCTGGCAGCTGTCTATTGCTGCCGTTTGTAAGATACAACGGGAGAGGAGGGAGTTCTGAGCAATAATGATGCTTTCAGGTAAGGAAAATCCAACGTGCTGCGAGTGTACCCCAGCTGTCAGTCTTGGGGGTCAGAGAGCCCCAAACCAAAACTCAGAAGTATGGCTATGAACAGCAGCTGAAAGAAAATCAGCTCCTGCTTGGCCGCAGGACCTCCTGGAGACGGGGAGGCAGGAAGGGAAGCCCTGGCCCATGGCCCTTGTTTATTAGTCCTCTGATTTCTTTTCTCCCATCTCTCTTAGCCTCATCAGGGCTCAAAGTTTTGCAGTTTCCCCAGGGCTCAAGTTGTTCCCTCCTGGCCGATGGGTGCCACACACCTTGAGTTTGTTCCTGGAGGGCCTGCCTTGCTTTTGCACTGCTGCTCATCACCTGCCTGAGCAGCTTTGCAAGGTTTTTGTTTTGCTCAGAAAGTCAACTCCTGTTGAATATTCATCCCCAGCCACTAGCTCAGTGTTTCCTGTACAGCCCTTTCCCAGTGGGATGGCTTTTTTGCCTTCTCCTTTGGCTTGCTCATCTTCCTGGAGAAGCAAAGCTGCAGTCAGTCCCTTGTGCGCTGGGGTAAGATCTGTTGACGTATCCTGAGGCTAAAGTTGCTTTTTGTGTCTGAGTAGTTCCCAGAGCACAGATTACAAGTGCTATGATAAAAACATTGACTCGGATGTCTTTATTTCTTTTTTTTCTCCTGTGATCAGCTCTTTTATCACTTGCCTCTTGCTAACCATGGAGCTCTGAGAATTTGGCATATTTCGGAATTTCCGTCTACCCCAAAAGCTGTGTAAATTGAGGCCAATGTGGTGTTTGCCATTGGCCCAGCCTCAGCCCCACGAAGCGTAAAGCTCTTTGGCTCCCTTTGACTTAGGAGTAGCCATCTTGCTGGAGTTTTTTTTGGTGGACCAGAACAGCTTCCAGATCTGCTTTTTTGCTTCAGATGAGCCTGTGTTTACATTGACTTCAAGCAAGATCACAGTTGCAGCACTTGATGCTTTTCCCCTCCTAGCACCTCTTGCCACTCATTGCTGCAGTAACACATGAGGAGAACATGCCTTGGGTGTACATGAGAGACAGGGTGAACAAGCTCCAGGGGCAGCACAGCCCTGTCAAATAGATTCACTGTAGGTGTAAAGGTGACAAAAGGGACGTTCCTAAGAAGCTGCTGTTTCTTCTCTATCAAGGAAAGAGCCTCCACTTCCCCAGGCCTTCTGGAAGACACGTCACTTGAATGACACACAGGATAGCCTCTTTCTTAGGAGGCCTAGGGTGCAAAGATCCCTGCATGCCCCATCCTATTCCTGCCAGGTGCATCCCACCAAGATGGGGTGTTGTGGCTATGGGAGTCCTTTCCCTCTCCAGCTTATTGTGGGAAGGCACAGCAAATTCTATAAAGCTCTTCTGCTGGATCTCTTCTGCTATTTGTTTCTCCTAGTTTCCTTTCCAAAGACTATCCAAAACCATGAATATTTTGCGATGGACTGTGAAGGCCTTGAGATTGAAAGCTGTAAAGTGCACATCAGCTGCTCCATAAATGTCAGAGATGCTGCGCAGAAGCACGGCTACTTGAGTTTAGCCAGTTCTGTATATCAAGTGATCCCTGCAGATTTATTAGATGTTTCAAAATGGATTTGAAATAACTGGATTTAGTGTTTCTGGCGATTCCTTGAACTGTCTTGGTTTTTCAGCCAACTTGCATAAATGTGCCAGTCATGGGCTGCGGTGTATCAGCCAACTTAGCAAATGGTTTTATTTATAGCTGAAAGAGTAAAGCCAAGGAGTATAAATCCTGAAAAAAGTATAAACTGTATCGTGGAAATAATAAACTTCAAATTCATGGAATTTCTAATGTTCCACTGATGGCTAAAAAAATCTGTTTAATGGCCGCTGAGTGATATTTGGCTGCAAAGCAGAAACCCCAAAGTTGTCTTAACTCAACAGTGATATTTTTTAGTGTTTCTTTATGTGCTGGCACTGAGTCTCTTCACTGAATGATGGAAAGTTGACCTTCTCGGCTGCATTTCTGCAGCGACCAGATAAGATTTCAGATCGCAGCTTTGCTTTTTCTGTTGATGATCTATGGCTGTAGCTGTTAGAGGTAGTGCTGTTTATCTGGAGGATCGGTTGCATGCCTGGCTGACTTTGGGGGTGTAAAAGATGTTCAGTGGCAAAAGCAAGTGCAGGGGAAGGAAATGATGGTGAGAGATTGGATCCTGTGCTTTCAGGGCATGGCTGGCCAACTGAAGGAGGTCCAGTCATGTCTTCAGAGAGAACCAGGATATGTTGGACCTTCCTTGAGAGGTAAGGTGATCTGGATTGTTGAAAAGTCATCCTCCTCCTTAATCTCTCCTCTCCATTGAAATTGCTAATGAGTAGTATATTTTTAAGCTAATGACTGTTGGTTTTTTTGGTTTTTGGGAGATTTTTTTTGAGGTGATTCATTAAAGTTTAAGGATCTGATTTCACATCCTTTCCTCCTAGGTTAGTGTCAGGACAAATGTGTTGCAGGGACCTCCTTAGTACATGGATTATTTATGTGGGAATGTGTGTGCCTTCAACAGCTGCAGGTTGGCAAATTTGCGTGTAGGTCTGTTGTCTTGGGCAGTGTTGATCAGGGATGATTTGCAACGGTCTGAGCTTGGGGTTCCCTTTTGGGTTGGTGGTATGGAGGGAATGGTGACAGCAGAAACCTTTGAGGTTTCATGGTCCCTAAGGCAGGGAGTTGCAGCCTGATGATGTATTGAGAATGTGGGTACTGCTTCGTGACTGAAGTGAGCGTGGAGTGCTTGTGTGGCCATTGCCCCAGTCCAGCAGGTCAGCACCGATGTACTCTATGGTAGCCATGGTGTGTCCATGCCCACTGTATCTGCAGGTGGTGGCTGAGTCACCTACCTGACTGTGGAGTCCCTTATGGTTGGGTGCCCCTGGCCCCAGACAAATCTTCTCCCAATGTGTCAGGGTCGTTCTTCTTGGTTGCTCCTCTCTTCTTGTGCTTTGTCAGCCTGGACCAACTGGGTATTTTGTGCACGTGGCTGCAACTTCCCACTTGAGAGATGGTCTCTAAAAACCTAGTTCTGTTTTATTTATTTATTTTTCTTTAATTTAGTTTAGGGCTGAGTTCAGCTAAGTGAGTTTGAAGTTTGTCCGAGTTCTGGTGATTGACATTGTGTTTGAACACCGCATTCAAAGCTAATGCTTCTTGTGGATGCTGAGATAAGTATCTGTAAATCTTTGCATTTACCGTTATCCCCAATTTTCTTGTGCAGTGCCTGCTGTCACCGTATAAGGGTATTTATCCTGTACGTAATCTGATTGGAAAATAAGTCTTTGAAACAGAAAGCAAAATACACATTTCAGGTGGTGTTAGAAATGTCAGTTGTGGATGCTTAAACAGTCCTGATTGCCTCCAGGCTTTGGGGCATTTGGGTTTTCAGCCCCCTATTGTTAGATCTAAAGCTGCTTATTGGAGTCCGAACAGGTTAGAAAGACATCTTGTTCTTCAGATCCTCAGAAATCTGCCTCTCCCCCACTGCGGGGGATGGCCTTCTTACATCCCAGCCAGTCAAGTTTTAACCCTTGGCTTAGACTGCACGGGGCTGAACAAAGAACTGCTGCTTTCAGATGGAGCAGAATAAAAAGCTATTATTTCATGATAATACTCTGCTCTCCTCCTCCAAGAATTTCCTAAGGACTTTACAAATATTAAGGCCTGGGCAGTTACCCCCGTGACTGGGAGCCGGAGAAGTGGCGGTGTGTGGCCACCTGAAGGTTTGAACATGGGGTGTAACCTCTGCACTGGGGTGGCCTCAAGCCTTGAGATGCCCTGTGAACTTCATATCTGTAAGAGGCCAAGATGTGGCAGGACAATAAGGGCGTTCAGGGCAAGAAGAGCCTCCTCATTTGTGTTGCTTTATACCCGTTTCTTAGCTTTGTTCCACTTCCTTGGCCTGTGCCAGTTCTTGTTGGGTGTTACATTGGTCTGGTAGCTGTGGCATCAAGGATGCTCTCTGTACAGTCATTGGTGGGCCTTACATTGGGCTGGTGGCTGTGGGATCAAGGATACTCTCTGTTCAGTCCAGATGGAATCCTTCATCCTATCCCTCAAGCAAGGGATAGGGACGGCTTTCACAGTTGGCTTAGACACAAATATGAGGGTGGTGGAAAACCAGCTGATGTTTCCTGGGCTGGATATACCCAACCCTCTGCTTCTGCCACCATCACAACATTAGGTGTGTGATGGGGTGGCATTGAGGTGCCTTTGTGGGTGGAGGTATAGTGCTTCCAACCCCATGTCCTAGTGATGGGGGAATAGGAGGTCTTCCCTCTATTAGCTGGACCTGTCCCTGAGTGGATTAGACCGGGTTAGACCCCATCTCAAGTTAAAGATGGGAACTCCTCTTACCAGTGAGATCGAGAGTCCTTGTTCTTTCATCCATCCTTTTCTGCCTCTGTGCTCCTCTAGGGCACAAGCAGGAGCTGGTTTACGTTGTAGGTTTTTCTTCCCCCGCCTCCTCTTCAATTGCTCCTTAAAATTGGCACCACCAGGGATGCTGTGTACTCTCAGGTCGGTGTCTGGTGCTTTCTGCCCAGCCTGGGGCCTGCTGTCACTGGTGATGAGCAGCAGCATGTGAAGGATGCTGAGGAGCTTCTGTTCCCATAGAAGTGGGTACCACTGCCAAGGGAGCATGTGGCACTGCCTTCTTTGCCCGTGCATTGTCCCTCTGAAAAAGCTGCCTCTGGCCAGCATCCCAAACGGGGAGAAGGATCAGAGGCCGTTTTCTCCCTCATACAGTCGATAAGTCTCTTTCCTTTGCAGGGACAATTAGTTTCTTTCCTTTGTCAGAAGTTTGGTTGGAATGAGCTGACCTCCCTTCGTGGAAGGAGAGCCCTTGTCTCTTGTGTCCCTGGGAGAAGCCGCAGCATGGACCGTTTATGGTTTTTCCTTTTAACACAGTGACGGCGGCTTTGTTTTCTACATTTAGTTTGCATCTAAGACCAGGACATGGCTCATGCTGTGTCCCTGATCCAGTGTTTAAAGCTTTGCTGTGATTTAAGTTTGGCCTGGGCCCTGCAGGGTTTAGCTTAATTTTTAAAGCTCTCAATGTGAATAATTCCTCACTGAATGCAGATCGCAAGAGGGGATATTGATTTAAAGCTTTAAAGCTGGTGGTTATGGATTAAGAAAAAAAAAAAAAAGGAAAGAAGGAGATTTACTGTAGTCAGAGCTGGTTGCCTAAATGTTAGTCCCTTACAGACAAGCTTTTGCTGAGCTAGGTGTGGGAGCAGTGAGGGAGCCTGGCGAATTTTAGCTTTAAATTGTTGGCTGCTGAGAATCAGCCCTGGGATACACTCGATTGCAATTCCTCATGCCAGGGGAGCATTTGCTGTAACTCCTTGGCCCAGACTGAGCAGGTATGTATGTTGCTGTGGGGTTGTAGCAGCTGACTCCAACCCTTCCTGAGGTGTGGGGGACGGGGTGGGGAAGGAGGATACGCAGGTCTGGGGTGATGCTGCTGTACCATCCACACATAGGGGTGTAGCTGGGGCAGCAGGTGGGGAGCAGTCAGCAGGACAGGGGTGTAGGGGCTCGAAAAAAACTGGGAGGGAAAGGAAGCTTTGGTAGAGAAGATGCTACATAAGACAGAGAATTAAAGGCAGGGAGTACGTCCAGTTAGCAGGGGAGGCTCTGAGGTCACTAATGCCAGTTATTTGGATTTCAAAGAGGATCCTATTAGCCACTGTGGTGGAGAACCATTAATCAGTGGGGCGGGAGGCAGGAGCTCAGGCTGGCCAGAGAAATCAGTTTCCAGAGTCCTTGATGTCCTGCCGGGCTGGCGCTGCAAAGCTTCCTGCACAATGATGGGTTTGTCTTGGATGAGATGCTTCCAGCCAAAGACACAGGGCGGGAATGGGAAACACCGAAGCCCTCTGCCTGTGATCGGTGGGGGGATACAAGGACATTGTGTCCCCTTGCTACTGCTGTCCCAGGAGGCATTACTGAGCCCCTCCACTTCCTAACGGGTACAAAAAGAGTCTTACTTTGGCAAGTACCCTCTAAAAAGTTTATTGCTTCGCTATCCCATAAGTACTAAATGGGATTTGGAAGAGGGTTTGAGGAAAAAACCCAACGTTTCCAGGTATGACTGTGATCCCTTAGAAATAAAGTCTCTGGCCTGCCTTTTTGTTCCAATTAGGAGCGTTCACATGTGCCCAGCAGCTATTTCTAAAGGAGCTTTAAGCACAAGACATGAAGTCACACTGGAAGTTTGTGAATTGGACTTGTAAAACAGCCTTGTCCTCCAGGCCTGGTGCTAGAATGGCTCTAAAAAAAAAAACGCTGAAAGAAGCCTGAGACTGGTTGGAAGAGCCATTTGCTATAGAAAGGTAACACAAAAAAGACTTGTGCGTTGTCAGAGATGGGGTCAGAGAAAGGTTGCTTAGACAAATTTAAGATGTGGACATGGTAGCTGAATCTACCGCAAAATTGGGTGTAGCAGCTTTCCCCCAAAGAAAGTGGCTGAAATGTCCTTGCTTGTAGTATTTGAATTTTTGCCAAAACCTGTTTGTCTGGGATTTGATCTAACACTTCCTTTTTAGGCCCTCCAAATGCCCTTAAAAGATACTTGCCAACAGTTGTTGCACCCAAAACTCCAGAAACAATACTCATTCTTCTATGTTTAGGTGTGGTTTGACCCATTCGGACTTTGTAGGGATGGATAAGCAGAGCTTTAAAAAAGGGGCAATAGAAATGGTCTTGTTTACGAATAGTGGCCATCGCTCTGATGATTAAGATCAGCAAGATCAAGTCTCTGGCTGGACAGAATATGCTTAAAATTCCTAATTGTCTGGCTTTTTTGTCTGCAGGATGGATTTATATGAAAAGGGAGAACCCAAGCCTACTATTTCACCACTCCTGGAATTCATGAGTAGAGCTGGGTTTCAGAGACTCCCCTGTCTTGTTTTGGCTAGATCCTTAAAATGGAAAGCTGGAGATTAACATGGTAGGGCTGGGGTCATCTCATTGCAGAATGTATAGTCTCACACACACAAGATCTTTTTCTTCAGATATCCCTTCTGGTTGCAATGTTTGAGCCTCTGCTTTGCTCCCTGGCTAAAAGCAGCGTTAATCATAGGACTGGAATTTGTGACTTAACCGAAGAAGCGTTTTAATGCTTTTCCTGTCATCGATCAGCGGGCTGGAAGCCACTGTCTCAGTAGCGTTGTCACGTTGACCTCTGTGATGGTGCTTGATGGGTTCCCGTCCTTCTGGGTGCCTCCCAGCCTGGGAATGCCTTCCAGTGTGCCCGCTTTTCCCTTTTGGAAAGGATGCTCTGAACTTGGACCTTCCAAAGACAGAAAAGGGGCTTTTTGTGCAGCCTGCAAAGGGCTCTTCTGTCTGCAACAGGGCACGGCGAGAGACCTTCCCTCTGAATCTGTACTACTTGAACAAAATAAACCCCTTGCATCAGAACTTGCTATTTATATTTCTAGCTCTGAGACTCCTCAGCTGCATTATTAATGAAGCATTTACCAATTAAGATAGATGAGTCTGCTCTTGAGGGTGTTTGTTAAGGTAAGGTACCTTATTAGCATATCTGATAGATACGGTGCCAGGTGCTGATTAAAACCTTGTCAATTCCCCAGGGACAGAAGCCTTGAGGAAATAAGGTGGAGAAAGTTGTCCCTTTTCCTGGCTTTGGCCGTGCTGGAGCAGAAAGGGGAATTCAGCATCCCTCCCCAAAGGCACATCCCGGACCTCGTGAGCAGCTTGAAACAGGCTCGGGGAGGAAATTAATCAGCCTGGATCAGAAATTCCAATAGCTGGAGCGATGCAAGTGTGATTAATGCTCCTGAATGCAAGAGGTGGAAAGACTTGCTGCTCTTGCAAGGCTAGCAGTCTGTCAGGCAAGGAATTTGTTTCTGACGTTGACCCTATGGATTTCGGAGGTCTGGAATTGATGGTTGCCTACATTACAGCGTTTCGGCAGCTTGCTAAATTAGGTTTGCAGACAAAACGATGCTGCGAGGTGCAGTCAGCCCACATATGAAACCAATTTTCCTTTGAAATAACACTAAGGAGGGCGACCAGAAGAGAAACGAGATCATCTTTAGGTCTCTCATGACCTACAAGAGTCAAGAAGTGTGTATTCACTTTCCATATTTATTATAATATGGCAAAGGAATGATATTGTAGGCTTTAATGATCCACATGTGAAGAGCATCTTAAAATAGGCTTAAGATCTCCTTGGAACATACATATGTACATACGTGTTTATAATTTTATGGCTATAAAAATATATATTTACTGAACACACACACTTTGTTTCTCCATATGCTAAATATAGTCACGTATGAAAGCTATATAAAAAAAATGTAATTTTCCCCTAAATTATCCTGCTGTCAGTCTGCTTCAATTTCAGCCTCAGCAGAGGCGAGGAGTGAGTTGAGATGGGCGCTGTCAGGCTGCCGAGCGGGTGTCTGGAAGCAGTTTGCTTGAGGATTGGGATTACTGGAGGCAGGGTTGGTGGCACCAGCTTTTATTAAGATTTGCCCAACAGTTCATGAGATAAGACCCTGTTTTCAGTTTTTGCTTGTAATTTTGTCAGGGTTTTAACCATTCATGCTTTCAATTTGTATCAAACTGATTTTAAGGGTTAAAAAAATAAGTAGTATGACATGGTCTGCTATTTTGCAGTGCAATGTTGGAGAAAAATGCTGGGTTTGCCCTGCTGGAGAAATCCAAGGAGCTTTTCTTGGAGCTTGCTGTGAAGCTCAGTGCAAGAGCAAGGGGGAGGAGGTGCTCATTTTGTGAGACCTCTTTGCCATCCCTCTGCAAATGTGGCCAAACCGATTAAAAGTTGGAATCTGCATGCGCTCAGCAGAGACTTCTTTGATTCCAGTGGCTGGTAGTTGCCTGAGCTTCTTCACAATGGACAAGGCTCCTTCCCACACTGCTCCCAGGGGAGGCAGGGCTGGACACTGGCCATCCCCAGCCAGTGACTCCCTGGGGCTAGCTGCACCCAGAGCAGGCTGTTCCTCTAACCACCCATGTGATGAGCAAGCGTGGAGTGGGGAGCTTGTCCCTAAAGACAGCTGGGCAGACAGGTGGGACTGGGGCTGGCAGGGAACCCAGAAACATAGAGATGCTCTAGCCAAGGGTGTAAAATGGGAAGGGTTTGGGATAGCGACCGAAGGAGGGAGACCTTCCAGGGCCAGGGAAAAGCATGGGATGGCGTTGTGCAACAAGGACACACCAGGTCAGTTTGTCTCACTCTGATATTTCCTAATTGTGCAGCTTGAGTAATGGCTCTTTGCCGGGTGCCGTGTCTCCAAGCATGCAGTCCTTGCAGAGGTCTGCGGAGATGCTTGCGCCACGCTTGGGAGATCAGCAGATGGTTTCTCTAAAGAGAGCCTGAAATGTAACTGTTGTTAAAATCAGTTTTTACAAAAACCACAAGCACTTTAAAAAAAAAAACAAAAAAAACCAAAACCCACAAAAAACCCTGGATCGTTCCTCTTGCAAACTCCAGCTCAAATAGTCAAATAGTTACTTTAAAATAAATACACTTCTGTAGTGTCTGCAGTTGGGCCTGGCTGGAGAGCCTGAAGTCTGCCTTGTGAAAAGTGTCATGACGCTAGAGTTTGTTTTTGTTCATTTTTGGAGGGTTTTATTGAGAAGGAAGGAGCTAGGCAGCCAGCAGAGCAGTTGCTGGGTAGGATCTGGGATGGGGGACTCCACTGTCCCCGTTTCTACTCTGCTGGGTTTGGAGCAGGAATTTGGAGAGATCTGAGAAACCAGTTGCCAGCAAAGTGTCTCTGGACAAGAAACTATTGAAGAAGATGCTGTCTCTTCATTGTTTATTCCTGTCTACTCATCCAGGACCCCATCACTGATGCATGTGAGCATTCCTGGTTCACTGCTGCAGCACAGTGAGGAGGCCAGTCAAGCTCTTTGGGACCTCCTGCTTCCCAATGCACTGAAGCTCTAGAAATGACCATGATTGCTGCAGCACACAAAGGGAGGTTTCACATTTGCACCCCTAAATGCCAAGGAGGAACCTGCTTTTTTGGATTTGAACCGATGCTGTTTCCTTCTGCCAGTGCCGAGACTTATAGCCCTGAGTAGTGCAGATGTTAGCAATGGATCACCTTTAAATGGTGGTAGTGGATTTTCCTTTCAGAAAATGTTTGCTGTCAAGGGAATATCACGGTGAAGGGCTGCCTGCATGCTGCTTTGGCCCATCTTTCCTGGTCATATGTGTGCCGTGGTGGGGATGGACGCTTGTGGGAGTGGGTGGGTCCTGTGTTGGAGATGCTTCTTTCCTCAGGGATGTGATTTACTGAGATGCAGGAGGAGGAAAAGTTTGTGGGGGAAAGTCTGTGTGAAATGGGACCACATTGTGGTCTTGTAGCTCTCCCATGGGGAGCTAGGTGGCTGCCGTGCTTGGTCCTTGCTGATGTTCTCAAGAAGGATTCCTTGTAAGCATTTGGGGAACATTTGCTCTAAATCCACAATCGAATTCTTTCTTCTGTTGTACAAAAATGCTACCAATGAAAATAGACAAGCTCTCTGGGTCATTTCCAGATGCCCTTAGTGAGGCAGAAGTGTTTATTTTTTATGGGCCAATTTTTGTAGTCTACCAGAACGTCGTGTACTGTCTAATGCTGCATGGAGCAATAGCTCTGCAGAGTGTGTTTAATAAGAGCAATGTGCTCTCAGGGATATTCAAATCAGAGTTAGTTTCCTTGCATGTATGCGCTCGATAGCGTGTGTTACAAAACATCTGGGTCCAAAATTGCACTGAAGAAATCAAACGGCCAAGTCAACCTGAAAGTTGTAGCAGGGCTCTGCCTGGGGATTCACTGTGTACAGCCCTCTCCTCTGCTGCAGGGACCCTGAGCAGATGGCCTGGCCTTTTCTTATTCTTTTTCCTCCTCCTCCTCAGGATCTGCAAGTCAGGAGTAAAAATCAGCTTTGAATTTTTTTTTTTTTTTGTCAGCATGAGGAACTGCAAGTCAAAAAGGGTCTCTCTGGCCATGTTTCTATGGCTGCGTGGGAGATGAAGAGTCCTTGGCTCTCCTGTCTTTGCTCCCGCCCTTCTCCTGCTGAAGTTCTTGGCTTTACCTCCCAGGTCTGGACTGCCTGTTGCCAGTGGTGCTGGAGCAGCAGGTGGCTGGTGTAGGAGGACATTGGCGGCAGTCACTCCACCACAGCATCCTGACTGTCTTGTGTGCATCCAGCTAAGGTTCCTGCATCTTGAAGGCCTGCAGTGTGGTGCTGCTGACTCTGCTCTGCTTTGGGCTTTCTTGGGCCTTCCACCTGTTGGCAGGTAGGTGAGCGTAGTACTTCCAAAGTGAGCAGTCACAGGTCTCCTAGAGGAAAGCACACATGCAAGGGAAGCCTGTGCAGATGGTTCCCCAGCGCCCGCTGTGTGAGCTCTCTTGCTGTTGGACATGCTCCCAGCAGGGCATTTCCATCAGTCCCACAAGGCATGGGGCTGTTCCCCTTCAGGAAGACCTTTGTCTGTCCTCTCTCCTTTTTCTGGGTTCTCTGTGCATTTACCATGGAATGGAGAGCGACGTGACAGGCAGCGGCTGGAGGACTGTGCTGCTGTGCTGAGTTTGGCAGTTGTCACGCCAAAGGCTGGGACATGGTCGCTGGGTGAATTTGCTTCTTTGGTTTGACCATAAAACCAGTCTATGGCTTCATGGATTAATGTGTAGGGGAGTGATCCTCAACTAAAACAGATTTAACCTTTACAAATAGGAAATCTGTTCAACAGTGACTTTCATCAGTGGCCAGTGTCCTTTGGAAATGTCCTGTCATCTCCATGTCCCTATCCTGTGTGCCTTGGTTAGAAGAGTTTTCTGTAGATTCAGAAGAGAGTAGTAAGCAGCTCCATCTCACTGAAGGAGCGGGCAGAAAAAATCAGCTGTTGGGGAGCCGTGGTTCTTCCTCTGTCTTTGCTACTTCAAGGAAAGGAAGACCTAAGAGTTTGGCTTTAAGGATTTCTGAAATTGCTCTTTGCAGACTGGGAGAACATCTCCTTTTGGCTTGGATCAGCAGCGGGTTGTGTTTTAGATGAAGCCTGTTCAGAGCGGGTGGTGTTGTGCTACCACCTGCATTGAATAAGGATGGGAGGTGGAGTGGGAATTGGCCCTGGAGCAGGCTGCTTGTTCTTGGCGTGGGCAGTTTGCCTGTGAAGCGTGTCAGCGTGGGTGAGGGAACCAGGAGGGACTGAGAAGCGCGTGTCCAGTGCTCACATAGGGCTGTTCCCTTGGTGCTGCACCAGTAATTTGAATGATATCTGAATTACTTGCTGTAACTTGCTTATGGATGCTGTAAAGCAGTACTAAGCCCTTTCTAAAGTGGCATTCTGAAGGGACCAAGTCCTAGTGATCTGGGACTCTTCTCCCATTCATGTTTGCTCTGTACACTCAAGCTGTGTCTTTGCGTGTGGGATGGGCTGTGTCTGCAATGAGCTGAGCTCCTCCAGTCAGTGCTGGTGGACTGGGACACCTGAAATTTCAGGTGTCTCGTGCTTTCTGTGTCCTGTGTGTGCTTCACAAGGGTGCTGAGAGGAGCAAGCTGAAAACAATGGGCTGACCAGAAAAAGCATTCCCCTGAGCTGCAACACCTGGGTTCCCACACCCCATGGATGATACGCTAGAAACCAAGAGCTCTTCTCTGTGCTTGTACACCCCAACTGTGCTCTCCTCATTCAGTAGGAGGAGATAAATTGGGGTCCTACTGTGGGAAGCAGGGGAACTTGCTGCTGAAACAGATCCCTGTACCAACATGGTACAACTCCAGACTGCACTGTTTTGGTCTAATTAATATTGTACAGGTGGCACGATGGACTGTGTACAGCACCACTCAACCATGCAGCCAGGTCTGCAGCGCACAGTGGTGGAGATAAGTCTTTTCATGCCTGTGCAGCTGACAGGGAGAAGTCCTGCTGACTCCTTTGAAGATGCAAGGGGTGGTGTGACAGCCCTACTTGGAAGGTGAGCCCACCCTTTGGTCCAGTCCACTTGTGCTCAGGTCTGTATGGGCTATCTGCAGGAGCAGAGGTGGTGCAGAGCAGGAGATGGGGCAAATGTCCCCGAAGACTTTGTACCACTTCCAGAGGGGGCTTCGTGCTAACTGCAGCAGGAGACTGGGTGATACATCCCCTGCTTCACCTTGGGTCATTTTTTGTACAGCTCAGGTGCTGTGTGCTGAAGCTAAACTCAAAGTGAACAGAAATCCCGTGGGACATGGAAAGACCATGTGTAAGACTGTGTATAGTCAAGGGCTTTCTTCAGGAGCTAGATGGCTGAATAACATGTGAAGGAAAAAAAGATGTTTGTGCTGAGCCCTTGTGCTGGAACCCCTGTTCTGAACAAGCCCTGCAATTGTCTTTGTTTTTTGTATGTCTGTCTGCAGAGTGAGAGCGATAATTAATGCGGAATTGCTCTCCCGGGTTCTGGCAAAGCCAATACTAATTTTCCAAAGTCAGCTCAGAAGTACTGAAAACGCAGTTTTAGGCAGGGCTGCAGGTCCAACATTTCTCCATTTGACTCCTGCTTCTTTGGTTGTCAAACATCACTTGAAGCTTTTCAGTCAGCAATAAAGTGAGAGCGTCAATCTAAACCAGGGATGTCCTGGACATCAGATGATTACATATGCCAAAAAATTACCTTAGCTTGACCTTGGAAAAGAGGGGTGGCCAGCATCAGATTTATATATTTTTAATGCAGCTTTTCATTTCTAGCTTACTTCAAACAGGCTTTTTTTTTTTTCCCTTTATAGATCTTCCTTTCTGCAGCATTTTGTAAAAGCACCAGTCATTCCCTAACAAACCCAACAGCTTCAGCCTGCTCCTTAAAACAACACCCCTGTGAGGCCTGGAAGGGACATTATCCCAGCTTTGGAGCCGGGGAAACCAAAGCCCAAAGAGGGCAAGAGCTTTGTTTCAGGGGTGCTAGGCAATTGCGACCCTCATTACCAGCACTGGAAAACCCAGGTTGTTTTCAGGAACGTTGACTCTCTGGCCTCTGTGAGCCGAGTGAAAAGAGCACAGGTGTCTCCTGTCTCACCCAAGCACCCTTTGCCAGGAAAATACTCATCTTGGAGATGCACCGGGGCTTTTGGTGGAAAGGAACATGTTTGGGACGGACGTAAGCTAGGTGGGTTGTTGCCACGTCACCTCCCCGGTGGTGTGGAGCAAAGGTGAGAGGGATGCTTGGAGGCAGGATACTCAGAGGCTGACAGCCCGGTGGGGCCGGGGAGAGGTGGGTGTTTCAGGAGGGGATCTGGGTTGTTTGACAAAGCTGAGACCACACAATGGCTGGTGGTTTCGCCTGTGTCTCTGGAGCGGAGAGGGGGGTGATGAGATACATACCGCTCGCATGCCTGTGCTCTGGCTTGATGTGGTCTCGCCGGGCAAATCAAAGCTTTTGCTTTGAAGGCAGCGAAGGGGGAAGGGACCGCCTTTGTTCTGCTCTTTGGAGAGCGCTGGAAATCCTTCAGCCCAGAAGACTACACCCTTCATTACCCTCTGGGTTATTGGCCCCAGATTGGAAGTATGGCTCTGTCATGTGAAGTATTTGATTATTTATACAGTTAATGTTTAACAGAGTCAGAGTATTAGAATTAAACAGGGGACGAGCTTCTAACTTTGCATGGTTAAGGGCTAATAAAACTTCTCTGATCCAGTGTTGTCCTTTCACCAGAGGGGATTTTTTCCATTAGCTTTGGAGTGTTAAAAAGAGATCTCCTGTATTTGAGGCAGACTGATCTGTTGGCTTCAGACAAAGTGAACGTGCAAAAGTGACAGCTTAAATATCCAGGTGGCGCAGATGCAGGCAGCTGAAAATTTCAAGGTGAGTTTAATTGATGCCTTCAATAGAAGTAGGTGGGTTCAGCAGCATCTGCCTTGGAGATTGTGTGGTGTCCACAGCCTGCTCTGGGTGTGAAGGAGCAGAATGCAGTCTGGGTGAACAATGGACGGGCAGGTGGAGGGTGACCAGAGGCTGGACTGCCCAGCTTTGGCTTTGCTGCTTGCACCAGCCTCCGCCACGCTGTTTTTGGCTGTCAACTCACTGCAGGACAGCCTGGAAATGTCAACTGGTGACTCTGTGGTCATCGCATCTTCTGGAGGTGTCGAGCTGAGATAGTGTTTCCCACGCGTTTGGTGTGGGGATTGCAAAGGCGTGTCTGGGGCAGCCCCCAGGGCTGGTGTGGTCCAGGGGACAGTAGGAGAAGGGTGACAGTGGTTAAGGCTGGCTGAGCATAACAGCGCCTGTGATGGGATTGATGTAGCAATGGATTTGGGTTTCATTTCTTTTTAGTTTAGCGTACTCAGGCTTATGGGTCTGGTGGTGTCTCCCTGCAACACACTTCATACCTGTTGCCTAAGTCCAGCAACAGCTCTTGGTGGCACAGAGCTCTCAAAGGTGAACTTCTTACCAGTTACATGATCAGAGATGGTGAGGACACTAATGTGGGTTTTCATACCTTCATTTAAGGGGAAGGCTTGAGGGATAAGGGCTTTGTGGCATCTTATAGGTTCCTCAGGGTAGAAAGGTTGCAACTGCCCCAGAGGTTTCTTCAGTTCTGCTGCTTGACATTTCTACCTTAAAAATCAGGTTGATTTTTAGTAAACTGCCAGGACTGAAAGGCACCCATGACTGCAAACTCACCACTTGTATTTTAGGTGTCCTGATTATTTGCTGTGCAATTTCTTTCCCTCTTATCTCCCACGCACTCCTGCCTGCACAAATGCTGAGTATACTGGGAATGTAATTTGCTTCTACTTTGGGCCTGGTGTACCGATGGAATTGATAACTCGCATTGTGCTGTTGACAGCCATTTTTAATCCTTTCCTTATGACTGGAGAAACAAGGAGGGGGATATATGAAAGCAAGGCCGTTTGGAGTGGCTGTTGCATGGGTGGAAAATCCACAGATGACGTTCTGCTTTTGCAAACGTACCTTGAGAGCGTGATGGGAACTTTGCTCCTCGTTGTCCTCCCAGCCATTTTTTCTCACTGTAGACAGTGTGAGAAACTGTGGTGGAGTGTTTTGTGCCTCCGGTTCCACCTGGGAGCGTCACCCACTTGTAGGCTGGATGGAGTGAGACTCTAGTTTCGGCTTTCTTGAGAAGTGTTGGTCTTTCTATCCGTGATGAATTTGTCTCTAGGCTTAGCAGAGTGGTTTCTCTAAGCAAGTAACTGAATTGATTTTAAAAGAATACACCTCTTCTATAAGCTGTCAGGGTCATGATCCATGAGAGCAGCCTGTGGAGCACATTTCCACATGTGTTCATAGCTAAGATGCACTTACCTTTTATTTCAAAATTTCTATTTTTATTTACATTTCACCTGCTAGGTCCCAAATTTGGTGCATCCTCCCCTTGAGGGTGGCTGAGCCCTTGAGCTGCTGTAGAAGCCTGTGGGGTTTCCATCTCCTGTGGAGAAAACGTGTAGTGTGGAAATTGGCTCCTAGGGGAAACAGCAAGTGGAAAGTGTAATCCAGCATAGAAATATTTATTTTTTTAAAGACAAGTGTCAACCTCCTGACCCTCCGCAGCCCTGTGCACTCCTCATCCACTTCAGATTTTAATAAATTCCTTGTTTATCTTGAGGAAGCAAATTAATAAGTACGGGCAGTTGCTCTTTAAAGAAAGGCTGCTGAAGGCTGTGACCATTTTAATTTGGTGTGTGTGTTGTGTTGTCCTCATTGCAGGGACTGTTTGCCATCGAGACTGTCTCTGACACTGACGTGCCTGTAAAATATGACTGTTGCCTGTGCACGCAGGCGTTGGGTGTCAAGTTTTGCAAGTGGGTCTCCAGGCAGGGGCACCCAGGGCTCCTTGCACAGCAGGGGAATTAAGCTGATCTTGCTCCTGCCTGAGCTCCGAGGCTCTGTTCTCCTTTAGCCTTGGGTAAGTTTGAAAGCCAGCACAAGTGGATGGACACAGATTGCCTGTGCGTCATTGGGCAATCCCGAAGTTGCTCTTCCAGGCGAGCGTCATTGTTTGATGGTGATGCTGGTCAGGTCTCAGCCCTCTTTAGATGCAACAAACCCACAGCTGCTTCCCTCAGTCGCCCACCCAAGCTCGTGCTGTGTTTGGTTTGGAGGTGGCCTAGCCCTGTGTGCCCCTTCCATGGGAACATGGAAATTATGGTTGAGTTTGGCTGTGTGTTCCAGGGCAATGTTAACATCACCAAATAACTAAACCTAAGTGCTCAGAAGCCCTGAGCCACAATAAGAATGGTTGCATCTGCTTAAAACGTTAGGAGCTTTGGAAAGAAAACTGAGTTTAATTTCTGCATCTCTCTGTGTGGTTTCAAGCTCATACTTGCATCTTTTCAAAGTGCCTGTGCTGGCCAGGCTTCTTCTGTGACTCCACAGGTTGGGCTTTTACATGGGGAATGGTCCAATGGCTGTTGCGCAGCAGCATTCACTGAGGGTCAGCATCCTGGTGGGGGTTTGCAGGAGTCCAGCTGATGCTGAGATGGCCCCTCTTGGAGGATAAAATGGCCTCTGTTTTCTCCTGGCTGTTCCTCATCTGCAACATCCGAGTGTGAGGGTATGTAACGCCTGACGCATGGTTGATGTGGGAAACTGGGAGTTGCTAAGCAGCCACAAGAAGCAAGGTTAGCAGCATCCAGCATTGGGGCAGGACGGAACGCACTCGGATGGATCCATTTCCAGGTGTCACCTCAGCAAGGATGCCTTTCCCAGTGTTGGTCCTGATTGCTCTCGTTATGGCAATTTAGTTTGCAATTAAGCACCGTGCTCACTTAGCCTGGCAGCTGTAATTCCTGGAAAGCCCAACTGTGAGATTTCACCCAAAACCTTGCAAAATATTCCACGTTGAGTCCAAGGGGATCGCCTGGAGGGAAGACAGGGATGAAGGTTTCCTTCCTGAGGAGGCAGCAACGGGCTGTAGGCTCCTTGCAAATCCTTTCCTTGTGTTTCCCAGCTGGCTGTCCCTGGGCATTTGCCTTTGCTGATGGACCCTGCTGCCTCAGTTTCCTGGCTGGGTGAAGAGAGACCCACCCTGCTCCTGGCTTAGCGTGGAGTGGGAAGGTGGCAGAATGTGTGTCTGCTCGACCTTTTTTTTGGGGTGTGTGTGGACCCTCTTTCAAGGGTCAGGGGAAGATTTCACTGCTGCTTCCCAGTCTCTTAAGTGGGAGCACCATGTAATAACGTGGGTTATGTGCCGATAAGGGTGATTCCTAAAACCCTTTGCTGAGATTGTGGGTAAAACCGCCTTCTCTCAAATTACTGGCTTCCCTTTTCAAAGGGAAGAGAGGAGTCAACTCCCCAGTTGCTCATCTGGTTTTGCTTTTTACTTTGTTTCTGTCCCATTACACTGAGCTCACTGCTTTTTGGTTGCTTCCAATTCCCAATTTGGGATAAATCTGCTGATAATCCTCTGGCACATGTGGTGTTTGCTGCCGTGGAGCCCTGCCTGCCTTGTACCACCAAGATGGGGGCAAACCAGCAGCTTGGGGGGGGGGCTGCAGGAGTAGGGTTCCACTCTGGTGGAGCTTCCAGGTTGTATTTCAGCCAGCCAACAGATAGCTGGCTGAGATTGCAGGGGCCCCTTTTCCCTTTTCCCTTTTCCCTTTTCCCTTTTCCCTTTTCCCTTTTCCCTTTTCCCTTTTCCCTTTTCCCCTCTGTATTTAGCAGCAGCTGCACAATACAGGTTTCCTTTTGTTTTGATTGTGATGGATTCCAGGGAGGAGGAATGGATTGCTCCTTCGTTTTTCTTTCTACTGAAGCCCCAGCCGTCCCGATGACAGATCTTGTCATTATGCGGTGTCATTTTAGATGTTTGCACTGCACCAAAAGCAAACGGAGGAGCCTGCAGTCTAGGCTGTGGATTGAATAACAATGTTTTTCCAGAAAAAAATAAAATAAATCTGTGAAGTTTTTAATCAGAAACATGAGTTTCACAGAGGCAGCCCATACATTGCTCCCAACCCAGTGAAGCAACTCTCTGGGTATCAGCTTCTGTGGCCCTTTGCGTTTCTGAAGGCTGTGAAGCCACAGAGTCATCTTGTACTTGAAAAGGAGGGCTTGTGTTTCCCATGCACAGTGGATACTCCGGGAGAGCATTCCAGTTGCAGGCTCCTCACTATAGCAGAGGTTGGTGGCGTGCTGCTAGGAGATGCTGGGGACAACATGTTTCCGGAAGGAGGAAGGGTAGCAACGAGGGGCTAAAAATCACTGCATGGGAATCTGCTTCTCGTGAAATGCCTTTGTGCTAAAGATGGTGAAAACTGCTGATGCAGGAGAGCGGAGCATCTTTGTCGGGCATCTGTCTCTCAACTGCCTTCCTTTCAAGCAAGGAGGGCTGCTGGGGAAGTCTCTGCTCTGCAGACCTCCCGCTGCCTTCCTGACTTCTCAAAAGGGTCATGTGAAAGCTAATGTGATCAAAACGGCTTTTTAAGTGTTACTTAAAGCATGATGGCTGTTTTGCAGAGGGGTTTTGTTGTGCAGAATTGGGTTATTTGACTGCTTATCAGCCATGACCTCAAATTTTGCTGTGAGGCCTCACCAGAGAAGAAATACTGGCAACTGAGAACTTGTATGTGGTGGCGTTGCTTGGGTTGGTTGCTTCACAGGCAGCAGTGGACAGCATAACAGGGTCCCTTTTGTGATAGCTTTTGTGGGTTTATGGGAAATGGTCATGCCCAGGAGATGTCAAGGAATCCAGCTGCTCTGGCACAGCCTGTGGGCTCCATGGAATTGACTCTGTAGTTGTTTGCAATTTTTGGTGTGATGTATAGTTTGGTAGGACTGGAGGATACCCAAGAAAAATCCAGTCCTTGTGGAAGAGGCAGAAAAACTCATCCAGCAGCAGGTTGAGCTGGGCTCAGGAGCTGCCACAACACACTTGAATGCTCTGCAGGTTTCTCCACTGCCAGAGTCGGTGCTTCTCAGATATTCTCATCATACTTCACACACTGTGGAGGAAAGCTTTGTGACCTCCCAGAGATGCACGTATGTGTTGGTCCCTCCTATGAGGGACCAACAGGGGATGGGGGAACCGCGTTGTGCGGGCAGGACTCTTGTGGGGAGAGCGCAGAGCCAAGGTAGAGATGTGGAAAGCACAATGTGGAGCAAGTATTCCCACTCCAAAGTGGGGTCCTGCCGGAGGGTCCCCGTATCAATTGTGCTGTGCTGGCCCTTCCCCAACGGGCTCCAGGGACACCTGATCCCAGGGACACCAGTTGCTGCTTTCCCCAGCAGCATGGGGCAGCTGTAACATCTCGTAATGCAAAGTCCTCCAAACTTTTCACTAGACTTTTGCTAATTCCTCTCATTTTGCAGCTTATGGATCGAAAGAAAGCTGGAAAAATGGTTTTTCCCATATGGAATCAAGGTGTGTGCTTTTCCCTCACCTCAGTTTTTGCTGGATGTTGAAATTCAGCATCAACCTTACCAAACTTTATACCACCTGCACCTTTCTGGGGTTGCTCTGGCTGTAACAAAGGGCTGATGACCAGCGCAGCCACTGGTGTGCAGCCATTATTTGAACGGTTCCCTGTCCTGGCATTAAAGTCCCTTCCTTCAGGAGTAATTAATACACTCATAGTTTCCCAAAATTATTCTGGAATAACATGTCTGCAGAGGAGGCTGATATGGAATAGCAATTGCTGAATAATTTATTCTGCAATGAGTAGTTAATTTCCCTACATGGAGCAGCCCTAATAAGCTCCCAAATTTAAGCTTTATTGGTTTTGGGGGGGGTGGTGGAATAAAGGAAACCACTAATTTTTTTGTGCAGCTACTGAAGTGAGCTAAGTCATTTAAGTATAATAATATTTCTACAACATAAAAAATGTTTGGCAGTGGTCATCCTAATGAAATTCAACAGCAAAGAAAAAAAAGAGAGATGGGTTTATTATAAATGGGAGACGTATAAGTTGGCAGGAGAACGGGGATCATCCCAGTGCCTGCTCCAGGGGTCTGTGCCCAACTCCTGAATGGGGATGGAGAGCAAAACCAGCAAAACAGTGTCATCTCAAAGACTTTTCCACTTCAGGGGAGCAGTTTCAATGCAGAGCCCTTTGCTGCGCTTAAAAGCGAGGTTTTCAGAAGGAAGTTAATTGACCTTTTCAGTAAATCTGTTGCTGAAGCCGTTACCACAAATGCTATTGAAACACTTTGTAAATATGTTTGTTTAACAACATTGCCAATAACTTAGAAAGTCAGACTTTATCCTCCCTTTAAAGAAAAAAAAAAACAAACCCCAAAATAGAGTTATTCTTAGTGGAAAAAAAGTCTTTTTTGGAAAGGATTTGGAGCAGATCTTCATACTGAATCTAGGCTGCCTCATTCCCTCAGAAGGCTTCTGAGGGCCAGGAAAATAATCACTAATAACTTCCCTATAAATTGTAGAGTTGCTATTTTGAGGTCTGGTGTCTCAGGGAGGAGCTGGGGTAGTGTCCTGCTTCCCTCCATTGCTGTGTGATGCCCTGATTTGATTCCGGTCCATGTTAATCTGGTTGTGGGTTCTGCCCCATGCAAAAGGGGCATGGAGGAGAAGGACTTGGGAGTGATGGTGGATGAGAAGCTCAAGATGAGCTGGCAGTGTGCAGTGGCAGCCCAGGAGGCCAAGCGTGGCCAGCAGGTCGCAGGAGGTGATTCTACCCATCTACTCTGCACTTGTGAGACCCCACCTGGAGTACTGTGTCCAGCTCTGGAGTCCTCAACGTAGGAAGGACATGGAACTGAACGGGTCCACCAGAGGGCCATGAAGATGATCAGAGGGTTGGAGCACCTCTGATGAAGACCAGCTGAGGGAGCTGGGCTTGTTCAGCCTGGAGAAGAGAAGGCTCCTGGGAGACTTCAGAGCAGCCTTCCAATATCTGAAGGGATCCTACAGGAGACCTGGAGAGGGACCCTTTGTCAGGAAGTGCAGTGACAGGACAAGGGGTAATGGCTTTAAATTGGAAGAGAGGAGACTTAGATTAGATACCAGAAACAAATTCTTTCCTGTGAGGGTGATGAGACACTTCCCTGGTTGCCCAGGGAAGCTGTGGATGCCCCATCCCTGGAAGCGTTTAAGGCCAGGCTGGATGGGGCTTTGAGCAATTTGCTCTAGTGGGAGGTGTCCCTGCCCATGGGAAGGGGGGTTGGAACTTGATGATCTTTAAGGTCCCTTCCAGCTCTAAGCATTCTATGATAAAACATAAACATGGGGAAGAAACAAGTCAGGAGGTTCTCAGGCTTGGTTTTGCTTTTGATTTTCCATATGCATGTCTTGTGTTTGGGTATTGGTTTGGAGGTGGCCCACTCTGGAGGTGGCTTTAGTTGTAAAATATGCATAACTAATAATTTAACTTAGCATATTTGGAGACAAAATCCAAAACTGCTCCCCATCCAAAGGCTAAGACAGACCTGGATGAGCTGTTGATGCAGAAACTGTCAATGTACCTTGGAAAACCAGGTTAGCAAGGGGAAAAACTTTTTCCCAGAGGGTGCCCAGGGATGAACCCTTAAGCCAAGAGCAAGGGGTTAAAGGCTCTGGCATGGGAAGAGCTTCACATTTGGGGGCTCAGGATTAGTTTTGTGGAACTAGGAGTTATGTGAACTGCCACATAAAAAAAAAAAGGCGATGAAACGAAGGGTGCTGCTCTGCTCGTTTTTGGCTGCAGTGAAGATCAGTGATCCCATTGTGGTGACACTTGCATGGAGGGATAAAGAAGCATTTCCTAATTAAAAGCCTTTTATGTACTAGAAGCCAGCTTTTCAGCTGCTGGAAATCTGGGTGGCTCCATTGAAGTCAGGAGGTGACCCCAGCTCAGCCTCGCGTGTGAGTTTTGGCATCTCCCATCGGTTTCCTTGAGGCAAGCCAGGGTGGTGACAGCACAGGGCTGGGTCTGCTCTGCGGCAGCCTCAACTGATGGTATGCACAAGCCCGGAAACTCCAGCAAAAGTGAATTTCCTCCCCATGGATATTTTCTTTCATGCTTGAAAATAGCCCCGCGTCTGCTGCGCAAACACCTGAGCTATAACAAGGAACCGCATTGCTCCTTGCTCAGACACAGCTGCTCATGAGCACAGAGAAGGAGGATGCTTTTGGGATGGTCACAGAGATGTGCTGTTTGTTCTCCCTTGATGTAAAGGTGGTGCATTCACCACTTTTGCCGACATACATACTGTACATCCTCATCTTCCTTAATTTCTCACAGGTTTAAGGAAGCTCTTTTTATTCAAGCTTACCATGAGATATGCCGTAGCAATAACGAGAGAGACTTGAGTGCGTTTTGCCACCAGTTATTACATGGGAAGCGCATGTGAGCAAAGATGCAGTGAGCCCTTCCTCTCTTCAAGCCCTTTCTACTGCTTATGGTGCTGCAAAAATGGCATTTGGGTTTGGTTTGCATTAAATTTGAACTGCTAGCAGAGGAATTCATCTTGCAAGGCTGCACCGTAGTAGAGGAAATCAGTCCGAGCTTTAAAATTAGTTGTATTTATTCCTTCTTCCTCCAAACCATATGTCTTTGGAGCAAGAGTTGCACATCTGGGTAAATTAAAAACCCATTTGCCGGCGAGCTGCGGAAGGATGTGGAAGGTGATGCTGGGAGGGCTGGTCTTTGCTTTGGGGCTGCCAACAAAATACCCCAAAACCTGGGTCTTAATGTTTGGTTGGGCAACAAAGAGGACTGCAGGCCAGGGGGAATATGGGGGAACAGTTTTGAATATTTTCAGGGAATGTGACAGAACAGGACCCGCCTTCTGGAGAATGGCCTTGGTCAAGCCACCCCCTGAGCTGGTTTAGGGGGAGGAAAAAACCACTCCATTTCAGGCTCCTAGATAAACAAACACCAAATCTCGTAAGGGTAATAATGGAAATCACTGGGAAATTGAGTTAATACAAGGGCATCTGTGTAAGTGAATGCCCGGGACAGGGAAACGGCTTTGTCCTTTAACTCTACTAATGCTGGAGCAGATGGGAAGCGCAGTGCGCTTCACGCATTAGCTGGCTTGCATAAAGAGCCAGGCAGAGGCCCGTTCTCTTGGCTGATTAGAGGTTAACAGGGATAGAAACCAGCGGATTGACTCTTCATTTGCAGGAGGTGTTGTGGGATCAGAGCAGATGGCAGAGAGAGCGTCCCTCCAGCTTACTCAGCTGCTCAGAGGAGCTTACGGCCCCCTCCAGCACAAACACCCCCACTTGCATCTCCTCTGTTTACAGCTGCAGCTCGTGCTTCTTCCCTGGCCTATACCTGGAGACACAATATTTCTCCTAAATCTGTGGTAGTTGGTGTCTGAGGCCATAGGTACGTGTTGGGGACACTTGCAGGCATGGTGCATCCTCTCCAGCTCAGCCCTATCCCTTTGTTACGGTTCCTCCGGTATCGGCTCAGACACAGGCACAGCTCCTTACTGGGGGCTTTTAATGGTCTGTGTCTGCTCTGTGAAGGCCAGAGATGCTTTTCCAGGGCGGTAATGACTGGGTAAGGACAGGAATGTGGTGGGAATCGGGGAGGAGGGCTGCAGGGGGACAAACATGGAGCAGAAAAAGCACCGCTGCATTCCACTGGGGCAGCTTCCTCCAGCCATCCATTGCCTGCCTCCTTCATCCCTGCCAAGGTCTCACTCAATGGCAACACCTTTGCCTGCGATCACGAAAAGAAATTGCGTTGGGGAGGAGGGAGGATGTAAACTCATACCAGCTCTGCTCATTGACTCACTAGAAGCCTGGATTCTCTATTTTGCAAGGGAGAAATGGCAATTGATTCAGCTTTACCCTCTTTCTTTTTGTCTGCCAGCGCTCTGAAAAGGCACATTTTATCTGTGTGTGACAACACCTGCCTAGGGTGCCTCTCATTGAGCCGCGCTGAATCAAAAGAGCAACAAGAAAAGTGGGTTTAATTGCACACATCTTCAGCGGAGTCTTTCTTGCACTGGCAGCACAAAAGGCCAGCCCCGCGCTGGTTGAATGGAGCCTGGGAGGGCTGGGGCGCGCCGTACTCTCCGTTACTATCGGAGGCAGATGATTCACTTTGCTGGAGCATTGTCATGTGCAAATGAGTTCATGAGCCCATCTCCTTTCCAACTGCAAGGTCAGGGACTGAGCAATTGTCAGCATCAGCCGGCTGGAGGAATTGATCTAGAAGCTGGAAAGCTTTGGGAGATTTTACTAACCTCCGCTTCCCACCGCCGCGAGCACACACCGACACCTTCCTCCCACGGGTGTTGTCTACATTACAAATATTGACCGATTTTACGTTCACATTTGGGAAGCTGTTGTTTGGAGGCACGGAAATGTGACCAAGGATGGTGTATAAATAACAGTCGGTGCAGCAATTATTATTCATTGATAGTTATGGCTTTCACACAGTGGAAAAACAAATGGTTTTTCCACTAGGAGCTGGAGCTGCAGTCCGTTTAATCACTAAAGAGCTTGGAATTGCTTTAGTTTTAAAATACCTTTCTGCTGTGGTTTGGATATTTAAAAAAAGTAATATTTGGGTCATGTTAACCTAGTATATACAACTTGCGCTGAGAATTTCAGTTTACCTTGTCTACATCTGCTGGGCCCCATAAATATCCATGTATTTGTTCCTGTTCGGTTGTGCAGAGCTCCTGCCTGCCTCCCCAAACACAGATTTGAAATGGAGTTAGTCTGACTAGAGGAGGGGTCCTGGGAGCTGAGCACAGGGCGTGAGAGAGGTGAGAAGGGAGAGCCAAGCCGCTGTCTGCCGCAGCCACCCCTCTGCGGCTGGGATGCACGGGAATGTGGCTGGTGCCTTTGGGAAGCTACATGGATAGGCTTTCTGTCATGCTGCTCCTGATGGAGGCTGTCCTAACTATCAACCTCAGTTACTGGCTGTGCGAGGTTTTGGGAGCTTTATGTACAGCATCTGACTGCATCCTGCCAGTGGTACCCACTCGGGGGGTGGATGTGGTTGCACAATTCCCTCTGCAGAACCCATCATTGCCTAGCTCCCAGGTTTCCATGAAGACAAAGAAAAGCCTGCAGAGGAGCCACGGTGACATGAAGAAATGGTCCCCAAGTTACCCATGCGTTACTAGTCCCCATCCTCCTGCACAGCAATGCCATTGCAGCAATCTTAGATGGCTTCTGGTTCTGCTGGTCTAGGGCTAGTCTGTAGAGATGCCTGTGCTGGTGTGAAGGTTTCTTCCCTGGCAGGATTGTGATAACGCTCCGTGAAAAGCAAGTGAGTGCTGCACCTGGGAAGAACAAGCTAATTTTTCCAAATGGCACAACTTTGCAAATGACAACTGTGACTTCTGCCTGGGTTGCGGTGTGAAATCTGGGGGATGGCTGTGAGCAGCAACTGCCAGAAGGAGCAGAGCCGAGCTCTCAGGTTCCTGGATTGTGTTGTAGCTGCAGGGTCCTCCTTTCTCTCTTCCTGATGGGTGTCAGAGGGCTCTCGATGACACAGTTATGAGTAGGGAAGGAGTTATGCCTGGGGTTTACTTGTTTCTGGGATTTAAATTTCTGCCTCTTGTCTGCCCATCTCTGGACTTTGGGTATTTTGGTGCAATCAGCTTGAATATTGGCTTTACCTTCTGTGTTTTGCTGGACTAGGAGTCTCCACAGCTGGCCCAGTGGTTGGTTGGAGCTGCAAAACAGGCTAGTATTTTTTCCTGATGGATGTCTTGGAGATGTCTGGGTTAAAAATGTCCGGCTGAAAGTCTCTGGCTGGTCTTACAGGACTGAAAGAGTTTGCAAAGCTCAAGCTCCTTTTGGTTGAGTAGCTTTAGAGATCAGGGAGTTCTCCATCTTGGTTAAAGATACTTCTGTTGAGGCCTTACTGGGTCTTGTCTTAACAGCAGTGTTTCCTGCACTAGAGTTCCTGCTAAAGGCTTGATTCTTCACAGCCATTTCAGAGCCCAGAGGTGATGTTTGGAGGATCCATTCTCCTCCCAGCCTGCAGGGTTTATCAGCTCCAAAGAGCCCAGCTGATGAGTGTGGAAGTGCCACCCATGTGGAGCTCACGAAATCCCAGAACACATTTCTACGGTCTGTTTTAATTTAAATCAAATGTCCTGTGGCACTAATGTAAGGTCCTTGCTCTGGTGTTTTGTCCCCATTTGATGGTTAACTGGGATATGGAAGGAGATGCGCTCATCACGCCCTGTGTGTCTGTGAACATTCCTGCACCTTTCTGTGCTCTTTCAGGGACAAGTATGAACACTCAGCTCCTTTTGCAACCTGGATTAGAGAGACATCCACTGGGCAGCATCTGTGGTAAAAATAGGGGAGTCTGTTCTAGGGTAGGGAGGAGGCGATGTCATTCTTGGGACAAAGCTAGGTTCTGATGGGGCGTAATGAGTCTGTAGTTACAAAGGTGGTATTTAATTATTTCTTTTCCATGATTTTCAAGCCCTGGCACTGTCACTTTGCTGGCAGCAAATCAAACACCGTTAGCTTATGTTAAGGAACAGAAGATGAAGTCCTAGATAAGCAGTCAGCTGTAGGAATGTCTTAAATTGAAACATGCAGGGGGACACAGAGGAGAGTGTATTTTTGCTTTCAGCGCTATCCAGACCCCATGTCTGTAGCCAGGGCTGTGTTTCTGCTGGAGTGTTGGTATCACCTGCCCCATGTGCTTCTAGGATGCGAGATGAACAGAGAAGGAGAGTACAGAGACAGCTGTCCTTCTCTAGGGTGACCTGTAGCCTCTTGGTGACTGTAGCACCAGGGTTTTGTGTGGACCAGGAGTGAGGACTTCGATGGATGATGGAGTAACCATAATGGAGAGAAGAGTATAGAGACAGCTGTCCTTCTCCAGGGTGACTTATAGCCTCTTGGTAGCACCAGGGGGTTGTGTGGACCAGAAGTGAGGACTTTGGTGGATGGTGGAGTAACCATACCATAATCTATCTTTGAATCACCCCACTTCTCTGGGACAGTGATACCCATCACTGCTGAGCACCCGTGAGTCCTGAGGTGCACAGCTGGCTGCAGAGCAGGGCACAGAGTGGTAGCTGCTGGCTGACCTCCTGTTAATGTAGATATTCCCAAATAATGCCTCTGTTCCCCTTAGCTCCTCTCTCTCCGTATTTAATTTCTGACTAAGCTTTTGAGAAATGTTTTGTATAGAGTTCCTAGTTTATCTTAAATAGACCTGCTGCCATCACAGCTAAGATCTAAACCAACGCTTGACTTTGGGGTTGAGTGCCAGCAGTTGCTGACATGCTGAACAGTCGTGTTCAATGTGCAAACCCTGGCTACGAGTTGTGAGGACTGGCTCCCGCAGAGGCTGAGGGAGCACAGCTTTTAGGACACCTGAGAGAAGCCTGGGAAGTATATGGACAAATTTCCTCTCTCAGGGGAGCTGCATTCAGACCATGGTTGATGTATTTTTCAGACTTACACCTGTCCGAAACAGGTAATTTGGTTAAATGAGATCCTCCAGCTTTTCACCATTTAGCCCCAAGTAGGGTATGGCCCATGATCTTACTAAAGTAAGCATTTCAAGGCAGTGTTTATGGCTAGTAATTTGTCTTAGAGAGTTTTATATATATATGTGTGCGTATGGGCCTATGGGTGTATGTGTGCATATATACATACATTCATGCTCAGGAACGTGGTTTCCAATCCTTTTAACTTGTTCAAAAAAGTAAACTAGGGAGAAACTGGCAGTCAGTTGGAGCCGCCTGCCAAGCATTGCAGACCAGAGAAGTGGTAAAACATAAACACTTTGGAGTTTATCCTCAGGATTTATATAGTTTGGCTGCTGGGGGATGGACTTGTGGGGAAGGGGGGGGCTCAGGGGCTGTGCCGCTCCCATGGCATCGGGCCCAGCACCTCCACAGCCACCCCTCTATTGCCGGCAGCTTGCGAGCAAGAGGGTAGTGTGAGGTTGTCCTTCCTTCTCCTCCTGCTCCACTGGCCATGTGGGGTGGGTTTTGGGCAATGATGGTGGAACAGGTCTTCTTTCCCCCTTCCCTGCACTAAAGTGAAAGCAGACCTCCTTGACACTTAATCAGATTTGAATGTGGTTTTTGGCGTGGCTTGAAAGAGACTGGCAGTGAATAGCTGGTTTTGATGCCATTTATTAAAAACCTCTGGTAGAATTTGTCTCGGAAAGCCTTTGTGAGAGCTGGCAAACGCACAAGGGTTTGATGCAGTTAATGTATTTTAATCTTCACCCCCCCACACACTCCCCACCCCTTCTCCTTTTCTGTCGCTAATTGTAGGGCTCTCAGCTGTCTGCCGCCTTCTCCAGGGGGATGGCAGGCTCCACAGGGGCCTCTGTACAAACATGGGCTTAATAAGGTTGCAGTGGCATGGAGAAAAGTGAGCATCCTCTTCAGGGAGGAGGGCTGGGGCAGGCGGTTTGCTGTGCTGGCTCCCAGGTACCATGCCAGGCTCTGATACAGGGGTGCCGGGTGGCCCTGGCCATGCTAATTAACTTCCCGGTGTGGCCTTGTTCTCAAAGCAATGAGGCAGATGGATGGAGGAAACAAAGATGTCCCTTTTCCGGGTGTCTGGGCAAGTGCGAAGTGTTGATGTTGGACCTTGTTGGCAGACAGCTCTCGGAAGGGTTCCCTGGGCTTTCAGACTGAGGTTGATGGGCACCTAGTCTTTTCTCACTGACTTTGGCCCTCACTTGCTTGGTGTATCCACCTTCCTTGGACCCAGCAGACCTTCTGAGCCCATTTCTTGCTCTTAACTTGTGTTTGGGACTGTTTGGAACCTTTTTTTCATAGTTTCTGCCTGAAGGCGCTGCAGCCCCTCATGGTATGGCAGGAGTTGTAGGGAACACCCTAACATTTGTGGGAGAGATTTGAGCTGTCCCTGCAGTCGATGAGCAGGTGGCTCTGTGGCAGCAGTATTTTGGGAAAAGCTCAAGAGCTTGCAGGAGAGCAGCAAATATTGTGGAGCTCAAGGAGCAAACGGTTTCTCCTCAGCCCACTGTTCAGGCTGTGCGTTGCTCCTGTCCCTGCTCCTTGTTCTGTCTGGGTGGAAGAGCTTAGAGCTGTGGCCACGCCATGCCCTGTGCCCATGTAGTTGAAGGACTGAAGCTGGGGTTGTGTTGCATTTAATTTGTGGGGTTCTTTTGTCTGCCTCATCAAAGAAAAGAAAACAAAACCTAGCCTTTTTCTGCCATCCCTTGCTCTCACATGAGTTGCAAATTCAGGAAGAGGGAGGCATGGATGAAGATGACTCCCAGGAGAGAAACAGTCTGAGAGACTCTTAAACAAATGGGAACTGAGCAGCTTTTCCCTTCCCCTGAGGGTTTAGCTGTTAAATAAACTCACCGATGAGTCTGGCTGCAGATGTGTGTTGGTGCAGAAGTGTGTTCGTATGCAGGCTGGGTGTAAGCCACCAGGATGGTGTGCGTTGGGTGGTGTGTTCCCTGACATAGTGATGCGTGAGCAGCCTTGTCTGGCCTTGTCCTCCTTCCACAGTTTGCATGGGTGGCCATGGTCAGAGGGAAGATAACATGGCCTTTCCCTTTTCTCCTTTCCCTCTCCAGGTTTCCACCTCAGTGGGACGGTAACGGAACCGGCAACTGCGACAGAACCAGAAATGACCTACAAGGTGGCCATCAGCTTTGACCGCTGCAAAATCACCTCAGTGACATGTGGCTGCGGGAACAAGGACATTTTTTACTGTGCCCATGTGGTGGCGCTTTCACTGTACAGGATCCGCAAGCCGGACCAGGTCAAACTCCGTCTTCCCATCTCAGAGACCCTTTTCCAGATGAACAGGGACCAGCTCCAGAAGTTTGTTCAGTATTTGATCACAGCACACCACACTGAGGTGCTGCCCACGGCCCAGAAGTTGGCTGATGAGATCCTGTCCTCCAACTCGGAGATCAACCAAGTGCATGGTAAGTCCTCCCTCCTCCCTTGGTGGCTTGGCGCTGACTCAACGTCCATCTGGGGATGGGACGGTGGTTTCACACTGATGGTGTTGACGTTCATTTTGCCATGTTTGTCTGTTGCTGCACAGAGGTAGCAGCATCAAACTGACGTTAATGCACTGTGTGTTGGGACCACATCAGTGATGGCCACGCGTTCCTGCATTCCTGTTCTGCCCTCTGTTCTTTAAGTGTTTGTGGGTCAAGCACTGGCTTCAATTGTCAAGAAAAGGCAGAACAGACAGGCTGATGCTGCACAAAGCATGGCTCAGAGTAGGATGGAGAAGCCAAGTGTGGAGGAAGGGAGCATATTTAGTCCCCAGCACAGAAGGAAGTGGTGCTGGGATCATGGGGAGTGAGAGGTACAGTGGGGACATGGCTCCTCCAGCGTGCGAGGACGTGGTGTCAGCCCAGCCTTGTGCGTTGCAAAGTCAGATGTGGCTGAGCTGGTGGGAGATAAAGCTTTAATCTCCATGGGCGTTAATTTGCTCATAATAAATGAGTGCTGCTGTCCTGACCTACTGCACAAAGGCAGCAGAGATGTGTCCTGGGGCTTTGTGTTCAGAAGATTCTTTTGACTTCCTCCCCTGGAAAGCACTGGCTGCGGGACAGTGCCCATCCCAGCCCCGCTGCAGTTGCCTAGTGGCCTAGAAGGTGGCCCAGGCTCCCTGGGGAGCTGCTGTGAGGCTCCCTTCATCAGCTCAAGACCGGACGCTCCTGCTGTGTCTTTTCAAGGAGGCCAGGAGCTGAGGTTGCCCAGGGTCTGCAACAGGGAGCCGCTCCCCACTGCGCCTGTCCCACCAGCTGTAGAGCGGAGATAATAAACACTTATCTGCCACGGAAGGGCGTTGCGGGGATTAACGCATGCCTGTTAAGTGCTCCGAAGATGAAAAGACCCACATGCAGCCTAAAATAGGATCTGAACTGGTTGAATCCACATGTAGAGGTGAGGCCAGGGGTCCACCTCCACCGTAGGGGTGATGGCAGCTCTGATCTTAGATATTTTCTCCTCCCTCTATCTGGTCATTCCTGATCCTGCCTTGGGAGAGGCTTTTGTCTCCTCTGCTGGGCAACATCTGCTGCATGTGTGTTCATGCTCTAAATTAATGCTTTTTGTAGGGAGTTCCTTGGTTTTTGACATTAAAAAAGAATGAGGAGCTGTGGTACTGCAAGAATCTGGTGAAGTCTGTACCCTCCCTGAGCTGATCCACTGAAGCTGGGGTTGGGCAAGATCCCTCCTTGGCCATTGTTTGAGGCTGTTTTCTCCTAAGCAGATTGAAGAAAAGCTTTTAAGGCTCTGAATATTTATTGCTCTAGAGTCAGCAAAAGGCTGGTGATTGAGAGTCTTACAAAGATACAGATGTTGGCTCCATTTCAATATCTCCCTCTTGTTTTTACAAGTGGTTAGAAAAAACAAAGCAAAAAATTCTCTGTCCCTCCAGACTTGTGCAAAGTCACACACTCCAGTGTGCGATTTTGAACTGGCAGAGATATGTTGACTTACTTGGCAGAAAGTGGCACCTCTCCGACTCCCATGTGGCTGCCTAGCTGTGGTCACAAGCAAATGAACTCCTCTGCAGGCAGGAGAGAAGCCTTGGGGAGGATCCCAAGTCATCCTGGGGGAGGACGCAGATCAGCCTTAGGATGATGAGATGAGCTAAGGATGATTTAAGATCTAAAACTCATAGATGTTGCACCCTGTCAAAAAGGAAGAGTCAAAAAAAAATAAAATCTGCATTCAAGTTCAGAGTGGTGTCATCCGGGGCTTTGGCTCTTCTCCCTGTCCTGCCAGTGAAGCACAGTCACAGAGCAGCTACATTGCAGAGCTACTTGAGCAAGGAGCCCAGGGCGAGGAAGAGCTGCAGTGTGTGCGACTGCATATGTGAGAGCAATCCAGCAGCTCTTTGGAAGCTCCAGTTGAAGGGGATCCAAATTTTTCCCTCATCTTGCCCTTCCCGCTACAGGTCATGCACTCATAGAGTGTCCCTGATCCTGGGATTTTGAATTCTTCAAGGTACACTTTACATACGGCTCTACAGGTTTAGGCATGCATTTTTTTTATTTATTTTTTTTTTTGTCTAGTTCAGACCCTTGGGGTCACACCTTCGTTCACCTTGGGGTTGAGGCCAAGCTGGCTTTTGGCAGGCCAGCCTCTGTAGCCCAGACAGTAACCCAGTGTGTGCACATTTGGATCTCCAGAAATCCTTTATTTTTTCCCACTATTTTTGTTTTTGTCTGTTTAGCTTCAGAAAAGCATTGGGTCTTCATCACCTGCTTCTGGTCACCCAAAGGGCTGCTCCTTCCATCTTGATGGTGAACATGCGGGATGGAGGAGCTGATTCTGCACCTTGAGGGCATGCCAGGCTCTCTGGGGGGGATGCCCCTTTTGCAAGGGGATTGTCCGGTTTTGTAAAATAAGGCTTTCAGGACTGCCCATTCCCCCCCTGCAGAGCCTGAGCAGCAAAGAAAATTACAGGCCGTTGTCTGTCACGCTGGTCTTGGGGCATCAGAGCTTTGTTCCTTGCAGGAGTCTGTAGCCGCAGGCTGTGTGCCGCATGCCGATCTTCCCGGCTGCCTTCCCGGCTGACTTCCTAGAAGGAAATGCAAACTATCCAGTAATGATGGAGTCTCGGAGCGCAGCCAAGGCACTGGCCTGTTCTCGAAGGATTCAATCTGAGCAGCGAGCCTAGGTGTGCCCGCTGCCCTGCTCCCTGCTTGACCTCTGCCTGCTCAGGCGGGTCACGTTTCTGCTCTCCTTGCTGGCCGCAAAGGGCAGCGGGTTCACACCGAGCCCGTCTCACATGTCTGACACCTCCACGCTTGGTGTCTGAAGTGGCAGCTGGAGCGAGGGGGACCAGGGTGGGTTTCAGTGCTGCTGTGTCCCCTCCCCGAGTGTGTTCCTGCTCCTTGGGGACAAAGTCAGTGGCGTGATTGTCCGGCACGGAGCAAGGCTGTCATTGCTCCAGCAAATGTGACTGGCAGCTGCTTGACCTTTCCTGGTGGGGTGGCTGCTGGGGGCAGCCAGAACCTGCAGCTGGAGAGCTTCAATCCAACAGCCAGGCCTCTGATGGAGCAGGGAGCATCTGTGGGTGGCCACCTTGTTGCTCTGCTCTCTGCTTTGCCAAGAGTATCAACCCAGGGCTTGCCTTGGTTTGCTGTGGGGCCAGCTCAACTCGGGGAAGTGCAAGCTGAGAAAGCAGTTCAGGGCCACCAACCATGATGGGATGTGCTGGGGATAGGTGTAGCTTTGCTGTTGTGGGGATCCATGCTCTACCACCATGAACCATGGGAAGAATATGTCCTCCTGAGGTGCAAATGAGGAACAGAAATTGATTGCTTTGGTGTGGTAAGCTGTTGCAGAGAGGGCCAGGAAGTATCAGAGATGGCAAGGCTGAGAAAAAAGGCTGAAAGGGGAATTGTAGGCAGTTAGGGAGATTTTGGGGACAAAAGCAAGCAATATGGAGGAGGAGCAGCTCAGAAGCACTGATGAATCCTGACGGCAGCACTGGGTTTCCCACTCTTGCAGCGTGGATCCAAGATCCAGCAGCAGCAAGTACTCAGGGTCCAAGTCAACCAGCAGTCTTGAGAGATGACATTCATCTCCTCTTGTGTTTTGGTTCATGCTCGTAGGGAATGATTTGAATTTATTTTAAGAGGAAGACAGAATCACTGTGGGGTATACAGGAGGGAAGTTGCTGTCTCAGATACATTCTTTGAGCCTGATAGAGATGTCTGGGCTTTGGAGGCATATTTTGGATTCTTCCTGAGGGCAAAAACAGTCTGTGGCCAAGGAAGAAGAGGAGTCTGGTGGAGACCTGTAGAGACAGAGATGGTGGTCATTAGAATCTTTAATTAGAAGTTTAAAGACAGAAGAGGCAGCTCTGATGAGTGAGCGAGTCTGTATGCCCAGAAGATGTGGGGCTTAGAGGTATCCTTTGTACATCATCAGTGAAGTCTTCCCCTTCTATGGGTGAGGAGCGGGGGGTTTCAAGCAGGCCTGGTGTTTGTGGCTTGGTAACTCACACTGCTCAAGTGGTGCTCGGGCATGCCGGGGAAAACTGCCCTTAGGCCAGGGTGGTCTGTCTGCCCCAATGAAGTACCACGGAGCATACAGTGTCTGTGGTGCTCAGCTGGTGCCAATTAAAGGCTTGGGATGGTCTTCTGAGCCAGAAGGTGGAAAAGCCACAAAACTTCCACTATCTCACAGTGTCAAGTCAGCTCTCTCCAAGGACAAGCCAGCGGAGAATTGATGTGAATCACCAAGGAGCCTTTGTAGTCCTGCAGGGTCTCAGGAGCTTGCTTGAAGGGGAGAGGACCTTCAGAAAATCCCTGTTCCTCAGGCTTTGGCATAAGAAAGCCAGATATGCTCATGCAAAAGCCATAAGAAGCACTCTGCCTCATCTTACTTTTGTCCCAGATGTATTCTTGGCCACCTTGAGCCCTTCCTTCAGCTTCTGGGCTAATAGTGTCCTTCACCCTTTAGCCCGTTTCTTGCTCCTTGTGCACAGCAAGTCAGCTGCCAGGTTGGCCATGTGGCAAGTTCCTGCCTGCTTGTCCTGGCGCACTGAGTCAGGGCTAATGTTTGAGGAGTCCTCTGGCAGTCTTCAACTTTGAGGTCATCCCATGACAGCATCTGGAGCGCTGTAACGGTAAATCTATTTGCAATTCTGGCTTCCCGCTGGGGAGGAGAAGGTCAGGTCTCCAGGGAAATTGTGTTCCTGGTTGCTGAGCTGATGTGAATTTAAGGGAAAATAACACACCTGAGTACTGAAGAGAAATGCTCTGCCAGCAACTCTTCCCCCATAGCCAGTGGGGTTGCCAGATAACCCCAGAGCATGGGTGAGGTGCTTGACAAGGGGCTTCCAAAGGTGACCAGACCTGATGCTGGTACCAGCTGAGCCAGATTGCTCCCAGCCATTGTGCTGGGAGCTGGTTTGGCTTCACTTGCTCCATCACTATCAGATGGGTGTTAATCTTTGGGCCACCCTGGAGGCTCCATCCAACTTGCCTCTCCTTGAAAATGAACCGGGAGCCTTGGCAGAGCCCAACTCCTCACTTTGCTGCTATTTTTAATCCATCGTTAGAGTTCATTTCCTTTCTGGTGCCTGGTTATTTTCTCTCCAAGGTTTTCTGCTGTTTGTTTATTTGTCCCTGTCCTCCCCCCTGCACCCTGAGCTGTTCCTTCATGTCTGTTTTCTCTCTGGACGCTGGAGAGGCAGCCTGGAGGCATTCAGCCATGCCACCACGTGCAGTCATGAGATGGCCCCTGTGAACTGCTGCCGTGATGGCCAGCCCTGCTCTAGGCGATTGTGGCTTGCTGGCTGGCAGAACCCTCCTTGGCACCACCAACCCCAGGGCCAGCACAGACAGACCCTGAGCCACCGGGCACAGGACAGGTACCGGGCACAGTTGGCTGAGATGACTGTGAGGCAGATGCCAGGGTGGCCACCTGCTTCCCTGGGTTGCTTTTACTATCAGTTTGTCAGCTCCAGACAGTGGTTAAAAAAATTAATTATCCCTTTTTCTTTGTGTTGCCACTCCTGTTCTGGGTGAGACGTGCTGGGAGCGCTTCCCATGCTGCCTAGGTGATGTTTCTTCCCTTCTTGGGTTCAGGAGCTTGGATTTGGGGTGCACCCAATGCCTTGGCATGACCCAGGAGGTGCCACCACCTCCTCAGTCCTGGAAACCTGCTCCTTTCCAGTCCAGGAACGCCTTTCATTTTCTTCATGTTGAGCACCTAATTTCTGAGCAAGGCATTGAATTTTCCATGTCTGGCTTTGCTCTGTTTTCTAATTTATAAATTTTTCCAGTCCTTATTTCTCAGCCTCTGTATCTATCTGGAGAAGTCTTGCTTGGCTCACGAAGAGTTAAAACCCGAGCCCTGCTTCTCGTTTAATGGATTGCATTTTTATCTCTGTTTCTACAGCCAGTGCAAAGGGGGCTGGTGAAACCCTCTTTCCAACTCAAGGTGTGCGGTGGTGTTTCCTTAAATCTGAATCCGACAGGACCAAGATCCAGCACATCTGAAACAGGGCTCTTTGGAGCAGGAATGCTGCTATATGAGAAACGTGTTACGCAGGCGCTGGGCTGTTTTACATGCCGTTCTCTGCTCCTTTGGAGCCGAGACATGGAATCACTCATCAGCTGCGTCACGGCATGCCACTGTCGAAGCCCCCACGGTGTGAACATTGGCAAGGGGGAGTGGACAAATCCTGCCATTAATATTTAAACCTGGTACAAATCCCTTTGTTTGCTCTTAAATGTTTATCCAGCTCCCCGGTGTAATTGGGCAGCCCGTTATCTGCCGGGTTGCATTGCACATGTGGGAATCTGCTATTGCAACCCTCTCGCTGAGCCTTCTATAGGCGAGCAAAACACATTTACAAGCAAATTTGGGTTTTATTCGGAGGCGCGTTACTAATTTGACTACAGCCCGAACCCGACCGTGCGAAGAGCTCAATGTGTTGCGTGGGAGGAGGAGGTTTTATTTAGCTGCACGCTGCTTTCCTTGCTGCTTGGGCTTTCCGTCGCTAACGCTATGTGCGAGCAGCAAGCGCGGAGGGAACCCCACAAAAATGCGGCCACTTTTTGCATCTTGCTGACTCTTCCACCTTTATCCATCCCGGCGGCCTCAGTTAGGGACCAAGGATGGGCTCAGCTTAGGTGGGATGGGTCAGTCCAGGCATCCACGCCCTCCAGGTCCCTACAGATGCAGCCAGGTGACCTTGTAGAAGCAGCTGAGATGACCTGGCTGGTGTGGATAGCTGCAGTTGGGAGCGGCGGGTGGGATGGTGGCGAGGAGGATATGAAGAGTGCGAGCAAGAGTCTGGGATACCTCAGCGATGGGGACGGATAAGCGCTTGTGGTAGACAGATTAGTCATCGGTTCCTGATACGGGATAATCGCTGGCTTGTCTGCTCTTTATCTGTGAGATAAGGACCGGGTTGGGGGAGGGAGGGAAAAGATACGGAAAAGTCAAGACCTGAGGTGGTCAGGATGGACTCTCCCTGGCATTGGTGGTCCCTCGTGGCTTAGGGTAGGGCTTGGCCACTGGCAGTGGGAGAACAGGATCGGGGCACTCGTGGGGCTGTAGACAAAAGCCTTCGCGCTCATCCAGGGGCTGTAATTTCCTTTCTGCTGCTTCAGCTCCAATCCCAATTACGTGGTTGTGTTGACTATAAATTATTTTGCAGAGAGAGTAGCATCCTTCTCTCCCTTCAGCACAGTGCAGGCTGTGCCTAGAGCATGCTGGAACAGCTCTCAGGCAGCAACTGTTAGCAGAAACTAAAAGAATTTTGTAAAGGACAATAAATACAAATAGCCGTATCTTATCATGTCAGAAGCGTTCTCAGCCTTTGCCAGAGGAGCAAAGCCCCTTGGGTTGATGTGCTCTTGCTTACAAGCCAAGAGGAGACAGTTGCTCGGCTGAGCAGGCATCCTGGAGCTTGATTTTCATTAATTTCATTGAGCTCCTGGTTCAGCAACGCGTGGGGCTGGGGTGTGTACAGCATCCTGAGCTGTCTCCATGTGAAAGCAATGTCTGGTCCCTGACGAGATCCCAAGTCGAGTGGGGAAGACATCATTAAGACTCACTTGGGAATGTGTCAGCTACAGCATCTCTTGGCTCTCTGTGCAGCACCTCACTCTTCCCACACCAAACCCCTTCCTCGCTTGAGAGGGAGACGAGACAGGAGAAGCTCAAGTTGAGTGGAGCGTCTTCTAATTGTGCTGGTCCCTCCCTGGCACTGATTTTCCCTAAGGAGTTTCAGCAGAGCAGAATGTGAAAGCGGGGAACCAAAAAGCTGATATTCTGTTCTCTTCTGTGCTCCTGGTTGCTTGCTGCAGCCCTGCTGCTGCCTGCCCCATGAGCCTGGGAAGCTGGGGCATTGCTGGAAGGTAGGGCAGCACTTGGCGGGGAAAATAGGAATTGAAAGGGGCAAGGGAAAGGGAGGTGGATATAAGCTGCTGCTTGAAGCAGTTCTGTGTATTTTTCTCTTTTTTTTTGTTCTCTGGAAGATGAAACAGCTTGTGAGCACAGGTGTGTGCCTGCTGAAGGCCCTGCGCCGGTCATAGTTTGTTCTTTGAAGGATTATTGATCCTTTTTTCTTTCCAGCGGAGGGTCTCTCCCAGGCAGGTACAGTGATGCACAGGGACTTGTCCTGTGTCCTAAAGCAAGTAAGGGGCAGAACCTGGTGTTTAACCTGGGGCTCTGGAAGCTCCCTTGCAGTGGTCCTTTTGTTAGACTGTTCTTAAAGCAGGGGAGGGCTTACAGGAATTGGAGCTTTACTGGTGCTTAAACAAACTGGTGATATGGAGCAGGAGGAGCACCCCAGGCGATCCCTGGAGCAGGGGTGCCTGCTCTGGGCTCTGCAGCTGCACTGCCTGCACCCACAGGGCTGTGAAGGAAGGCAGGTCCCTGCTCTTCCTCAGCCTCACTTCACGTGGGGCGCAAAGGGGCTATCCAGGCATTAGCCCCGTGGTCAGAATCACTCCTGACGGCTGCTGCCACTGCAGTGGAAGGAGAGCATGATTCTGCCAGCTGGGGTCACTGCCTGGGAACCTGGTTGGTTTTCCCTCGCCTGAGCTGATAAAACAGAGGTGGATCCATATAAAATAGAGGTAGGTCCACTTCTTGCTGGTGGGGACTGCTGACCCTGCTGCTATAAACACAGTTGTCTCTTTTCTTCTCCCTCCCCATCTCTCCCAGGCGCTCCTGACCCCACTGCTGGGGCCAGCATTGACGATGAGAACTGCTGGCACTTGGATGAGGAACAGGTCCGAGAGCAGGTGAAGCTGTTCCTATCTCAGGGAGGGTACTACGGCTCGGGGAAGCAGCTCAACTCCATGTTTGCCAAGGTGAGGAGGAGCCGGCTGCTCTCTCTCCTCTCCGCTCGGTGTGTCACGTAGCCCACAGCTCGCTGGCTGCCCTGGCAGGGTGCCCGTCACAGCTGGGAATCTCTGCTCCAGTGCCTTCTTGCCCGGTCGCGGAGCAGGCGGTTGTAATCCAGGCTCTGGGTCAGGCCTGGGTTGTCTCACCCATTCTCCTGGCAGGTCCCTTCCTCCCACGCGGTGGGCTTGACGGGGTCCCTGTGTGAGGGCGGGCTTTGCTCCCTCTCCCCATCAGCACAGTGGGGCCAGCCCTGAAGAACCTACAGAGCCCGTGGAGAGGTGGTATCAGCCTTCAGGCTCTTCTCTTTCTGTGCAGAAGAGCCTTGTTTTCATGTTCTTGGCTGCTTGGTCCTTTGTGCATCCTGGGCTGTGGCTGTTAAACATGGCTGGACTATACAACCAGCCAGGTCATAGCCATTATATGAGTGTTATAATGTATGACTATACATTATATAGACGTGTATATATATATATTTACAGTCTGCACCCCTAGACTGAGGGAGCTGTGGGTTGCCAGTCAGGTAACCATGTATTAAACACCTCTAGGGGCCCATGGTTTGTCTCACCAAGGACCTTTCTGTCCTTTCCAGGTTCGTGAGATGCTGCGTATGAGGGACTCCAACGGGGCCAGGATGCTGACGTTGATAACGGAGCAGTTCATGGCTGATCCTCGGCTCTCCCTCTGGAGGCAGCAGGGGACGGGCATAACGGAGAAGTGCCGGCAGCTCTGGGATGAGCTGGGTAAGAGTCACAACTTTGCAGAGAGCAACAGCACAGTTGTCTGGGCTGCTGGGACAGCAGACATTATTCCAGAGCCTTTTTGAGCTCTTTTTTTGGGAATCAGAGGCCCTGAGAGATGCCAGGACCTTGCTCTGTCTCCTGCTTGGGAAATTCTACGGGAGAGCTGGATCAGGCCCTAAATGCACAGTTCAACAGCTTAAGCCAGTCCCTCTCCTGCACAGGAGTCAAGAATGAGGAGTGTGCAGTGTGGCTGGACCCATCCTTGCAGCAGTCTGGTGTTTGGAGTGCTGCCCTGAAGCCTTTGAGAGGGAGAACACAGGGGCTGCTGCACCCCTGGGGCTGGAGGTGTAGCCTGGGCGTGGAAGTTCTGTTCCTGGAGGAACCATGGTCCAGAGGGGAAAAGACAGGGTCTCCAGTCTCATCCCATGTTAACAGATTTCTGCCTGCTCTGGTGCACGTTTCCAGGGTGAGGGGGGTGGGTGGATGGCCAGAGCAGAGCCTGGCTTGAAGGGAAACACAATTCTGGGTAATACTAGCTAAGCACCTTAGACATGGGCTCAGCTGCCTGACACCATCATATCATTAGAATAAAACATTTAGAGGACGTGGGCCCAGGGAGGTTGGTTGTGTGGCGGAGTTAATGAGCTGTTCTGGGCTCTCCTGGACATCTGGGATCTTGGGGAGAGTTTTGACTTTTGCCATAGCTTGATGATGAGTGAGTTTCAGCTCCTCTGCCAGTGGGAGATGCTGTGTAAGGGCAAGGGTTCGTGAGCTAGGACTAAAGGGATGCTTTAGAGCTGGTGAAGGATGAGTGTCGTCCAGGGTCTGGAACACCTAAAGCTGCATCTGGAATCATGGACCTTCCTACCACGTGCCCAACAAATGCAAATACAGCCATGAAACTGGAGAGCCTAGCCAAACAGCACAGACAAGAGGCGGGAGGGATGGGATGTCTTGCTTCTGTGTGAAGTTCCATGGATGGAAATAACCACGCTGGCTCTGGAGAGCTCATCTGTGCTTGCTTGCCAAGAAGATATTTCAAGGATTTCGGGATGCTGCTCCTAGGTGGTTGGATACAGAAGGATCCTGGCAAGGTGGCCAAATCCACCAAGCCAGAATTTCCACATGGAAGAAAGCAAACACATTGGTGAAATGTGGATGGATGGGTGTCTGGCCAGGCCTGGACACAGGAAACAATTTGCCCAAATTACTTGGCCAGACTTCAGACCCACTATCCAAGCCAGGAGCCCTCCCTGCACACACAAGGTGGGAGTGGTTGGGTTTCAGTCATGGCTTAACTATGCAAGGACCGGGTTGGTGTGCGTAGTTTCGGTCGGCAGAGTGGAAGGAGGTGACAGCATGTCCCCATCAGCAGATGGCAGGGTGGCTGGGGAACGGCAGGGCCCTACCAAGGCTGGATGAAGGTGACAGCAGGTGAAGTGTGGTGCCAGCTAATGCACGTCAGAGTGAGCAGCTCACCTGGGGTAGGCACGTCATGCAGGAGGGATTTGGGCATCTTCATGCTGAAGAGAAGCCCCTGCAGAGGACACAGTGATGGTCCAAGAAGCAACTCCAGAGCAGGATAGGCATGGACTATAGTCAAAGCAGGGATTGTTCTCCCCATTTTACAGAAGCCTTTGGGATTTGGACCTGGGTAGCGTTTGCAGTAGGAACAGAGCATTCCTCTGAAGAAAGGGTCCAGGCATGGAGGGAGCAGAGCTGCAGTGAGCTGGTGCTATTCACCGGTAGCAAACATCAGCAACATGGAGTGATGTTCCAAACCATCACTGGGTGGGTAATGGTAACTGGGGCACATGGGACAGCGAAGGCACGTTGTCTGACTGCCTGTGGGCTACAGAGGCCAAAGCTGCCTGATGTTACCACTGCTGCCAGAGGGAGGGATGAAGGGCCTGTTGCCAGCTGCTGTGGGAAGCCCCAGCACACACCGTGTTCTCTTGCCACATGTAAGATAAAAATGGGCCTCACAGAAATTATTTTGGGCACGTGTTTAATAATTAATCATCGATTTTAGCAAAGACTGCAGCACAGACTTGCGTGGGATTGGAAGAAGATCAGCCTTAAAGAAGATTGTGGGTTTATGCAGGGGAAAATGTAAAGGATTTTGCAGGATTTCAGAGTTTTAAAAGAAATAAATAAATAAAAAAAGGCATAGTTTGCTTGTGCGTGTGCTGCCAACTGAGCATCTATTGCCCCGTCTGCTGGGGAGCCAAAGGAAAGACCTGCTGGATGGAGAGCTCTGCGGCGTGGGAGTATTTGCCCTGGCGCATTAGTACTTATGATTAAAGCCTAATTACAGAAAATAGACGAAAAACCAGCTGAAGTGCAGCCTGACCTTAATCTGCCTGGAGACGGGTTTATTTATCTCAGCCACTTGTTTACAGTGGGGAATTTCAGCAGATTAAGCCGGGGAGCGACCCTGTGGGAAACAGGAGAATTTCTTTGATGGTTATGAAACTTGGGCGCGGGATTGGAGTGCCTGTCCTCTCCTGGGCCAGCAGCCGGGACCGCTGGGCTGGGAAGGCTCTGACCCCCCTTTCCCCGTCCCTGCACCCAGCCCTGTCATCAAAAAGCATTTTTGTTTAGAGGCTTAGCTTAATCGTGATCTGCTGCTTTGTTCCCCGCTTAACCTCCTGCTATCAGAAAGTTCAGATGAAGGTTTCTGCAGCATGTGAACAGACACAGAGTCTGACCCAGTGTGGCGTTTCGGCTCAGGCAGGAGTCGCTTGGGCTATCAGCTGATGTCACTTGACCATAGGGCTCAGAAAACCCCTCTTTTCCATCTCCCAGATAACTATCGCGGCTGAGACAGATGCGAATCCCTCTTCCCTCCCTGTCCCCACCACATCTTCCCTTCTGCAGCAGAGCCCAGGGGCACAGCGTTTTGGCAGGCAAAGGATGCCTCGGAGGGCTCCCAAAAATAGGCTGCAAAGGAAGTCATGAGGCTTCTGAGGATGGTATCTTAGCCAAGCTGTGGGAGCCGAAAATCCAGTGGGTGCATCCCATCCCTGGGGGTAGCAGAGATGGGACACCTAGCTTTCTTGCCCAGCTGTTCTGCTCACCATCAGAGGCGTGAGCTGAAATTGCCTTAGGCTGGGAGTGGGTAAAGAGGGGCAGTGACAACAGGCAGTAGCACTGGTGGGAAGGGAATGTCTGAAACTAGTAGGAACCCGTGGAATGTCCAACACCAGGAGCTAAGAGCAGGATTTAGCTTATGTCTGCCCAAGGAGGTTGGGAGTTCTGTGCCCTTGGGGTGGCAGCGGGCAGGTGCCCACCTTTCAGCTAAGGGGAGTAACCAGAGCCTCAATGAAGACTCATTTTCTGGAGTTTAGGTGTGATTTTTTTGAAAGATGTCATGTCCATGCAGCTCCTATAGAGCCTGCAGGAGCCTGAGAGTCAAGTGACACAGACATGCCCTGAGAGTGGTGGGCTCCAAAAGCCCCTAAGAAGGTAGCTCTTCTCTTGCACGTATATTAGTCATTAATGTTGCAGGTCAAAAGTCTTTTTCCACCCCGTTCATCAGAAAGGAGTTAGCTTTCGGTGGGGTTTTCTGGGAGCAGCAGAGCTGAGATGTGGATGGAGCTGGACCAGGTGAAGGCTACTTTGAGTACTTGCTGATCTTCAGTGCCTGCGGTTGCTTTTCCCATGTCCTTTCTGGATGCAATGCTGCTGCCCCTACCTGCATTGTGACGCCGTGATGTCTCTCCTCCTGTGTGAAGCCACATCGAGGAGATGGATGTGCACAGCCTTCATGCCTTAATAATTTGAACCAAACATGTCCACAAAGCCTATGTGGCAGAGGATGGATGCTGGGAGATGCACCCCAAAAGCACCACCAAAACAACTGTAACCCAGAGGAGCGGGGAGATGTTGGAGTGAAGCCAGAGTCAAGACATCGCTGCTCAGCCTGGTTTTGCCTCCTGTTGCCTGGAAAAAGGACCAGCTGCTCCAGCTGCCTGTGTCAGAATCGTGTCCTTGCTCGGGGCTGTTTGGCTTGACTGCACACCTGGGCAGCTACTGTATAAAACACAGCAATCGAGGGAGGTGGTTTGGGTGCCCAGAGGAATCTCCTCACCATGCAGCAGAGACCTGTCGGGTGATGTTGCCCTGCTGCTGGCTGTCACTTTGGGATGGGAACTTTGGCTCTGGTAGTGATGGAGAGGTGGGGGAGAGGAGGAAGGTGCCTGGGTCTCCGCTGGGGCCATGGAGGAGAAGCAAGGGAGGATTGTTTCTGTGGGAGGGTGAGCTGTCTTGTGTGTGTGGCAGGATCCAGCACAGGCAGAGAGAGGAGCAGCATGGGCTGCTCAGCCCCAGGGGTATCCCTGGGGACACCATGCACAGCAGCTGTGCCAGCATGAAGCCATCACACCCCACAGGGCAAGCACAAGGGAGGGGACATGCTGTATCCTGGCAGCCTTGCAGGGAAATTTGGGCAGAAATGCAATTAGCTAAAAAAATGAGAAGAGAATACAAGGTTCTGATCTTATTTGGGTTGCTGCAGCCCTTTTCAGAGCTGTGGTTGACCCAGGAGAATCAGCAAGGCTCAGTTAGCAGCACCAGCGTCAGCCCTGTCTTACAAAAGGATAAGTTGGATCTTAATGACAACATGTGCCTTGGGCCTGGTATTGTCTCTCATGCAGCAGACAGCGTCATCAGGTCTGTGAGGTCCTGTGGTTGACCGGGAGGGTGTCAGCATGGACATCCTACTGATGGGTACCTTTGCTTGCGAGATTCGGAGGGCTCACACCTTGGAGGGCTCTTGCCTGCAAGACATCAAGCTAAGCTCCAGGTTCCTCTGCTGGTTCCTCTGGATGCTGGGGACTACTGGGGATAAAAAAAGAAAGAAAAGAAGGGAAGAAAATACACCAAATCTCCTTTTTAAATAGTTGAATGCAAATGGCCTGAAGAACAATGGCAGATGAAATAGCATTCGGAGCAGGCTTTAAAGTGCTTGGAACGTGGGTAGGATCAAAATCAGGTTAGTCTTTGGAGATACAGAGTCTGCAGCTTGCCAGGGTGTTTCTAAGCATGCTTTGATGTGTAGTTCAAACACTAGATTTGTCCTGGCAGACAGAAGCACTCAAATTCATACACAGCCGCTCTTTCCTTCCCTCCTCCCCACTGTCCCCCATCTCATGAGATTATAATTTAGCTTCATTACGGAGGAGTTTTACTTTTATTTAAAGGCTGTCTAAATCCCCCTCCTGGGTCCATGCATTATGCTGAAATGAGTTTACAAACGCCGATGAAACCTTGCAGGCTCTCACGACGAGCACGGCAGCAGAAGAGCTTTGGCCCCACGGGTAAGGTGGTGGCACCTCCTTGATTTCTTGGCTTTGTTTAGGGGCGCTGTGGGTGTGCGTGGTGTTAAACCCGCACTGTAAGCTGGAAGAGAAATCCTGCTGGCTGCGGCAGCTTCGCAAGTGGGGCGAGATGGACGTCTGTCCCCTGGAAGATGGCAATTACGGTAATGAGCTTCCCAACATCACCAACGCGCTTACGCAGAGCTCTGGTCACAGCCAAGGTGAGTCCGGGCAGGGAGTGGAAATTCAGGGAGTTGGGTCTGGGTCAAAACTCACCCCAAAGTTGAGAGACCTCAGTCATGACCTGCTGGTCTTGTCTCCGGGAGTCAAGGGAATGCAAAACATGTCTCTTTACAGGCTCTGGGTTTAGATACACTTGGAAATGTTTGGCTCTTTGCTACATCTTGGGTAAAGTTACCTATATTTTAAGCACCAAATTAGAAGCCATTTTAAAGCAACTTGACCTCGGGGGAGTTTAGAAACCTACAGTCTGTGTAGTTTTAGGTATGGAGTTTTACAGAAAACTGGTGCCGCTTGAATCGGAGCGGAGCTGAGCGTGGAAGCCCTGGCTGTAATGTGAGAGTGAGGAGCTGGAGATGATGCGGAGCCTCTTTCCCAACCCTTGAGCTTTGCTTATGGGCTTTGATTCAGGTGATAGATAAGAAGCTGTTAGCCAGGAATGTTAAATGCAGTTCAAGGTGAAGCACACTGTAGTTACGGGGTTGTTCCTTCCTGCTAAAATATTTTCTCAACTGCCGATGAAGTATTTGATCCCTTCAAATTTAAGCACTTTTCCCCCTTCCTTTTGCCTGAAGTAGACATTAATTGAAAGTTGTTGTTCTTACCGTGCCTCCATCTGCTGCACTGGAATTGCTTTTTGGTGTATTACCAAAGTGAGAAAAAAAAGGGGGATGGCAGCCATGCCACCAAGGAAACTTCACTCCTCTGGGTGGGATTAGTCCCTCAGCAGCCGTTTGGGAGCATGGGCGTCCTGCCAGCCCACCCCAGCCATGGCCCAGACCGTGCACCCCGGCTGCCTCCCCCTGTGCATCCTCAGCAAGTGGCTTAATTTAAACCTGGCCCTGCTCCATGTCCTGAGCCAGCCCTGGGACTCCCCCCTGGTGTTCCCAGCTCCGCCAAGGATTCGCTCTGGCATTCGGGGCAGGTTGCTGGGGCTGAGCAGGTCACTTTTTTTTTAGACGTGCTGGGAGTTTCCAAAGCACGTGCTGGGGATGTCCCCTTGTCCCCACGCTCCTGGTTCTCCAAGCACAGGACTGAAAGCAGCACAGATCCTGGAGGTGTCCCAGGGTTAATGTTTGTGCATATGCAAATACTGCCGCAGATTGTTACCAGCCTCTTTTATTACCAAAGGAGAACAGCTGATTCCTGAAATCTTTCCTAATAAAGTGAGCAGGCTTGGTTCTCTACGTGTAAACACCTGTTTAATTTCTCTCCACCTCAGGGTGCCTGCAGCATTCAGGCTAATTGCTTGTTGCCATCGTTTCCGGAGCGTGTTTATCCAGCCTCCTGGATCAGCTTTGAGCAGTGCCTTTTGTTTTCCCCCCTTGAATGCATTTAATTTGGCCTGTTTTGTGGGTTGCAGGACCTAACATTCAGTGTTGCATCCCCTTTAGGGCTTCCTGTTTTGCAGCCCACTGGCTCTGTTTGGCCCTCATGACCTGGCGTGGCTGGAGCAATGGCAGGATTGCTCCAGACAGGCCTTTTCCTCCTGACAAACCACTTGTCTGATCTGTCTGGACAGAGTGAAATGCTCATCCAGCATTTGATAGCTTCAAAAATGTCAGTGGAGTTACAGAGCAGCTCTGAAGAGGAGCACAGACATCTACTGCAGAGCAGCAGTGGGGTTCCAGACAATGCCATCACCTCCCTTCCAGCCCCCTCACACAGACAGAGGAGGTTGCTGGAAGGTGATGGTTCATCCCATCACCTGGAGGCAGTTGACACGTGCTACTGCAGTTCCCTGTGTGGTTTCAGGTGCTGCTGATCTAAGCTGCTGTGGTTCAGTGAAGATGGGGCTTGGGATTGGGGCAGAGGAGGAGAGTTCATCATGCTTGTGGGGCAGTGATGTTGAAGAAGCCCAGTCCTGACCCCTGGCTGAGCATCACAGGGGTGGGAATGCATGGCCACGTTTCCAGACATCAGCCTCATGTGTGACAGTGGATTATTTTCAGAAATCAAACAGACAAGGCAGTCCCTGCCTCTTTTCTCGCCCCTCTGGCCAAGGCAGCTGTTCTAGCAAGTTACTTAGCAATGCCATCTAAGGAGACAATGGTCTCCATCAGAGACAGAATGGGCAGCAGAGGTATCTAAAGGCAATCTTTTCCTGTGCTCACCTCAGAAACAGCTGGAATAGGACCAGATGGGGTTTTGCTCTCATTGTAGAGACATTTCTCTGCCCAGGGAGGTTGTGTCTAGGGGCAGGAACAGGCTGCCCCTGCCCCTCCAAGCCACTGACATTTTTTCTCTTTGCAGACTCACTGGCCAGGCCCAGACGAACCGTGTTCACCCGGGCGATCGAGGGTTGTGACCTCCACTGGCAGGACAGCCACCTGCAGCGCATCATTAGCAGTGACTTCTACGTGTCTCCCTCCTACCAACGGGAGGGTGAGAGCCTCCTCTTCAACTCCCAGGGGCAGCCCCTGTGGCTAGGTGAGCATCCAAACCAGCAGGCCCTTGCATGACCTGGGTGGGTAGGGTTGCTAGTGGAGAAGAGCCACCCAAGACATCAAAGAAGCTTTGTTGCCCTGGGTCCTTGCAAGCTTCTGCATCCTAGATTGAAAAGAGCCTCCTTGGTCCTTAGCCTGAGGAGTGGAGCGAGCAGAAGGACTTGATGCCCTTCCCCACCCCATCTACAGTCCTTATAGCAAACCCCACATCCTTTACAGTGTTGGTTCCCCTTGGTCAGCTTGGACCAGGCAGCTGGTCATGTCCTCTGTCATTCTGCTGGTGTGTTTGGCTGTCCCCAGTGCAAGCTCTTACTGTTCCCAGTACAGGAGGACAACTGAAGTCCCTTGAAAGTTGGCTGGGGAGCACAGCTGTTTCCTCTAGATACCTTTTTCTTCCCTGCTCTCAACCTTTCTTTAGTCTTCCCTTAAAGGCAACTAGCAGACAGTACAATTAAGCCTTGTATGAGCTTAAGGCATACTGGACCAGTTGAGCCCAGTACCCTCCTGTGTTGTAGACCCTCAAGCCATACAACTTCCCTGATGCAAAGTCAAGACCCTGGACAGATCTGCAGACCCTTGACAACTACCTGTCCTTGGATGGAAGCGGTTGAGACAAAGGGCCACTCAGTCTGACCCCAAAATGGGAGGCACAAGCCTCCCACACCTCTGGGAGGGTGGATGCCTGATCCCTGCAGACAAAGAGGTGACATGGAAAAGGTCAAAGCCCACCACTACTCTCTAATCCACTCCAGGTGCTGAGGTCTGCCATCCAACTGCCAAATGGGAAGAGAATATTTACAGTCATCCAGAGACGTGGTTTGCGGAGCAGCGGGCACTAAGTTGCTGTTAAGGCCAGGAGATAAGTTAAAAAGGGCCCATGTGAAGGCTGCTGGTACAGGTCTGCTAGCTTAGCTGGAGCAGGAGAGGAGCAGCAGCTCTCCTCCCTGCACAGCCATAGACACTGGTGGTGGTCTCACACTTCTAGGGACTCTGTCTAGTAGGGATGTGGTGGCCACCGCTCCCCTGTCCCTAGCATAATCTGGGCTCTGGTGAGCCCTTTGGCCCACCTGGTTGGTGCATGTTATTTATCTCATGTAGTTGCCTTGAGTTTTGGATTTTGCGCTTTTCTTGGTGCCCCTTCAGGGTTGCAGTGCTGGAAGAGGAGTGTGATTTGTCAGCAGTTTGCAATGATACATTCAGCGAGAAGCTGCATATTTCAACCATTTAGCAAATGAATATAGGGAGCAATAAGAAGCTCTTCACAGATGCGTTTGTTCTGAAATCTCTTTTTCAAGTGTTCCTTGAGGGTGACCTTTGGGACATGGAAACCCCATTTGTGGAGGTGGCTGGCTGCATTTCCAAAGCTTTCTGAGCTCTTCTGGGAATAGAAATTATCCCTCTATCATTATTTTAGATTTTCTATGTTTGCCTTTTTTTTTTTTTGTTAGTTTCCCCCTTGATAGAATATTTTGTAAGAAAATGGGATTTTTCACTGCTTTTTTTTTTTTTTGTTAGTTTCCCCCTTGATAGAATATTTTGTAAGAAAATGGGATTTTTCACTGCTTGCTATGCATCATGTCATCTGCTCCTGCTAATTTCTCACTCGGTCATAATCCTCTCCACAGTTGCTTGTGATTTCAGGTGAGGAAAGAGCAGCAGGAACAGATGAATTCCCAAGCAACTGTGAGTTCTGGGGGGGTTCGTGCAGCCGTTCCTAGTAATAAAATCCCATTCCTAGTAATAAAAACCCCAAATCTGGCAGTGCCCCCAGTGCGGTGCTGGATACGCAGAGTCACCCTGTGTGTCATCACCTGCAGGTCATGAGAGCAGGGAGAGGTGCTGGAGGACAGCCTAAGAAGCGTTTGGGTGCACAGCAATGAGAGAAATCACTGAGGGCTGTCCAGATTTTAGGAGAAGTGAGTGGCAGGGTTGTAACAGCCTGTGTTTGGAGCTGTCGTATTGCAGCAATGGCATGTTGGAAATGCTTCTGCTAGCTAAGCTTTGTGGAGGTGGGGATTTAGGTACTGATGTGGCTGCTGTGGGTTGAACATGGTAGGAGTCCCCTTACTACTCATCCCTGCTAGGAGCAGGGAGAAAGGGATGACTTTAAAGGCAGGGAGCAGGAGTTTAGCTGGTGCGTGAGGAAGACCAGCAGAAGAAAATGCCCCAAAGCCTGATCCTGTCAGGTTCTTTCTCCCCCATCAGTATCTTTCCGTGAATTTCTGTGCTCCTCTGGCTCAGCCATGCCCCTGTGTTTGTTCTTGCCTTGTAGAACACGTCCCAACAGCCTGTGCTCGGGTGGATGCCCTGCGCTCCCACGGCTATCCCAGAGAAGCTCTCCGACTAACTGTTGCCATAATCAACACCCTGCGACTGCAGCAGCAAAGGCAGCTGGAAATATATAAACATCAGAAGAAAGGTATGAGTAGAGCTATGGGAGAAGCGTCCTGTGGGGTCTAGAAGGAGTGTCCCAGCTGGTTGCAGTCTCCCAACTTGGTCCATCTCAGAGAGTGGTGCTGCCCCATCCAGAGCAGTAGAGGTTGAATGGGCAGTGCTGTATCAGACAAAACTGATGATTCTGATGGCTTGGTCTCCACCAGCTAAGGAGAGAGAGTAGCCAGCGCTCTTGTTCCCACTTTTGCTGTGTCTGGTTGCCTGTAAGGATTGCACAGGCGATGGTGGGTGATGTCTGCATTAAAGAGGAGCTGCTTGGCTGCAGAGCTGCAGTAACTTGCCATGTGCCACCTTGCATTCACTGAGCAAATTGTACTAGGAAACAAGACCAGTGTTTCTGCTTCTGCAATTGCAGTTGGCAGAGCTGGGATCAGTTACTGCAGTGCTGCTGGTGGTCAGTGACTTCTGGGCCTTGCTAGCTCAGCCAGCTTGCAGCCATCAAAAAGTGGAGCTTTTAAGACTCGTTGGGAGTCTTTGTCATCTCCAGAGAGATTTCTCCTTGTGTTTCCAGAATGTTCAGGCTACCATTGCAAATGAGTCCATAAGCTGCAAGTCAGACTTTGTAGACCCCCCATCCTGGGACTCTGCAGCCCCTCATGTCCTCATCTTATGTGACCTTAGGGCACCTTTTCTTTTATTGTGTGCCTGCTTACTCTGATGTCTGTGGCAGCCTGTGGGGTGGCTGCTCTGAGCTGCTCGTTGCCCTTGCAAGCTACCATGCCTGAGTCAGCCCTGGAGGTCTCCATGTCCCAAGCCCATGGGGTAAGAAAAGGCCTTCAGTGTCAGAGACCTCTCTGGGTGCAGAACCTGTCCTTAAATTCCTCACTTCTGATGTCTTGTCTTTTCCATTTTTTGCAGAGCTGCTGCAGCGAGGAGCGACAACCATCACCAACTTGGAGGGCTGGGTAGGCCACCCTCTGAACCCCATCGGCTGCCTCTTTCTCACCCTGACTGAAGCTTGTAGATTAGAAGAGGAAAATTGCCTTGAAATTTCAGGTACCGAGTGTTCTTTCTGGCTCCCTTCCCAGTGGCTGCGGCTGAACTGAGCCCAGTGGGCAGACCCTGGGACTCGGGACTCCTGGGCTCCAAATCTCCCCTCTCTCCACCTTCGCAGGAGAGGCCAGGGCAGTGCTGTAGTGCAGAGAGAGGGAGTTAGTGCCCTGAGTTTTCCCAGCCTCTGGTTTGCAGACAGACCAGAACAAGAAAGCAGCTTAGCAGACTCTGGTGTGAGCTGTGCACCCTGTTCCACAGATCTCAGGTCTCCTGCACCTCTTAGAGCAGGAAGGAGGGTGAAGCCCACATCTGCTGTAGGGACTTGTGTCTTGTCGTCTCTGGGTGTCTGAAGGCTGGCAGCAAGGGAAGCATGGGTCTTGCTTCTGAAGTTTGAGAGGTTTTTCTCTCTGCTGTTGTTTGTCCACTTAAGAATGCTCTTCTAACCTTGCTGTGTCTCTCCCCCTTCTTCCAGATGCTGGGGACTCCAAACCCCCAGTGTATCAACACGTGCCCGTTGCAACCAGTAGCCAAGACAGCAGCGAGTCCTACCTGACCTTGGCCTTAGAGGTGGCCCTCATGGGGATGGGTCAGCAGAGAGTGATGCCTGAAGGTCTCTATGCCCAGGACAAGGTGTGCCGCAACGAGGAGCAGATCATCGCCCGGCTGCAAGACCTGGAACTGGACCCAGTGCTGGTGCAGACCCTGCGGAAGCAGTGCATCTTGCTGCTGGAAGGTGGGGGCTTGGTCCATCTAGCCGACTGCCGTGTCTTATCTGAGAGCTGGTAATATTTCCAGGGTGCCCTTTCTAAGGTTTATGTCTGGCTGACCTCATCCTGGCTTCTTTCTCTGTGGATGTGGTGCTGAGTCTGTAGGATGGCTGCTGTGCCCCATCATCTGGCAAAACAATGGTTTGCTGTCATCCCTGGAGCAAGAGGCCTTATGGAGAAGGTTGCTAAGCACATGGCCTCGGTTTCTTGAGGGATTTTGATCTGAACGGGTTTTTAGAGAAGAAAAGAGAAGCCCTTTGCCCTGGGTCCAACTTGAGTAATGCACCAGGGAGCCGCTGAGCAGATCCTCAAAGCTTTGAGGTGCTGCAAACCCTAGCCACAGATCCTGCTGTGCTAATTATGGCTGATGGGCTCTGCTTCTGCCTAGGTGGTCCCTTCAGTGGCTTGGGAGAAGTCATCCACCGTGAGAGTGTCCCCATGCACACCTTTGCCAAATACCTGTTCTCTGCCCTGCTGCCCCACGATGCAGATCTGGCGTACAAGCTGGCTTTGCGGGCCATGAGGTTGGTGCATGTTTTATTCTGTCTCTGCCCCCTGTTTTGCCTCCCTCCTCTGCTGCACCGGGAAGCCGGGATGCTTTGCAACCCTAGAACAGGGATGGGAGTGGAGGCAGGCTTGGAGCTTGCCATCCATGGGATCATCCTGTGCAGTGTGTAGGGCTTCCCGGGCACCAAGCAGCAGTGCAAAGAGACTTCTGCTCTCTGTTTGGGCAATTCCTGGTTTTCAAGCCCCATCTGTAGGGATTTGCACGGGTGTGATAGTGTCTGCTGGTCCAGCCCCTCTGCCCAGCCCCTCACTCCAGGCTGGACTGCCACCTGTCTGTCCTGGTGACAGGCGTCCTCTGCCAGAGCAGGTCCCAGGCAGGCATGGTGCTGTCATCTGCCTTCTGTCTGCCAGGCCTCAGGCACCCTGCAGGAAGGGCTGTTATCCTGGCACAGATGGGCAGATGATTTGCCCCAGGCTCCAGGATGTTGCAGAGCCGGGCTGAGAGCACAGTCACACTCTGTTCTCCATGAAAGCCCAGCTCCATCTCTGGGACTGGAGACAGGGCCGATGCCAAGAACTGCCCCATCTCCCTACCTGGTGCATGCACACGTCAGACATCAACCTGTGTACTGCACTTTTTTGGCAGGGGCTGGATGGGTCTTGAAAATGCTGGAATCTCCCAAATTAGTCTATGCTTGAAAGACTGTCAACTCTAGAACCGTCCCAGTGCCCTCTCCATCTGACACTGTCTTCCTTGCAGCATTTCCTCAGTGAAATGGGCCATTTCTCACCAGTGCCAAGGGAAATTTTAAAATTCCCCTGTCGTGAGAAGAGCTGCTCAGGAGGACAGCCAGACTTAAAAGAGCAGACGAGGGCCTCTGTAGTGCATGGGGACATCATGCCCCACCAGACCAAAGACCTCCAGCTGCTGAGCAGGAATGGAACTGAGTGCCCTGAGGGTGCATGCTGCTCCCTTGCCATCTGTTAGTGCCCATCCCCTGCTCCCAGCTGGAACCCTCTGTGTTGGGGTATCTCTGACCTGGGCTGGGAAGGTTGGGCTTCTGCTGCCCTGTGGACACTCCAAGCCTCCGAGCAAGGAGAGTGGAGGCAGTTGGATGCTCTCCATGTCTAGGGGGACAATTTCCCTCCTGCATGCCCAGGCTGGCCATTGAGTTGGTGCTGGACCAGCACCATCTTAGGGGTTTAAGAGTCGGTGTGATTTTGGCACCACAGCTGGTGATGTGAGATTCCTGCTCCCCTTCCTTAGGCTTCGTTCTCCCCTGGGCTTTCCAGGCTTTTAAATATCCCCACAAAAGCAGGTAACCCAAACCGGCTGTGGAGGCCCTGGGGAAATGTGCTGCTGCTTCTGATCACACCCAGGCGTTTTAAGAAGAACCAGATGATAAAGACAGGAGTTCTGCTGGGTGCTCTGACATGAAAGGAGCGGAGAGGGAGGAGGGATTTTGCTTTTCTTTTTTTTTTTTTTTCTTTTTTTCTGAGGCTTGGGTTTTTTCTTACAAGTTTATAAATCACTTCACGGATCATACTCCTCCTTTCAAGTTGGTCTCAGATTGATCCCTGTGCCCATGTGTTGAGCATGCTGCCTCGGGAGCTCCCGCACATGCACAGCAGCAGGATGCTTTTAAAGGCAGTGCTGTGGGCAGCTGCCTGCAGGCAGCCCCTGCCTCGCCTCACCAGTGCCTCGGGGAGAGGGGATGAAGCCAGTGCTGGGCTGGGGTCTGATGTTGCCTCTTCCCATTTGCCCTTTAGGTTGCCCGTGCTGGAGACCACGGCACCGTCCAGTGATGTGACTCACCCTCACCACTTGGTCTCAGTGGTCCCCAGCAGATACCCACGCTGGTTCACCCTGGGGCACCTGGAGTCACAGCAGTGTGAGCTGGCCTCCACCATGCTCACAGCAGCCAAAGGTTGGTGGTCGGGCAGCTCTGGGACAGGGGTGATGGGACAATGCTGCACAAGAGCATCAAAAGGATTTTCATGGAGAAAAGAGGGAGCTCCTGCTTCTGCTACCTTGACCACTGGCAGAGACCAGCTGATTGACCCTGGCAGCCCACCATATGATCTTTGGGGCTCTTGGCACAAAGGACCCCAAGGGTTGTGGTCTGGCAGGACAGGACAGGAGGTTCCCAGAAAGTGCAGGCAACCCTGCACGGATGCCAATCACGATGCTACGGATCCTGGGCAGTGCCCCAGGGTGATGCTGGACCATGCCTGTCCTGCAGCATGGTCAGCTGTCAGATGTGTTGTGAGTTCATGCCATGGTTTAGTTGGAAGCTGCCTGTCCTTTTCCATCTGCTTTGTCTCTTCCTGCCCTGTGGTAATGATCTTGCACAGGCTGTACAAGGGAGAAGACCTCCCTGTGCACCAAACCATGTGTGGCTGTCAGCAGGGCTGGAGATGGGGACAGTTGTACTGGGTGGGACACCTTGGTCCCAGCCATGGGAGTGCTCCTTGCTGGTCTCTCAGGCCTCCTTGGTTCCTGCCCAAGCTCAATCTTGAAGGCGAGCCCAGGCTTTTCATTAAACACCCCTCTGTCTAGAAACCAGACCCACCAGGGTAGCAAGTGCCTTGTGCCTCATGAGGGTTGGTGAGCCAAGCAGTTACCACTGCCTCCCACTGTCCCACACAGTCTGTGGCAGCCTCCAGCCCCTGGTACTGCCAGCCTAATAGGAAAGATGCTGCTTCCCTGATGAGATAGAAGGTAAATGAGCTGTCAGAAAGCTCCAGTGTTTTCTCTCCTCCCAGCCCGTCTCCTCTTGCCTGCTTTTCCAGGGTTGATGGTGATGGTGTCCTGCACCTGCCTTGCAGTGCCCAGATGGCAGCTGGCTTATCCTTTAGTTTCTTCTTCCTTCCAGCACCTAGTGGGGCTGCAGTTTTCATTCTGGGGGTATAGATCCATAGGATTGCATCTGTTTATCTGTTTTTCCCACTGTCCCTTCCCCAGGTGTTCTCCTGAAAGCAGAATGTCCTGATGTGATCCTGCATCCTCGCAGCCTCTCGCCCACGCCCCCACAAGCCATTTTAGGAAAGCTTGGATTTTGGTGGCAATGCCAGTGGCTGCTGTGGGTGGCAGGCGATATCTTTAGCTATTAGTCACCCGAAATGTCTGTGTGCCCAGGTGCAGCACTAGGCTTTTCACACTGCTGTGTGTTAGTTGGTTTTCTTTGTGTGAGGTTCGTCTGCTCAGTTTATACTATGGGAGTAGAAAAATGAATCTAAAACAAAGCAGAGACCCCTTTTGTGGCATGTGGGTGGGCATCTCTGGCCTGCTCCCATGCCAAAGGTCCCTCTCCTCACCCTGTGTCCCACAGGGGCTGACAGGAGGAATTTGCAAGCCAGATTCAGGATCGTGATATATTAATATGCCTTGGTGGGTCTCTCTCCCAAGACTCTGCCCCATCTTCCAGTGCTGTCACGTATCTTTCTAGCACTTGTAGCCTCCTGTGGGAGGAGGCCCACAACATGACTGGGTGTTGTGCCAGGAACCCCCTTCTTTGGGGTTATTTCAGCCTGACATGGGACATCCAGGACCAAGGTGCGGTGACCCTGGCCCAGCCTTTGCTAGCTTTGCAGAGAGAAGGGACTTACTGGGCACGACAGTATGTGTGCAGCAAACAGCTTTTCTTCTTCTTTTTAATGTTCTAAATGAAGACTGACCTTTCTGCAGCCGTCCAGCACTGGGCATCTCCCCAAACTCCTCCTTTGTTGGGAAGAGCCTGCTTTACAGCTGTCAAACTTGAGCCTAGGGTAGAAAATCCAGGTGCCTGGAGATGTCTGCTATTGCTCCAGGATGTGACTGGGATCACTCAGGGTTGTTTGTCCTCTGCGAGAGGACGATCTTGAGTGAGGATGGGTGCTGTAGGATGTATGATCTCCTGGGGAGGATGCCTCATTTTGCTGTTGGACTGCAGGACTTGATCCAGCATCCCAGTGCTTCCCTCCACATGCATGTCCAGAGGGGCTGACCATGTGGTTTCCCAGCCAGTGCAGGCAGGAGATGGGGCTCAAGGGCAAGGTGGGGGGAGACCAAGCCATCTGACCATTTTTCCCTGCACTCAGGGGACATGCTGCGCCTACGCACAGTGCTGGAGGCCATCCAGAAGAACATCCACTCCTCCTCCTTGATCTTTAAGCTGGCCCAGGACGCGTTCAAGATTGCCACGCCAGCCGACAGCAACTCGGACACGACACTACTCAATGTGGCACTGGAGCTGGGGCTCCAGGTACTAGAGTGATGCTGGGGATGGTGGTGGTCCTTCTGTCCCACACACTGGGGCAACAGTGGGTTGATGGTCTTCTACCAAGCAGGTGGTCCCCTGTGAAAGTAGTAAACTCATCCCAGCATGACCCTGAGCAAGAGACCTCAGCCCTGGGAGGCCCCTGTGCCTGCTGCAGTTGGGTGGAGGCAAGGCAGCACCGGCAAGCCGGTAGCCAGCCAAGCCAGAGGGATTTTTGGGAGAGCACCACTGTGTTGGGTGGCCTCGTTGGAGCCCTGTGGGGCAGCTGGTCACCTTGAGTTTGCCTCGCAGGTGATGCGAATGACCCTGTCCACCCTCAACTGGCGGCGGCGGGAGATGGTGAGGTGGCTGGTGACATGCGCTACTGAAGTGGGTGAGTCCCTCACTGTGTCGGGGGGTCCAGTCCGCATGCAGTGGGTGCCGGGTGGGCACGGAGATCCTCAGGTCATTCATAGCCCAGGGCATCTGAGCTCTCCCACTTCTTCCTGGGTAACTGGATGCACCTCAGAGCACCAGCTGGCAGGGATGGGGCCACAGCGGTGGTTGGATTTGGGACTGGGACAGGTCCCCTGTACCTGGGCGAGGCCAGCGGTGTTCGCTGTGCTCTACTGCATGGCAGTGCAGGGTAGATTCTGCCTGTCCCTGCTGGGGTGGAGGCAGCAGCTGAGCACTGGAGTAGGCTGGCTTTGCCTTGGCTTCATGCACCTGGGGTCTTGGAGGAGTCCCATGATCCGAGCCAGGCTCCAGGGCTGTGCCATGACCCTGATATTTTCTTGCAGGGGTGAGGGCCCTGGTGAGCATCCTCCAGAGCTGGTATTCACTGTTCACTCCCACGGAAGCCACCAGTATTGTGGCGGCCACAGTGATGTCCCACAACACCATTCTGCGCCTAAGCCTGGACTACCCGCAGCGGGAAGAGCTGGCCAGCTGTGCCCGCACCCTGGCCCTGCAGTGTGCCATGAAGGACCCGCAGAACTGCGCCCTGTCTGCCCTCACCCTCTGCGAGAAGGACCACATCGCCTTTGAGACCGCCTACCAGATCGTCATCGATGCCGCCTCCACCGGAATGACCTACACCCAACTCTTCACCATCGCCCGCTACATGGAGCACCGGGGCTACCCACTCCGGGCGTTCAAACTGGCTTCATTGGCCATGACGCATCTCAACCTGGCCTACAACCAGGACACCCACCCAGCCATCAATGACGTGCTTTGGGCCTGCGCCTTGAGCCACTCTCTGGGCAAAAATGAGCTGGCAGCCATCATCCCACTGGTGGTGAAGAGCGTGCACTGTGCCACGGTGCTCTCGGACATCCTTCGCCGCTGCACCATGACGGCCCCAGGGCTGGCCGGCATCCCCGGCCGCAGGAACTCGGGGAAGCTGATGTCCACCGACAAAGCCCCGCTGCGGCAGCTGCTGGATGCCACGATAAGCGCCTACATCAACACCACCCACTCCCGGCTCACCCACATCAGCCCCCGGCACTACGGGGAGTTCATCGAGTTCCTCAGCAAGGCCAGGGAGACCTTCCTCCTGGCGCAGGACGGGCACATACAGTTTGCCCAGTTCATTGACAATCTCAAACAAATCTACAAAGGCAAGAAAAAACTGATGCTGCTGGTGCGGGAACGGTTTGGGTGAGCCCCCAGCCCCCACCACGCTCACTAGCAGGGTCCAGCCGCAGCATGGGGACTCGGGAGAGAAGAAGGAAGGAAAGCAGAGATCACCTTCCCCCCATAGGCAGAGGCTTCTCTGTTCTGGTCTTCTGTTTCTTTTTTTTTTTTGTTTTTTTTGGTTTTTTTTTTGTTTCTTTTTTTTTAATATTTTTTCCTTCTTGGATTTAACCATTTCACACGCTGAGAGGATCCAGAGATTCCTTGGGCACAAACCAAAAGGCAACCACGGGGAAAAAGGAATGGTTCGCTCAGCCCCCTGCCCCTCCCTTGCCAATACCAAAAGCTAACCTGGAAATCTAATACCTCTTTCCTGAAGGAAGCGGTTGCTGGAGGGATCTGAAGGTTGCAAAGTACAAAAAAAAAAGGAAAAAAAAAAAAAGAAAAAAAAATTAAAATTACGTGGGGCATTTAAAAAAATAAAAAAAAAAAAAC
>VXBJ01004694.1:57074-130289 GCA_013400055.1 Nycticryphes semicollaris | reverse complement strand
CCCCCCCCCCCCCGCCATAGTACTCAGCTCCTGAGGCGCAAGGAGGGGAATGGGGTGGTGGGAAGGCGCCCTGGCTGCTTCAGGTTGTCTTGTCCAGTGACGAGACAAAGGGGTAATGGGCATAAACATGGAACATAAGAAGGTCAATCTCAGCATGAGGAGGAACTTCTTTGAGAGTGGCAGAGCACTAGAATAGAATGCTCGGAGAGGTGGTGGAATCTCTGTCCTTTGGAGGCATTCAAAACCTGCCCAGGAACATCCCTGTGTAGCCTGCTCTAGGTGGACCTGCTTTGGTGGGGGCAGGGGTTGGACTTATATGATCTCCAGAAGTCCCTTCCAACCCCATATCATTCTGTGATCCCTGCCACGTGTCCCTGCCCACCGTGGTGGCCCATCTGTGCCAGCTAGAGCAGTGGTAGTGCTCATGTCTCTTGATCCATCCTGCAGCCACCCTGGACTGCAGTGTTTGCTGTGGTGTGGGACAGAGTGGTACAGAGTCATAACCCAGGGTTCCTGGATGCTGCTAAACCTGTGAGTTTTACGAGCCTCAGGCAGACTTGACCCTGAGGATCAGAGAGGAGGAGGAGGCGTGTGGAGATTACCAGGCCCAGTAGAATGGTCCCAAAGAGGCCCTGGAAGCTGGAGGAGGGTGATGGTGTTGTTAGGGCCAATGCTATCTCTGCTGCCATCCCAGCCAGCGTGACAGGGTGCTGCTGGTGGTAATGTCTGAAGGGTTCCTGCCACGTGGCCAGCTGTCCCCTAGGTGAGTACTGCTGGGTCTTAACCCACTCAGGAATGCCTTAGGCCACTGTCATATTGCCTGCTCCCACCCGAGCAGGACTGTGGCACTGCTCACGCTGAGCTTGTGGTAGAAGTGGGCTGCGACATCCCCCCTGCCCTGCTGCCAGGTGTGACCCTGCCACCTTCAGAGGCAGCACCACCTCCCCTGCAGGGCTGGGCACATCCCTAGTGTCAGGAGATACCAATCATGGCCAGGGCTCACATCCTCTCTCGCTAGCCCTTGACACAAAACTGCAGCCCACCCGGGAGAGGCGTCCCCGTTTGCCCATTCTGACCTGCAGGACTGGGCTCCCCCTGGACCTCATGTGACCCACTGCCACGATGCCATCGCTGCCCATCTCCTCCAGGGCCGTCCAGTTCCCTGTCCCCCCCCAGCCAGAGCCACACGGCTGCTGCGGAGAAGGTGCTGGTTTAATGCTGCAGCCCAACCTGGAGCAAGCCCTGTGACATCATGCTACTTGGGGTGACTGTGCCCAAACTGGAGTCCAGTCACCAAGCCCGCAGGCTCAGCTGTGCTTGTTGATGTGGCGGGAATGAGCATGCACAGCCTCCACGAAGGCACCCACGTGCTCGGGGTTCATGTCGGGATAGAGGCCGTGGCCCAGGTTGGCGATGTAGCGTTGGGTCCCAAAACCCTCCAGCATCTTCTTCACCAGTTCACCAATCTTCTCCTGTAGGCACAGCGGGAAAACACGTCAGCCCCATCCAGCCCCATGGTACTCCACCCCCCACCAATCCACTGCTGGCCTGGGGGACTGCCAGCACTGTAGGTGGGGAAACTGAGGCAGGAGGCCTTTAACACAGACTGGAACTAGCCCCCGTTGCTGGCAATGGCCACAGCTCACCTTGGGAGCATAGAGAGCGCAGGGATCCAGGTTCCCTTGCAGGGTGACATCTTTCCCTGTCTGTGCGCTGCAGCAGGGAGGAAGAGGATGAGTTTTTGTCTGGTGCAAGAGGCTGGCGGCAGCCGGGTGCCTACAGCCTCCACTGCAGGGCACATGGGACCTCTCAGTGCAGCCCCTGCTTGCCAAGAGCTCCATGTAGCATGGGAGCCCAACTACCCTGCCTCTGGAGCAGAAATCTCCAGGCCTGGGATGGATCAGGGCAGAGGAAAAGGTGAAGGTACCCAGCCCAGGGCCCTGAGCACTGTGACAGACTCTTACCGAGCTTCCTGGGGCCGGATGGTCCAGTCAAGACCGACCACCTCATAACCGGCGTGGGCCAGGTCCCGCAGTGCGTAGTGAGCATCCTTCGCAAAGATGATCTGGGGAGGGAGGAGACGGGCAGTAACGCCGCTATGGGTCAGGCTCCTCACCACGGGCTAGCCTGGGGGGGGGGGGTTAGGTAGCAGGGGATGCACCCCTCTCCCACAGCCCCTGGGTGCCAGGGTCAATCTAGGAAGCCCTCAACTCACCATGGGCACTAGGGGCAGCGCCTCCTCCTTCAGCTTGCTCTTGACAGCCCGGGCAATGTCTCGGATGTAAGGCAGGGCGAAGTCCTGGAACTGCTCTGGGCCCAGGTGCCCTGCGTGGGACTCAAAGAGCTGGAGCGCCTGCCGGGGACATGGGACTAAGAGAGCTGCACTTCAGTCCCTCCTCATCCTCCTCTCAGAAACTGGACCCTCTCTGCTCTCTGCCCCTGGTCCTTGTCCTGGCCCCGTGCCCCAGGACACACCTGCGCTCCAGCAGCCACCTGCCCCACCAGGTAGTCAGTGACGACATCGGTCAGCAGCCGCAGCAATCGGTGGCTTGCCTCTGGGTGACGGTAGAGCCAGCTCTTGGCCTTGGACATTGTAGTGGAGCCACCACCTTCAATCATGTAGGACATGAGCGTCCACTGTGGGAAGGAGTGAGACAGAGGGGCTGCTCACAGTGCTGAAGGTAGGACCTGTGAGCATCCCAGAGCCTGGGCATAGCTGCTCCTGCACTGAATGTCCCCCACTTACCCACCCCTACAGCTTGGGGGGGCATCATGGCTCATATCACCCCAGAAGAGTGAGCAGAGAAGCCCAGCTGGGAAGGAGGAGCCACATCACTTACTGGCGCCCCGGAGAAGCCGATGAGGGGCACCCTGCCCTCCAAGCTGTGTCGTGTCAGTGTAATGGCCTGAAAGACGTAACCCAGCTCCGCAGTCACGTCCACCTTCTGTCGTAGTTTTAGCAGATCCTCCACCTCTTTTAGAGGCTCTGTGAATGTGGGTCCTTTGCCAGGGACCATGACAACCTCCATGCCCAGTGCCTGGGGACAATGGAAGAAGCAGGAATGGGGTGGCCCTGAACCCAACCCCATTCCCAGACGTTACTTCCCATCAGCAGCCATGGCCCTCACCTGGGGCACCACCAGGATGTCAGAGAAGATGATGGCAGCATCCAGGGGGAAGCGTCTCAGTGGCTGCAGAGGGGAAGAGGCAGTGTCAGTGAGAGGCTGGGACCCCCTATACCCACGGAGGACCTGGACAAGTACATGGGGCAGTGGGGTCCTCAAGGGCTGCACAGCTTACTGGGGCTACCTGAGGTGGCCAGACCCAAGGTTTCCCCTTGTCCCAGTCTGGGTGGGGAGAGGGGATACACAGACACACAGGCACCCCTGGGGTGGGGGGTGCTCACCTGCAGCGTCAGCTCACAGCACAATTTGGGGCTCCGGCAGGTGGCGAAGAAATCCTGTGCTGCCCGGGTCTCCCGGAACTCTGCAAAGGAGCGGCATGAGCGTTACGGGGGTTGTCCAGACTCCCCTCGCCATGTCCCTTGTGTCCCCCTGCTGCACGCTTCCACCCACTCACCGGGCAGGTAGCGCCCCGCCTGCCGCATACACCACACCGGGGTGTGCTCCGTCTCCTCCCCACGTGCCGCCCGCAGGAACGTGTCGTTCTTCAGCTTGGGGAAGTCCTTGGGGCTGCGGATGAAAGAGCAGAGACAGATTGTCACCTACGAGGGGGTCCGTGTGCCCTGCCAGACACCCCACACCTGGGGACAGAGGTTACCAGGGTCTGTGGCTTGTTCCCACTCCCTGGCTGGTGACCAAAGGGAAGGGCTTGCACTCGGCTCTGACAAATGTGACAAATGGTCCCCACCACGGTCCAGAGCCTCTTCCTGCTTGGGCTCCTGGGGCCCTCCCCAGGAGAGGCCATGCCCAGCCCAGGGCCCAAACAGATAAGTTATCAGGGCCAGCAATTGCTCCCGCCTGGAGAGATTTGGGGCCAGCAGGGAGTAGGGGTGGGAGGCCCTGCCACCAGTGTCCCCAGCCCCTATCTGTGCCATGCAGCCCCCTGGAGGTGCAGGTGCCTGCTGCTGTGGCAACCATGCGTCCCCAGCCTCTTGCCCCACCGTGTCACCACCAAGAGATTGCTGGAGCCCGGCCTGCCCCAGAGACAGGGACACCAGGCAACCACGGGGGATGGCCACCACCATCCTGCAAAGTCCCCAAAACCTCCAGTGTGGGACCAGTGACTTCACTGTCACACCAGTGGCCCTGCTGATCCATCCCAGTGCAGGATCAGTATTTCCCGTGTCCCTCCAGTGACCCCAGTGCTGGACCCCGGTTGCAGCACGAGGGCCACACCAGCATCTTCAGGGACACACCAGTGACTCCAGTACAAGACCCCAGTGCCAGAGCACTGTCTCCAGTGCTACTCCACTACCCCCAGTACAGGACCCTAGCGTCACAGCACTGTCCCCAGCACCAAACCAGAGTCCCCAGAGCAAGACCCCAGTGCCAGAGCACCGTCCCCAGACCACATCAGTGTCGCCAATACAGGATCCCAGTGCCAGAGCACCGTTCCCAGGGCCACACCAGTGTCTCCAGTGCAGGATCCGCTACGTATCCCCGCCTCACGGCACTAGGAGGCTGAGCGGGGCGGTGGGCCTGAAAGAGCGCAGACCTGCGCCCCCACCGCCCTCCCCGGCCCCGATTACTCACAGGAGCCGCTCGCCGCCCTCCATTCTCCTGCGCCGCTTCTCGGCCACTCCGTTGCCTCCCGACACCGCCCGCCCCGCCTCCGGCCCGCCCCGCCGGCGCCGCCATCTTCCCGTAGTCCCGCCTTTCCGTACGCCGCCATCTTGCCCCGCCCTTTCCGTACGCCGCCTGTGCTGCCCGGCTTCCTGCTCCGCTGTACGCCGCCATCTTGCCCTGCTCCTGGCTTTTCTGGAGGCGGCACGGGCGCCGCCATCTTGCCCTACGTCCGCCCCACCGGGCGCCGCCATCTTGCTTGGTTGGCGGGCGGGGTTTACCGTAAACTCGCCGGTGGAGTGGGGCTCGGCTGTTTCCCCGCCATCCAGGGTGACGGTGTACGCGATGCGTGCGGGAGGGGAAGCCCCGCACCAGGTGCTGGGCCGGCTGCGGTTCCTGCTGGAGTGCAGCGAGTGCTTCCGCCGGGCCCGGGCGCTGCCCGCCGCTCTCTGCTACGTGCCGCGGGAGGTGCAGTATAAGATCTGCAAGGACCCCGCCGCCGCCGCTGCCGCCGCCGACCGCAGCCTGCTCAGCGTGTGGGACAGCCCGGGGCCGGCGCGGGGCGGCAAGCGGGCGGCCAGAGCCACCATCGAGGTGCGGAAGGGCGGCTGCCTGCGTGCCACCGGCGAGGAGTACTGCAACGGCGCCGGGCTCTGGGTCAAGCTCAGCAAGGTAACGGCGCGGTGGGGGGACGACGGGACGCGAACGGGACCGGGAGGGCCGCCGCGGCCTGCGCTGCCCGCGGAGGGGCCTGTCGGTGCCGTCCCCTGAGAGGAGCCGCCCTGTTCCCCTCAGGAGCAGCTGGAGGAGTACCGGAGCGTCTGCGAGCTGGAGGAGGGCTGGGTGCTGGTGTGCAAGCACGCCGACGGCGGGGACCGGCTGGTGCCGGTGGAGTCCACGGAGCGGATCCAGCGGCAGCAGCAACTCTTCGGGGTGGACTACAAGCCCGTCATCAGGTGTGGGGCCACCCTTCTCTCCCAGTCGCCTTCCCTGGCCTCCCCTTGCACGGTGGAGAGCAGGGAGGTTCTCACACCCCAACCCCCGGTTCACCCTGGCCCAACTGCGCTGGGCTGAGGAGCCCCTGCCCGTTCAGACACTTCATCATCTATGAGAGCAAGGCAATGGGAGTGACAGTGGTGGGGTTAACTGGGTTTGGCTCAGTCCCTGTGCTTGTCACCTGCCTGGTGGGGTGTGGGCTGGAAGAAGGAGAGGTGGTTGGAAAAGAAGAGGTGGTGGATGAAACTGGAGGTGATGGAGGCTGGAGTGCAGCAGGGCTTTAAACCAAAATCTTTTTCCAGCTGCCTCTCAACAACTAAGCTTTTTTCCCCTGGGGTTTTCTCACTCTCCCTGTCTCTGGATTGTTTCAGATGGGAGCAGGTAGTGGATCTGACGTACTCCCTGCGCCTCGGAGCGAAGCCCAAGCCCATGGAGCAGGATGAGGCCGCAGTAGAGAAGCTTCGGTATGAGCTGGTTCCCAGCTTCTGCTGTGCTCGGGTGCAAGCCACTGACTCTCCCTGGCTGCTTAGACAGCTGTCCCCTGTAGACTAGGGGGAGAAGAGGGAGGACAGGCAGCAGGGAAACAGCTTTGCTTGGTACAGTCTTGTCCTAGATAAGCATCCTGAGTTAAGTGACATAGGACTAAGTTTTCTTCTAATACTGGGGAAAACTCCACTTGTAGAAGACTCTAGCATCTGAATTTTTGAAAATGCTTACTCTATAGCCTAGGCTATGTGGAGTTCGAGATCTTGGTGTTTTCGAGCCGTGCTAGGTGCCAGGGTGAGGAGGAGCAAGGCCTGGGCATTTGACCTCGGTTGGGCAACAGGATTATTTCATACCGTGGATGTCGCATTCAATATAAATTAGAAAAGTTTGCTGTGTAGCTCTCTCTCCCTTGATGGTGGTGGTCCAAAGAACTTGCCCTGGTGCTGGACCACTGAGGCCTTCCTTTCCTCCCAAAGCTGTAGCACTTGCTGTGTCAGACATTTGTTGTCCACTGCTCTGGGAGTGCACAGCTTCCCACTGATACAATTGGCTGAGTATAATTCTTTGTTTTATTGTTATAGTTATTTTTATATTATTATCATTATAATTATTATTATATATTTCTTATTCTAATATATTAGTATTGGGATTAATACTGGTTCTGTAGTATTATTGTTAATTATTCAGGCTTATCCTATTAAATCTATTTATATTTCAGCCCTTATATTTTCTTGCTTTCCCCAATTCCCCTTTCTGGAAGGGGAGGGGTCATCAGGTAATAGAATAATTGTCTAAAGGACAATAAATGTTATGGGTTCTCTCAAACCATAACAATAAGGCTGCACAAAAGACAAAATAGGACAAGACCAAGGCAAGCAGGACATGGACCCACCTTCCCTGATCTATTAGCTTGGCTGCCTCTGGCTCTCCAGACCTGTTAATTCCTTCTCTCTGGTAGGTTTGTGCCCCCAACATGGACTTATGAATGTGATGAAGACCTGGTGCATTTCCTGTATGATCACATTGGGAAGGAGGATGAGAACTTGGGCAGCGTCAAGCAGTATGTGGATAGCATCGATGTTTCATCCTACACGGTGGGTTAAAGGGACAAGGCTGCATCAGCCCCACTGTACCATGGGGCTGAGGAGTGTATGTGGCGCTAGGCTGGGCTGGGCTGTGTTTGAGAATGTGGGAGAGAAGCCTAGGTAGCATTATGCAGCATATTGTGTAATATTAGCTGCTAAGCTGATTTTTAGGGAGGGTTTGATATTCTGTGTTCTGTGTGTGTGACCCTAGAGCACTTCAGAGGGTCAGTCCCAGTGTCTTGTGTGCTCTGTACTCCCTGTGTCTACCCATAGCCCAGCAAAGGGAATGGGCCAGTTTGACAGCCTCTGGCTCTAGTATTCATAAAAAGAGTAATCACTAAGGGGAAGTTAATCCTACCTCAATCTGATCTTCCTTTCATTCACTGACCTCTTCCAGGAGGACTTCAATGTGTCGTGCTTGACTGACAGCCACGCTGACACATACTGGGAGAGTGATGGGTCCCAAGGCCAGCACTGGGTGCGGCTGAACATGAAGAAAGGCACCATTGTCAAGTGAGTTGCCTCTCCTCTGTGCACTGTCTCGCAGCTGGGGTGAGCCCTTCAGCCCCTGGCTGTCTGCATGAGTCCATTGCAGCCCAAATTTTTCCCTGTGTTCCCTGCCCCTCAACCCTTGCTTTGACTCTGGGCTTGAAGGGTTCTTGGCATTGTCACAGGTACCTGGGGATCCCAGCACCTGTGCTTGATAACAAGTGTAACAAGGCAATGAGGGGGAGCAACAAGGGGTGTTCAGATGCAGTTACCTTCACCTCATTTCATGCTTCCCTTTGCAGGAAGCTCCTGTTGACAGTGGATACCACTGATGAGAACTTCATGCCCAAGCGAGTTGCCGTGTACGGGGGTGAGGGGGACAATCTGAAGAAACTGAATGACGTCGGCATTGATGAGTGAGTGGGTGGAGGTGGAGAGGGTGGCATGGCCTTTGAGCAGTCATGCTAACACCAGCCTGGCTTAAGAGGCCCAGGGCCCTGAGACAGGTATTTTCCGTCTCTGGGCTGCGGGCTCGCTCTGCCTACAGCAGAAGACAGCACAGTCCTCAGGGGTCTTCCGATCTGATTGAGGGACCCATGGGGGATCAAGTCACCTGGAGCTGAGGCACCATCAGGTTCAGGCATTCAGCATAGAACATGTTATGTTGTAGGCATCTGGGTTTGGGTTCCTGTAGCAGGCTTCCATTTCAAAAGATGCAAACCCCCTTCCCTTACAAGCGGCTGAGTGGATTTTGACAGGATGGGCGAGGGAACAGCTCTGCAGCCCTTGTCTTTGCTGTGTTTGCAGGAGCTACATTGGAGATGTGTGTGTGCTTGAGGACATGACAACACACCTGCCTGTCATCGAGATCCGGATTGTGGAGTGCAGAGGTAGGGCTGGATTTTATGGCTGCATCAAAAATACACCTGTAAGATATTGTATCTGAAGAGTTTGTTCCTGTGGCTCGTACTTCGTGGCTCTGCGAGCTGTTTCAGAGGAGGTGCAGAAGAACCATGGGGAAACTCAAGGGGAACCTGGAGGTTTGCAAGCTCCTGGCTTTCATCCTATCTTTCTTTGCTTTTAAGTATTTATTTTTTTTCTCTGTAAATGCCCTGCTGCTTCTTCACAGAAGTATTTCGGGTTCTCAGTGCCCAGCTCTGGAGCTGGTGGAGCTGCTCACATTCCTAGTGCTTTTACTTATAGACCTTTCCTGCTGGCAGGTGAGCTTTTGCATGGTCTTAGTGTATCATCCGTGGTCTTCCTTGGCAGATGATGGGATTGATGTTCGTCTTCGAGGCATCAAAATCAAATCCTCCCGACAGAGGGACTTGGGGCTCAGTGCTGACATGTTCCAGCTGCCCAATTTAGTGCGCTACCCTCGCCTAGAAGGGACAGACCCTGACCTGCTGTACCGACGGGCTGTGCTCATTCAGAGGTACTGTATGGAGGGGGGCAGACTGTCTGTAGAGACTGGTGCCAGCACACATATGGTTGGAAGCTGTAAAACTGTCACTCCCTTTGGGACAGGCATCTTGGACCCTGGAGAAAATGGCACAGTCGTTTGGGAACAAAGTGGACTCTCCCCCCTACATTTTCAGAGGAATTTTGTAGTTCAAGTTTGGTGTCTTGCACGTCACAAGCACAGCATATCTGTGTGGTGTGCGGGGCAGGTGCATGCAGAGTCTTGTGCAAGGTCTCTGCAGTGCCCAGGGAGTGAGAATTTAGTTCCAAAAGCTCTGAGGTGTATAAAATGATACTGGGTTGGGTTTGGATCAACTGTTGCTTTTTTTGATTGTGTCTGAGGGTGTCTGGCCTGGAATAGGCTTGTGCAGGTCCCTGTCCTTCCTGTGTTGCAATACCTTCTTTGGAATTTAGGTTCATCAAGCTCCTGGACAGTGTCCTGCATCACTTAGTGCCAGCCTGGGATCACACTGTTGGCACATTCAGCAAACTCAAGGTGAGCGATTCCTTTTACGTCTCGTGGGGCCACAGTCTGGCAGGGTGATCACGTTTGGGCTGTAGCAGGGGGGGCAGCCACTGCTTGTCGCCTTTAAAGCAGCTCAAGGGAAATACCTGCCTGAGCTCAGTTTATTAAAGCTGTGAAAGGCGATATTGTTTAGAGCCTGGTTTCCTGTTAAAACGCTGATGTGGAAACATGTAGCTATAGGGTAACAAGTAGAGTCAAACTGGAGCACTGCACTCTCAAAAGGACTTGGACTATAGCAGAGCATGAGCTGGACACACATCTCCTCCAAGATCTCAGCCCAGGACACTCTGTTCCTGCACTTGCTGCCAGCAGCTTTGAACTGTCTGTGTCCAAACTGCAAGGCTTTTACCAATAGCTTCTTTGTGGCTTTAATAAGCTTTTGATTTCTGTCTTTCTCCTAAGACTGAGTTTATCCCTCTAGTTGTCTGTTTTCTTTACATCCCCTCCTAGAATATATGCTGGACATTGCTGGGGTAGCCCCATTCTGTGTGTTTCCAGGCCTGGTGTCAGAAAATACTAATTCCTGTGCCAGCTCAAAAATAGGACCCAAAGCATTTGAGGGTTCTTGTTTGTTTAGAGGATTTGCTTTGATTACAAATAGGAGAGATAGTAAGACCGATGTTCTGGTGAGAGTGAGGGTGAAGGAGAGTCCAAGCAACAATGGAGTGTGAGCATCAGATGATGACTGATGGGAGAGGGGACTGGGCTCAATATGGTCAAGGAGAATGTATCTGTGTGTGGAAGACAGTGACCCGAGGAAGGGGAGAGACTTGGTGGTGCAGTGGCTTCGGTAAGAAGCAGGTGACTTGTTTGGGACACTGGGCACTTCTGACATTTTGGACATACCTGTTGGCAGCATATCAAGCAGTTCTTGCTGCTGTCCAAGAGGCGCACAGCTCTCATTACCCAGTGTCTGAAGGACTCGGAGACCAGCAAACCCAATTTTATGCCACGGCTCTATATTAACCGACGCCTGGCTATGGAACATCGAGACAACCCTGCCCTGGACCCCAGCTGCAAGAACGCTGTCTTCACCCAGGTACTGTCCCTCCTGGAAGGGTCCCTGCTGCTCTGGGATATGTGGGGCACCCCAAAGCCAAAATGGGCCACACAGAGGTGGGTGGAAGGGGCTGGAGACACCCAGAGTCCTCAAGGCCTCTTCACATGACTCATACGCTCTATGATTACATGTGCTGATGATCCCATATCCAGGAATAACATCTAAGAGAGATTTGGGATCTCTGAGTTGAAGTCTCTATGCTATCCTGGATGCTCTCTGTGGCATGTTGCTAATGCAGAGCATAACAATCTCATTACACTGAAGGGGCAGCAAAGAATTCTTGTGTGACAGCAGTAATGAGGCCACATACAGTCCAGTATTGTGGGTTTACAGCAATGCTGATCTTCCTATTCTCATTCTCTCTGGACCCCCAAAAGTTCTATTGCTTTATGTGTGCACAAACAGCCCAAACTGCTGTGAGGTTTAATACGTGTTCAATATACCTCCAAGGCCAGAAGGCTCCATACATACAGTGGTTAGCACTGTAATTTATGTTCACTTTCCAAAAATGAAGGGCTCCTAAGACCATTTAGAATCATCATTGGTCAGGTATTAAAACTTTGGGACAAACCAGGTTTCTTCTAACTTTTTGTCATCAGTTCCCCTGCAGAGGGGATACCAGCCTTGATCTTCTCTGCTTGTTGCAGGTGTATGAAGGCCTGAAACCCTCGGACAAGTTTGAAAAGCCTCTAGATTATAGGTACGTGGTGTCTGGGGGAGGGAGGGGATCATGCAGTGCTGGGAGCTTTGTCCTCTTTCAGAGCAGGGTATTTGGGAAACCTGTGTGTGTCCTGTGCTATGGAAAAGGTTTGCTAGGGCAGGAGTCAGCTCAGCCAACGGGTCGGGGCCTGTTCTCCAAGGTGTCACCTCCTTACTGAGGATGTACCTGTCTCTAGGGATTGAGGTCTTATCCTGTCCTAAACCCAGGCTGGTCTAGCCTAGTCCCCTGTTATGCCTGCTGCCTCCACAGCATCTCCCTGGCTTTGAGCAGCACCTCAGGCGATGCCTGGTTCTCCACAGGTGGCCATTGCGTTATGACCAGTGGTGGGAGTGCAAGTTCATCGCAGAGGGCATCATCGACCAAGGTGGGTACTGTGTGAGGCAAGGGCTCCTCTGGAGCAAAGTTGGGGGTTGGTGGAGTGACTCTGTTGCTGCAGGGGCTCTTGTTTGCTCCCAGTGTTACTGCCCATGGAGTAGAGAGGGAAGAGAGGTTGCCTTGTCCTGCCATCCTTGGCCATGTCCCCAGATAGGGAGTGCTGCTTGCTGGGATGGGGACCAAACCTCCATTAGTTACTAACAGCAGCTTTGACAGGTCTAATGCTCCCTTTGGCCATCCTCTACAGGCCAAGCAGGGATGTTATTTCTCCTGTCTTATTTCCTCCAGTGCTATAATGCTCTGACAAGAGCCTTCTGCTCAGCCCTAGGATAGGTTGGTCCAGAATTCTTCATCTTTGCTCCATAATTCTGAGGGTCAGAACATGAGGAGTTCACATCACTAAAAATGCCTTTCTTTTGGGGTTGCAGGTGGTGGTTTTCGGGACAGCCTGGCAGACATGTCAGAGGAGCTGTGTCCCAGCTCGGCAGACACCCCGGTGCCTCTCCCTTTCTTTGTGCGCACGTCCAACCAGGTGCTGTGGGTTGGGATATTTGAGGCAGATCTTTCTGTGCCTGGTAATGCAATGCTGTCCCTGTCCCCCTGCATGCCAGGGACATATCTACTTTCACTGGTCCGAAGCTTTTCCTCGTGAAGGGTTGGGTAGATTACTTTGTGGCATCTTGTTTTAGGATATGCTGATAAGTGCCTGGGTACTTGTCTCTCACAAGGAATATTGTTAAGGAGGATGGAGGGTTTAGCCCACTTCTGTTGTGAGAAGTGCCCAGAAGCACTGCAGGGGCTGAGGTTGTGGCACTTCGTGCTGCACTGAGATCATGTCTTGGAGTTTTGCCTTTCACTCTTACAGGGGAACAGCACCGGGGAAGCCAGGGACATGTATGTCCCCAACCCCTCCTGTAAAGACTTCCCAAAGTATGAGTGGATTGGGCAAATCATGGGAGCAGCTCTGAGGGGCAAGGAGTTTCTGGTAAGCTTTCAAACTCATCCCTGCATGGAGGTTTACTGCAAAGGAAGTTGTTAGCCCCCTTCTGTGGCTTGCCTAATGGGAGCATGAGAGGGCTCAGTGATCACACACTGGGACAAAAGGTATTTGGCAGGATTTGGGGCTTTGGGTTAGGTGAGCTTGCAGCCTGAGTTTTGGGGAGATGCTGCTGGGAACTTGGGAGAGAATGTCTGGTCTGCTCAGCTATGATGAGCTCTGCATGTGGACAGGGGGAGGAGGGGAGCTCCTTTGTGTCTGCACTGTTAAGTCCTATCTGTGTATTTGGAGATGCCTCCTTTACACAGACTCAGCAAAATCCTTGTTCTCCCTCAGGTCCTGGCTCTTCCTGGCTTCGTATGGAAACAATTAACAGGGGAGGAGGTCAGCTGGAGCAAAGACTTCCCTGCTGTGGACTCTGTGCTGGTGAGAGGGACTGGGAGGCTGTGCCTATCCTACTCCTTGTGACACTCAGCAAGGTGGTGATTTGTGTCCCTGTCCTCATGTTGTACTGGCTTCCCGTGTCAAAGAAACACACGCAAAAGGTCACTCTTAGCATTGAATGTATCCTATAACTAATATAGAGATACAGCTTTGCTGACTGTAGCTTCAGGCAGGCGATATCCCTAACATCTGCTAAACAGCTTTAGGGCAGCATATCCCATGCTGTGCCGCTGTTGCAGTCATTCCAGTCCATGTTTGGGAAGGGGGAAAGATTGGGGCTCAGGCACACACACCGCTGCCTACTGGGCATCTCTCTAACTAGCGCTCGTCTTGTTCCTGGGCAGGTGAAGCTCTTGGAGATGATGGAAGTCATGGACAAAGACACCTTTGAGTTTAAATTTGGGAATGAGCTGACCTACACAACGGTGCTGAGTGACCAGCGTGTGGTGGAGCTGATCCCCAATGGCAGCAGCACTGTGGTGCACTACGAGGACCGCAAAGAGTTCATCCGCCTGGTACAGAAGGCTCGACTGGAGGAAAGCAAGGAGCAGGTAACGCTGTCCCAAAGCATCAGTCGTTATCGAGTTCCCAGAGACATCACAGAGTGTCCCTGTGCTCCTTAGTGCAATAGTAGGCAGTCCTTTTTGGTGAGGTCTTTGAGCCCATAGAGTTGTTGAAAAGCAAAGTGACTTGTAGCAGCATATGGGAGACATGGGGTTTTATTCCCAGCTCTGACACAGACTTCCTGAATGAACTGGGGGTGCACCTCTGTGGGATCCTGTTCCCTCCTTCAGGTTCCTTAGAGCGCTTGCTGAGCAGTCATGTGGCTTGCATCCAGTTGAGTTCCTAGGCTCAACCCTGAGCCAGGGAGATGGGCAAGACATACCACTTACCTGCCCTGTCTCCTGTTCAGATCATGGCCATGCAGGCTGGGCTGCTGAAGGTGGTGCCCCAAGCTGTCCTTGACCTCCTCACCTGGCAGGAGCTGGAAAAAAAAGTCTGTGGAGACCCTGAAGTTACAGTTGATGCCTTGAAAAAGCTCAGTAAGTGATGGCCTCTGCTCAAAACTCTGTCCATGAAAACAAGACCGTCTTTTCTCCATGCTGGTACAAGCAGAGTTGTGGGAGGCTGATATTATTAGCCTTTAGTACAGTGAGAATGTGGGCCTCCTATACTTCTTGGCTTTAGCTGGCTGCGGATGTGGGCAGGGTGTTCCTTTTCTCCATACTGGGCCTCAAAATAGAGGCTGGGGCATCCCCAGGCTGCCAGTATCTGAGCCTCTGTGGAGCTTAGATGTAGATCTGGATGTGCTTTCTGGGAGGGGCCTGACTGCATGTGTCCCTCGCACACCTTGGGTCTGTGTGCTCACACTCTGCAGACACCTAGAGGATTCTTCCTGTGCTGGCAGGGGTGAGCAGGGGAGGTCCTGTCCTAATTTATCTGGATGGAGCTTGAATCTTTAATAAATTCCTTTCTCTTTTCTGCCAGCCCGGTTTGAGGACTTTGAGCCACTGGACACCCGTGTTCAGTACTTCTGGGAAGCACTCAATAATTTTACCAATGGTGAGTGATTTTCTCTGTCCTTGCGTATCCTGTGCCGTGACAGCCCCTGCGTGATGGCTGGGATCTGGGAGGGTGAAACCTCTCTCACTGCTGGCTGGGGAGCAGATGGGAGCCAAGGAGATCAAGCAGCTAGGCTGAAGGAGACACTTGCTAGCACTGGGAATACCTGGAAGCGGCTGCACTCCATCTCACATCCCTCTAGGGTCTGCTCATGTCTTCGCTTTTACTTCACAGAGGATCGCAGCCGCTTCCTCAGGTTTGTCACTGGCAGAAGCCGCCTTCCAGCACGGATCTACATCTATCCAGACAAGATGGGGTGAGTCTGTTCTTCTGTAGACTGCAAGGCTGACAGATCCCACGCCAAAGGGGTGTGTGGTCTGGTCTCCCCTGCCACGCTGACCTCCTTGTTCTGACCAATTTGTCACCTTGTCCCCAAGCTCTGAGACGACAGATGCTTTGCCGGAGTCATCCACCTGTTCCAGCACCCTCTTCTTGCCCAACTATGCCACGTAAGTTTTTGGTGCTTCCCTGCAGCTGAGGAACTGTATGTCTGGGCTCTCCTTAACCTTGGTGCTGACCCATAGTGCCCTGTGACTTTGTCACACTTATGTCCCTCTGTCATCTGACTGCTGGGATTCTCTCTGTGAGTGGCTGGTGAAGCATAGCTTCCATCTCAGAAAGCATCTTGTCCTCTCAGCTGGCAAATGCAGCAATGGCAACTCCTCCTTGTCTTTTTTCTTTCTCTTTTTTTTCCCCTTCTTTCCTGTCACCCCTAGAGCCAAGGTATGTGAAGAGAAGTTGCGTTATGCTGCCTATAACTGCGTGGCCATTNTAAACATATAGGTGTGAAGCCTGGCTTGCAGCAGTGGTAACCAGCACCTCTTTTGGACATGGAGGTTTGGGATTTCATCAGGGTGGGAGCTAGTTTGGAGTGTAGAAGTGACTGCAACAATGAAACCCTAGCTCAGCCCCCCTAAGGTCTGGTGGGCTTTCATGAGTTTCTTCTCCACATGTCCCTGTTGCAGCTCCACAGCNTCCACCTGTTCCAGCACCCTCTTCTTGCCCAACTATGCCACGTAAGTTTTTGGTGCTTCCCTGCAGCTGAGGAACTGTATGTCTGGGCTCTCCTTAACCTTGGTGCTGACCCATAGTGCCCTGTGACTTTGTCACACTTATGTCCCTCTGTCATCTGACTGCTGGGATTCTCTCTGTGAGTGGCTGGTGAAGCATAGCTTCCATCTCAGAAAGCATCTTGTCCTCTCAGCTGGCAAATGCAGCAATGGCAACTCCTCCTTGTCTTTTTTCTTTCTCTTTTTTTTTCCCCTTCTTTCCTGTCACCCCTAGAGCCAAGGTATGTGAAGAGAAGTTGCGTTATGCTGCCTATAACTGCGTGGCCATTGACACAGATATGAGTCCGTGGGAAGAGTGATGTTGCCGCCTGACCNTTTCATGAGTTTCTTCTCCACATGTCCCTGTTGCAGCTCCACAGCTCTCGCTCCTCCCAGGCTGCACTCTGCTGCAAACAGAAGTAGGGTAGGGCCACAAAGCTGCGTGGCAGGTTACAGCACAGGACAGAGAACTGTGAACTGCTGCTGAAACCATGGGAATGCTCAGAGTCGCTCACTGTGTCCTACTCTCAGTGTCCTGACCGCATTTCCTCACCTGAGGTTAATGGTAATGAGCTCATTTGTCTAGGAAGAAATAGGGCAGGCTGATGGGCAGGTGGTGCAGGAGTGCCTCTGGCCACCAGGTGTCATGACAAACCTGCACAGCAGGACTGCGGGTGCTGTTAGAAAAGGGCCCCCACAGTTTTACACAGTATGAAGTCCCAGTTCCTGTGACCACCCGTGGTTCCCTGCACCTCTTGCACAGCAACGACTGCTGGGGGAGCTGCTCCCCTACAGGAGGTGGGAACTGTCTGCTTCCTTCCTGCTCTGTTAGCATTCCGTCTGCATCTGGCATGTCTGGTGGCCTAGCAGCTGTTCTCCCAGGCTCTTTGAGCCTTGATTTTCCCCTAAAAGCCAGTATTTACAACTAGCCTTTTCTAGTTTTCATGGAGATGTGTGGGCAGGGCCAGGCTCTTCTCCCAGACAGCAGGGGTTAGAGCAGTAGCACAGCAGTGCTGGACTCCGCTCCCCTTTGCTGTGGGGTAGTTGGTGGGGGTTTCAGGTGGACAGGGAAGGCCTTTGCCCCAGGGGAGTGGAGAGACTATGGGTACCAAGGGTTGGAGCTCCTTGAGCAGATGGACTCACAGCTTGTGGGCAAGGAGTGGGCAATGAAAGCTTTACAACTTCAAGACCATTGAAAATGTTCCTTGATCTTCCAGCCCTGGGCAGGGCTATTTATTGCCTTGCGCTGTGAGCTACCAGATGTCAGTCCACTTTTATACCCCCAGCTCTATCTTCAGCCCCTGTGGTCTGTTGGACCACCAATGCAAAGAGCCACTGAGTCACCAGGGTTTCACTGGAGTGGGGCTAATGCTGTGAGTTGGGATTTATCCTCTCTTAACACTTCATGACTTTTCCTCCTGTGTTGAAGGAGTCTATCATCCAGAAATCACTTCCTGTTGTAAACAAAGTCCTTCCCTTCTCCATTTTCCTTCGAAACTGCCATATTCCCAGATCTGCTGAGGGGGTTTGTACTAGAAGGGTTGTAGGACCTGGAGAGAGCATGTGCTGCCATCTCCCTCCCACGTGATGACAAATGGAAGGAGTATAAGGTGACAGTATAAGGTGCCATTTCTGTCAACTCTTGCCTGCAGTGGAGCCATCCATACTCAGCCGCGTGGGTGTGAAGTCCCATCTGCTGGAGGAGGCTCTTTTGTAAATCTTGGTTATCTCAGAATTGAGCTTTGTGGCTGATTTCAATGACCAGCGTGATCAGGAACAGAGCCAGCGCGATACCTTTCCGTACTGGTGGCTGAGTCGCTTCCTAGGGTATCTGTTTTAAAGGGGCATGAGTAAGCTGGTGAAAGGACTTTGATCTGCTGGCTTGGCCTTGGTCAGAAGTATTGGTGAGGAGTCGTCAGCATCGAGCTGGGATTTGAAATGAACCATCCTAGATCCTTTCTGGCCACTGATGTTTGAGGGGAATCAGTCCTACTTTTGCCAGTCTTGCCCCCTTGTCTATAAGGGAGATCAGCAGGTGGCCACGCTATTTAACTGAGCAGAACTAGAAGTAGCAAGAAAAAATGTCTCCTTTATGGTGTTTTGTTGCCAGGCAGAGGATGAGTTGATGGTTGATGAGTGGCTCGGGATGGGATGGATAAAATCCTCTTAGTCTTTGTTGGCAGATGAACAGATGTCACCATGGGAATGAGCAGGCTAAGAGCCAGCTGTGAAGGAATAGGCACCTCTGGCTGAGACATCTCCAGGAGGTGACCACTTGCTCCCATGGCCCTGGTCGAACTGCAGCTGTCAGAGGTAATTATGGAGGTACCCAGAGCTGCTCAGGTTTCTCACTGAGGGATGAGATGCTTGGACAGATCTGTCCCTTCATTATCCATGTATACAGTCCCAGCCCTTTGTGATGCAGGGAGAGCTGCCGTGCAGAGCAATGCTGCAAGCAGAGCCTAGCTGAAGTGGTGGGATCCTTCCCTAGAACCATTGTGGCATCTCCATCCTTGGAGCTGCTCAAGATTTGATTTTACAGCCCTGGGCAATCTGATCTAACTTCCAGCCTCACCCTGCTTCCTTCAGGTCTAGGTCCTCCCTAACCTGAAGCACCTGATGACTGTGGAGCTGCAGGTCTCTAGCTTTTCCCACGTTTCTCTACTCTTCCTCCCAGCCAGGTCTTTTAGCCCCTGACCTGTCACACCCTTGGGTTTATTTCCTGCCACTGAGAGTCCTGCCAAAGGGCTTGCTGGAGTACTGGAGCTCTAGGATCTAGCTGGCAGTGGGGGATTTCTATTTAAAAAATATAGGACCAGGAAGGCTGCAGCCGGGAGCTCATCCACGGTGTTCTGGGTTTAACCCCTACAAGCATATCAAGGAAAAAGCCTTGGTTTACCCTATATACCATTGTTTCATTGTCCATTTTGTGTTCTGGCTATGTATGTGTTGGAGAATGGCAGCAGCCACTGCTGTAGTGTTATATCAGGTTCTAGAGACCTATGGAAACCCTTCCAGTTGCAGGAAGAGCCCATTTCTGCGGAGAGGTATCAGCTGAGATTATCTAGTACATGGTCAGAGAGTCTGGACAAACATGGCTGCTGAGCAAGGACACCGAGATAACCCATGGATCGTGCTGTTGGGTTTGCTGTGCAAAGGTGAGCTGGGAAGGAAGAGCTGGTAACCTGCCTGGATCTCCTCTGCACTGTCCTCTGTCTCCCCTGTGGTGTTTTAAAGCCAATTGCAAACTGAATTTCTGTTGTGACAGCCCAGCGAATGGTGGAAAAGGTCAACCTGGGTCAGCTCTGGACAATCTCAGGGGCCTAAAGTAGGTGTTATTTCAGTGCTGGGTTATGTTCCTTCTTTAAAGCTGTGGGTACGAGCACTCTCCTGCCATGTTTGACAAGACACAACTCAGGTGCCCCTGCCCTGGATCCCTGCTGCGCCTGAGCACCAAGAACCAGAAGCTGTGTGTCACCACCTCCTCACCCAGGCTTGTTTGTCTCGAGATCAGTTTTTCAAGGCAGTGCCATCCTGAGGAAGGTGCTGAGAAGAGGAGGCATCTGTGTGTGCCAGAGCTGAGCTTTACAGGATGGGTAGGGACGACCTGGGGGAGGGACCAATTCCATAAGACCTCCCTGTAACCACTCACTCTCTCCTGACTTGGGCTTGCTGAATTGTCATAGAATAGCTTCAGGTGATTCATAACGCACGTGTAGTCTGTCTCTTCTTGTTATTCCACTAACACCCTGGGGTATTGCAAGCTATAAATAGTTTGATAGGATCTGTCTGTCCCTACCCTCATGTAGGATCCAAAATAAAGTGAACAAACTAACTACTCCCGGCCTTCCCCATGCTTTGTCTGGTCTGGCTGGGGCTCCTGCGTCCTTCTGTTGGGTTATGCAGCGATGGAGACCAGTGCTGTGAGAGGCAACTGGAGGCGAAGCGGGAGTTGGTCCCTTGATGCCTTTTGCATACAAAGCAGTGTCGTGGAGGTGGCTCAGAGTGCTAAATGGCTTGACCCTTTGCAGCACTTCTGCCACCAGCTTTATAGGGTGACGTGGCTGTGGAGGGAGGGCACAGGACCTTCCTGGCTGCGGTGGCCACAGCTAGGAGCAAGGCAGAAGTTTACATTTCCCTTGTAGCGTGGTTTGCTCTTGGCAAGGCCAGTGTCCACCGCTGTGGCGAGACACAGTTACGCCTGTTCAACAGATAATGCTCCAGGGGTGACAGCTGTCACCTCTCCCCGCACCGTGCCTTTGCAGGCAGGGGTGAGGCTGGACTCTGACCTGCTAGGAGAGCAGGCAGGCACCAGAAGGCTGCAGGGACCTTTGAGCTCTGCCAGCCTGGTAGTTTCCTGATCCCTCAATGCAGCTCTTTGTGCCTGGCCTGGAGAAGGCCAGGTAGCGTGGCATGGAGCTGAGTCCTTCTCTGCCACCGCCTTGCCATGGTATGTGACTGGCAGGCATGATGTGGTGACACACTGCCAGTATTCTGGGGTGGTTGGGTGCTGCTGGGTGTCAGAGCCTTTCTCCTGCTGCCAGGATGCCACCACTAGCAGGGATAAAGCTACTCCTGGGCAGGGTAGACCATTGTCCTTGCCAGCAGGTGCTCGGAGCCTCCCTATCTGCTGCAAGCCTCACCAGGGCAGGGATATGTCCACCAGCCACCCAGGAGCTGGTTCTCCTAATAGCAGGATGCCCCCTCTTCTCTTTTCCCTACCCATGCCAGAGATGCAGCCCTGTGCCCTGATCCCCCCAGGGACCCCCTCACTGCTTGCAGGGATGCTGGCAGCAATGGGCACTGGAAGCTGGGAGGGAGCAGAGTCCGGGAGCTGCGGGATGAGGGGTTGTGGGTGGCCTGGGTCAGCTCCTGCTGGGGACCCAGGGACCGAGCTGGGCATAACGCAGCCACATCTTGTCAAAGTTGGGGATGACGGTGGCTCCGCTGGGATGAAGAAGGGCTGAGGTGTGCCGGGGAGGAGGCGACAGCCCGGTTCTGCCCGCGGCGGGGCGGCCCCAGAGGGCTGGTCCGGGCGCGGCGACACCGGCATCGGCGGGGAGAACACAGGCCGGGGAGCAGCGGGGCGGGGGACAGCCCGGGGGTGCAGCGGGAGCGGCACCGGCAGGGGCGACGCGGTGCGGTGCCCCGGTGCCGGGGTACGNTCAAGCTCAGCAAGGTAACGGCGGGACGCGCCCCGCCGAGCAGCCGGGAACCGGCGCCGGGAGCCCGCGTCCCGACGGCGGTGACAAAGCGGGATGTGCTTTCAGGAGCAGCTGGAGGAGTACACGGGCAACCATGACCTGGCTGAGGGCTGGCTCCTGGCGCAGAGGTTTGGAGAGGGAGGAGATAAGTTGGTGCCGGTGGAGTCCGTGGAGAAGATCCAGTGGCAGCACCAAACGCTCGGGGTCGATTATAAACCCGCGGCCAGGTATGGCCCAAGGCTGCTGCATCCTGGGTAGGGACCAGGCTGTGAGGCCGTGGCCGGTACCCACAGAAGACGTGTGACCCAACTGCCCCAAATCCCATGGACATGCCCAGCACAGGCTCCCTCAGTCCCTCCAGGTGGGACACATCCCTATTGAGCCGCCTGCGGGCAGGAGGGTACCCCCTCGTAGGCTGATCCTGTTTGCTTGTGGCAGCACCTATGCAGGATAAAGATGATGCCAGGGGCTTTCTGAGGCACTTGAGTTTGGGCCATGTGATGTCACAGAGGAAATGCAGTGGTGAGAGAGCTCATATTTTAATTTTTTATAATGGAAGGCCATCTGCATGGCTGGATTCCCTTGCTCTGCCCCAGCCTGCATCTGGGTGCAGGGATGCTCTCATCCCTCCCACAGCTGTTCCTGCAGCCCCTGTGTGCCCTCCTTGGTCCTCAGTTGCTGCTGTCTCCACTCCAGGCAGTCAGGCAGTAACACTCGGGCACGCTGAGCACTGACCCATCTTTTTCCTTTGTGTGACTCTTCCACTGGTGCTGCTCCAGCTGGGAACAAGTGGTGGACCTGATGTACTCCACACGCCTGGGAGAGAAGCCCNCGGGATGTGCTTTCAGGAGCAGCTGGAGGAGTACACGGGCAACCATGACCTGGCTGAGGGCTGGCTCCTGGCGCAGAGGTTTGGAGAGGGAGGAGATAAGTTGGTGCCGGTGGAGTCCGTGGAGAAGATCCAGTGGCAGCACCAAACGCTCGGGGTCGATTATAAACCCGCGGCCAGGTATGGCCCAAGGCTGCTGCATCCTGGGTAGGGACCAGGCTGTGAGGCCGTGGCCGGTACCCACAGAAGACGTGTGACCCAACTGCCCCAAATCCCATGGACATGCCCAGCACAGGCTCCCTCAGTCCCTCCAGGTGGGACACATCCCTATTGAGCCGCCTGCGGGCAGGAGGGTACCCCCTCGTAGGCTGATCCTGTTTGCTTGTGGCAGCACCTATGCAGGATAAAGATGATGCCAGGGGCTTTCTGAGGCACTTGAGTTTGGGCCATGTGATGTCACAGAGGAAATGCAGTGGTGAGAGAGCTCATATTTTAATTTTTTATAATGGAAGGCCATCTGCATGACTGGATTACCTTGCTCACCTTGCTCTGCCCCAGCCTGCATCTGGGTGCAGGGATGCTCTCATCCCTCCCACAGCTGTTCCTGCAGCCCCTGTGTGCCCTCCTTGGTCCTCAGTTGCTGCTGTCTCCACTCCAGGCAGTCGGGCAGTAACACTCAGGCACGCTGAGCACTGACCCATCTTTTTCCTTTGTGTGACTCTTCCACTGGTGCTGCTCCAGCTGGGAACAAGTGGTGGACCTGATGTACTCCACACGCCTGGGAGAGAAGCCGGTACTCACAGAGCCAGATGAGGCCGCGGTGCAGAAATTTCGGTACAAGTCCATCTCCTAGAGCGGTACTGCTACTACTGCCCACTCTGAGGAGTGGCTAGCTAGGGCTGGGACATGCCTGCAGAGTCAGGAGTAGGAAGGAGGGGTCCCATGAGATGCCTTTTACACTGATACCATTCAATGTTGCTCAAGCAAAGATGGAATTTGCTCCACGGAGCATAGGAACGACTGGTGCTGCTCCCACTGGGCTGGGGTGGCCATAAACACCTGGCATGGTGTGGTGAGATACAGCTATGCCATCTGCCTGTGATGGGGACAGCTGCCCAGTGCCATCCTCATGTGGTAACCATGAGATGCTGCTGCCAGTCCAAGATAGGCTGTTGGGCAGGTTTGGGGTGCAGCTTGATCTCCCCATCCTATTAACATGGAGCCTCCTGCAGGTCTGTGCCCCTGGGCTGGAGCTACGAACACGACATGGAGCTGGGGCGCTTCCTGTATGATCACAGTGAAAGGAAGCTGCAGCACAGCGACTGCACCAAGGAGCACCTCAACAGTGTCGAGGTCTCATCGCAGGCGGTATGTAACTGGGCTCCTCCGTGGCTTGAAATCAGTGTGAGATACAGGAGAAGTGGCCAGTGGTGGCTGTCCCCATTGTGAGAAGCAGATGATGGTGGTGGGGTTTTGCTGCTTTAGTAAAACTGCGAAGAGTTGGGCATCTGGAGCAAAACCCCATTGTGTCTCTGGAGCACTGTGAGGGGTCCATCACCATGCCCAGCTTGCTCTGTGTGGGAGCTCCCCTCCACCTCCAGCCCAGTGAACCAAGGGACTGGCCTGGTCCTCACCTTCTCTGGCCCCACAGAACCCATCCTAAGGGTGGCTGTGGTGTGCCCAAGGATGTTCAGCTCCCTCTCTCTGCCTACTGCACCCTTGCAGGAGAACTGCGACAGGGCCCATCTGACTGACAACCAGCCATACACTGTCTGGGAGAGCGACGGGCCCCCGGGGCAGCACTGGGTGCGGCTGAACATGAAGAAAGGCACCGTTGTCAAGTGAGATCTTGGGGTGTCCCCATCTTCCTTTTGAAAGCAGCTTTCCCTGGGCTGCAGTGAGGTCTCAGGATTAAGATGGGGGCAGCTGCTTCCAGATGTACCTCAAGAAGACATAGCCTTGTCCCCAGCCTGAGACATCTCCAGGGGCATTTCCATGCCCAGGCAGCTTGCCAGGGGAGGACATCACTGCCCATTGCTCTTCTTGTCCCCAGGAAGCTGTGGCTGATGCTGGATGGGCAGGCCAGCTCTTACATACCCAGGCGAGTGGCTGTGTATGGTGGGGCACCAAACAGGTTGCAGCACCTGAGAACCGTCCTTATTAACGAGTGAGTAGTGAGCAAGGAGCAGCCTTGGGTCCAGCTTGGGCTAAATACCCAAGCTGTCTCTGTATCCCAAGAAGATGCTAAGGGAAGGGCTGGGGTCAGTCCTGAATGACGTGGCAGTAACGGTGGCCCTGGGTCCCTGGATGCAGGTTATGTCTGTCCCCACAAACGTAGTGGGCCCCCCACCTCCCCATGCCAGCCAAGTGTCTTCATCTCTACTTCTTCACCTCAACTGTGCTGTGTCTCCTCATGCTTCCTCCTGCCTGGTGACTTTGGGGGTGTTCCTCCTCACCTATAGGAGCACATGCTGCTGCTGTCTCCTTTCTGAGCATCTCTACTGTGCTTTAGCTGTGAAGGGCATCATCTCTCCCTCTTCGCTCTGGCTCTGCAGCACCCTTCCAAAGGCAGTCAGCAGTTTACACAGAGGTGTGAAGATCTCCTTCCTCCTCCCTCCCCAAAACACATGCCCAGAGGTCTTTGACAAGACTTTGCCAAACGTTTTGACAACACAAGCGAATCCACTTACCAAATTGTTCATCTTCACAAATCCCTGTTTCCTTCAAAACACATCACCCTCGTGTGACCACCTTGGCTCAAAGGATAGTTGTGCTGATGCAAAATGCGCCTGGACCCTCTGGGAACAGCAACGCGCTTTCAGCCATCTTGCCTCTCTGTTCTGCTTTGAATGTATGCTCTTTTCTGGCTCTTCTCTGGGTGTGGATTCCACCTTCTTCAGGACATCTCTGTGCCTCTGACAACCTCTCTTCTCTGCTCAGTCCCCTCCTGCTACAGCCCCAGTGAGGTGAGGGGCTTTTGCCATGGGGCAGTGGCTCATCCTCAGCTGGGGAGCCAGACTGGACGGCACCTTGCTGTCCACCTTGCTGGTCGGTGACTGTGCCCCGTGGCTCTGCTATCTCCCTCTATGCTATGTGCAGGAACAGTTTCCAGGATGTCTGCATCCTCCGTGACATGAAGACCCACCTACCAGTACTGGAGATCCGCATCCTGGAGTGCCGGGGTGAGCCTGTGCTGCCAGACTGGGGCTGCCAATCCAGCCTGGTCTTGGCACCTGTGGCTCTTTTTGCTGCACCGACTGCTTTTTGGGATCCTTTGAAGGAAAAGCTGGGGAGCGAGTGTAATTTGGGATGCTGCAAGCACTGGGGACTCCTTGCCCCTCACTGCAACATCCGAGCTGTGCCAGCCACATAGCTGCACCTGTGCACACAGCATCACTGTCCTTTCTTGGCAGACCAAGGGTGCAACGTTCGCCTGCGAGGGATTAAGATTAGGTCCTTCTGGGAGTGGGACCTCAGCCTCAACGCTGACCTGTTCCAGCCAGCCCAGCTGGTGCGCTACCCTCTCCTGGAAGGGGTAGATGCTGATGTGCTGTACCGGCGGGCTGTGCTCATTCAGAGGTATGGCATGGTGATCTCACTGTCCCTCTACCGAGCCCAGGCCCCAAGAAGGACCATGCTCTGGCCTCTAGCAGGGATTGCACGTGTCTTGCTGAAGCTCCTTTCCCATGTGCAGCAGGGACTTTGCCTTGCTGCTCCCCATCCAAACACAGCTGCTTCCAGTGCCTGAAGACCACAGTGCTGGCACGGGGTGAGGGGCACCTACAATGTGGAGCACCCCATGCTGCTGCCTTCAGGGCAGCCCCAGGCTGTGGTCAGCACTGAGGCCACAAAGAGACCCTCTGCAACGATTCAGCTGCAGTGCTGTGGTGTGGGCTGGGCTACTCTCCTTTGCAGCTTTTTCTTGGAGAGAACAAAATAAAACACTCGGCCAGAGGGTGGCTGTTGGGTGCTCCCCTTGGTGTACTGGTGTTCCTCCATGGGCTGGAGGAGACCCATGTGCAGGGAGCACAGTGCCCAGGCTCAGTGCATGCCTGGGGCTGTCTGCAGTGAAGCGCTGTGGGTATATCAGGTTCTGCATGTCCACCCGTCCCTCACTTCATCATGTTGCTCCTCTCTGGTCTCCAGGTTCATCCAGGTCCTGGACAAAGTCTTACATTACCTGATCCCCCTCCCTGAGGACAGCATTGGGACCTTCAACGCACTGAGGGTGAGCAGTTGCCAGACTCCCTTGGAACGGTGCCAGTAGGAGCATCTCATCATGGGCTTCACTGATTTCCCCCAGACTAGCCTGAGGCTTATGCTGAGAGATGCTGTAGTGGGCATTACCAGAGGGATGGAGGAACTGAGCATCCCCTGCGACACTAGGAACTGTGCTTGGGAAAGGGGAAACTGGGCATGTGGTGGCAGGATCAAGCCTCTAACCATCCCTGCTGTTTCCTTGCTAGAGCATGAGGCCATTCCTACTGCTGTCCAAGCAGAGCGCAGCCCTCATTGCCCACTGTCTCCAGTCCTCGGAGAGCACACCCCCTCAGAGCCCACCAAAGCTGTACCTCAACCGGCACCTGGCCTGGCAGCACCGTGACAACCCTGCACTGGACCCCAGCTGCAGGAACGCCGTCTTCACCCAGGTACAGCCACACCATGCCCCACACCAGGTACTTGCCAGCTCAGCATCACTTGTCCCTGCTGCCTCTCATCTCCTTTCTGCTTTGCTCCTCTCCAGCTGTACGAAAGCCTCAAATCTTCTAAAAGCAGTCAGCCCCTGGACTACAGGTACGTCTTCATGTCACATTTGTGGGGTGCCACATCCCTGGAGCAGGGTGCAGGGGGATGCCAGGTGCTGCTGGCTCTCTCTCAGAGGATGGATGTGCATGGGGCTGTTGCTTCCGTGCAGGTGGCCCCTGAGCTACAGCCAGTGGTGGGAGTGTGATTTCATCACTGAGGGCATCATTGACAACGGTGAGAACCCTCCCCCCTTTTTCCCCAGGGTTCTCCCCTGGACTTTCTCGTGCTGGGAGGCAGCTTGGTTCATCACCCACTGCGGTGGGGTGCCTGGTGCATCTGGCCCCAGGCATGTCAGGCATTAACCAGTCTTTGCCCCCATTGCAGGTGGCGGTTTTCGGGACACCCTGTCAGATGTGTCGGAAGAGCTGTGTCCCAGCTCAGGCAATGTCCCCGTGCCTCTGCCCTTCTTTGTGCGCACTTCCAACCAGGTCTGGCACCCCACTGTCTGCCTGTTCTGGCCCTGGCAGGGCATCTAGCAGAGTCTGGGATATTTTGGGGGTGTTAGTCCTATCTTAATGCTTGCAGGATTATTGGCCAGGGAAGCTAAGCTTGTACCCAGGTGATGGAGATCTCCTGGAGGGATGGAGAGGCAGGTGGAAGGGTGATGGAGAGGGAGGCTGCAGGGAGGAACTGCACTGGGCTGGCCACACCTGTGTCCATGGGTCCTTAGCCTCTCTCCTGCAGGGTAACAGCAGCAGTGACACCAGGGACATGTATGTCCCCAACCCCTCCTGCAAGGAATTCCCCAAGTACGAGTGGATTGGGCAGCTGATAGGAGCAGCCCTTAGAAGCAAGGAGTTTCTGGTGAGCATGGCAGAGCCTCCCTGGCAAGGGGGCTTGGTGGGGGCTATGTGTCTTGGGAAGAGGGGCTGCCCTCAAGTGAAGGAGGGACGTGGGATGGATGTGCATCTCCACTCCCTCTGGCAGATCCTGTCTCTGCCAGCGCTGGTATGGAAGCAGCTGACAGGAGAGGAGGTCAGCTGGAGCAAGGACTTTGCCACTGTGGACTCGGAGCTGGTGAGTGGAGTGTTGTGGTATGAACCGGACTGGCCACTGAAACAAATGTTCTCAAACCAGCATGTCCGTCCAGGGCCCAACAAGGTTGTGCTGTGCATTCCCATAGCTGCTCTGGCTCTGTCGTGATGGTTTTCACCCATTGGGGTTGCAGGTGAAGCTGCTGGAGGTGCTGGAGGGGGTGGACAGGGAAGCCTTCGAGTTCATGTTTGGCAGAGAGCTGACCTACACGACGATGCTGAGTGACCAGCGTGTGGTGGAGCTGATCCCCAATGGCAGCAGCACTGTTGTGCGCTATGAGGACCGCAAAGAGTTCATCCATCTGGTGCAGAAGGCTCGGATGGAGGAGAGCAAGGAGCAGGTAATGCTGTCCCCCAGGGCTGGCATGGCTGCAAAGGGACCCTGCTCCTGTGACAAGCATTCCCGGTACCTGTGGGGTTGGTGGCTGCGAAAACATGTCCCCAAAACCAGCTCCAGGTGGGCAGTTCCTCCATGCATCCTATGCTAAGGATGTCCATGAGGCCCAGGAACCCACTTTGGGGTGCTGTGGTCCCTGTCGTCAGTGCCCTGGCTGGATGCCCTGGTCTCAGACCCATTGCAGTGACCTGAGACCCCTCTTGTGCCCCCTCCAGATCACTGCCATACGTGCTGGGCTGCTCCGCGTGGTGCCCCAGCCTGTGCTGGACCTGCTCACCTGGCAGCAGCTGGAGAAGAAGGTCTGTGGGGACCCTGAGATCACAGTGGAAGAACTGCAGAGATTCAGTAAGTGCCAGGGACATCCCAAAGCTGCTCCCAGCCCCCTTATCATATCCTGCACCATGCTGAGTCCCTGGTGGAGCCGTGCATGGGAGCCCAGGGGAGGACAAACTGGAGGGACCCTGTTTTATCTTCAAGTTTATCTGCAAACCCCAGCTGTCCCCACTCTGGTCCCTTGGGTGGAGCCAAATAGCCACCCTGCAAAGTGGGATCCCCATTTCTCTACCCATCTTAGCATAGGGTGCCAGCCCCTCTCAAGGAGCTGGGGGCTGGCAGGAGCTCACCAAGAGCAGAGTCTCCTCCTCTCCTGCCTCCACTCTGGGACCTCACAGAAGGGTGGGATGGACATGTTCCATGTTATTTTGCTTTGCTGGGAGTTTCTAATGAAGCTGTTGCATATCTTTGTCGCAGTCACATTTGAGGACTTTTCCTCCAATGACAGCCGCATCCAAATCTTCTTGGAGGCACTCAACAACTTCACCAGCGGTGAGTGGCCCCAAGCCTTTCCCTGCTCTTCATGTGCAGTGGGGTGGGCTGGGGGATGGCATACCCACTGCCCTGCACCTGGGGATGCTCACCAGGAACTTCCCTAGGCATCAGCTGGGGTTGTCCTGCTTGGCCCTTCCCAGGATGCTGAGAGCATCTCTCAGCTTTGCTCTGTGCTCATGGGATGCTTCTGCAAGGGCAGACCCTGCCACGACAGCAGTGACTGGGATGGTCCTGTCCCTGAGACCTGAGCACTGTCCTTCCCCACAGAGGATCTCAGCCGCTTCCTCAAGTTTGTCACTGGTCGGAGCCGCCTCCCAGTTGAGATCACTGTTTACCCAGAAAGGGCAAAGTGAGTCTATCCGGCCTGGGTTGGGGTCCGTGCATCATGCCAGGGTCTCTGGGTCTGACTCTCCTTTCTCTCAAGCTTGGACACACTGGATTTGATGCCACAGGCCTCCACATGCTCCGGCACCTTCTTCTTGCCCAACTATTCCTCGTGAGTCAAGCTATGGACAGGGGATGGGGATGCTCCCCACGCATTGGGGTCCCCTCCCCTGGGGTCCCCAGGTCCTGCCCCAGGGGATATTTGGGTGGTGCAGAGAGGGAAGCATGGGGCTCTCAATGCCCATCATGAACTTGACCCAGCATTGTCTCCCACCCAGGGCCAAGGCCTGCGAAGAGCTGCTGCGGTACGCCGTGTACAACTGCATGTCCATCGACACCGACAAGGATGCCTGAGATGAATGAGGCACCCCCTCTCCCCACAAAGGCATCCCATGACATGGGAGCTGCCCCCATCCCTCAGGACACCGGTTTCAATAAAACTGCAAGGCTGGATCCTGCCATCTTGCCCCAGGTCCTGTCTGTAGCCATGCGTCTCAAGGGCTGGGACTGGAGTGTATGAGGCCAGTGCTGCAACTAGGGGGGCCACCACGGTGCTATATGCTGGGTGCTGGGCCGGCACAGAATACTGGGGGGTAGGGAGCGTGGTGTGTGCGTGGGGTCCTTTCCCCTCCCTGCACACACAGTGTGTCTGGGGAGTGGGGCTGGAAAATGTCCCCCCNCCCTTCCTGTAGTTCCCCAGCCCCCTCTGTCCGCAGATCTTCCCGCCGTAGTCCCCGCTCTTGCAGCTCTAGTCCCTAGTCCCCCCGCCTGCAGCCCCACCGCCGGCCGCCTGGGGGCGCTGTGCCGCCGAGCCCCTCCCGCCGCAATCCATAACTCGGTGCTCCGCAGCCCGGGATCCTTTCCTCGGTGATCTTCTCGCTGCCTTGGCCGGGAGGAGCCGATCGCAGCAACGTGAGGAGGGGGAATCGAACCTATCGACGTTCTACCGCCGCTCTCCGCGATCGAGCCGCTCGGCTCTCCGCGCGCATGTGCACTGCGCGCCGGCGCCGCCATTGCTGTCCTGTCAGTGAGGTGTTGGGTGCCGGCGGCCGGTAGAGCGGAGGTAACGGCGAGGCGGAGGTGGCCCAGCTTCTCCGCATGGGCTGTAAGGGGCGAGGGGGAGGCGGGGAGACGAGGATCCGACGCACGCCTCTGAGAAGTGTTGGCGGCTAAAGTTGGGCGAGGTTGAACCGAACCATTCCTAGCCTGGCTCGGTTCAGCCTGGCCTGGTCCTTCCCGGTTCTTCCGTGGTTGAGTGAGACTGCCCCTGTGCTCCCTCTGCAGCAATGGAGTTCCAGGCCGTGGTGATGGCAGCGGGAGGCGGTTCCCGTATGACAGACCTGACGTCCAGCATCCCAAAGCCACTGCTCCCGGTGGGCAACCGACCCCTCCTCTGGTACCCGCTGAATCTCCTGGAGCGTGCTGGCTTCGAAGGTGAGGCGCAGTGGTGGCTTGGGGCGTGGGTGGAGATGACGTGCTTACCTTGGTCTCTTCGGGCTTCCCATGGCCACCTCTGCCTGTTTGTTGCCTACCTCGTTCTCATCCTTTTACAGGTGCCTTGTTGGTCAGGGTATTTGCCTTAGCAGGTGCTGTCTTCTCTGCACAGAAGATACCTGCTTTACTTGTGTCACATCCTTTCCTTAACTCTAGCTTGTGCTTCCTCTGACTTTGCCCCCTTCCCCCTTCTCCCCTCTGGCTTTTCCCATCTATATGCTTTTCCCAACTTAGGTGTCTTTGCCAGTGTTGTTAACTGGGAGTCTCTCATTTCTTTCTCTGAATAGTTAATGAGAGTGGCATGAGAAGCATGTCAGCCCTCATGGGGTATTTCTTGGTTTATTGTTTTAGTCTGGCCTGAAGTTCAGGGTTACTTGCTCTGAGTCATTTAGTCCTTCTTGCAGTGTGGAGCCAAGTGTTGTGTTTTGGACAGAACAGGGTAGAATAAATTGTTGACTGGGATGGTCCTGTGGGCCTTGTTTCAAGGGTGGGCCAAAATAGAATTTAGTATATAGAGAGGTTCCTTGGTATTTTCTAGGTTTAGGGTTTTGTTTACCTTTTAAGTAGTGAACCAATTCTTTCTGCAGTGTTCCCCCTGCTACCTACAAAATTTCTTGCTGGCTCTGTTCTTTTGTGGCTCTGTTTTTTTCACATTTGTATTTGTCCTTTGCCTTTCTGTTTTTGCTTCTCCTCCATGACTGTGAGATTATTCTATACCCCATCCCAAGAATGTGGCTTCTTTCCTGACTTCTTATTTTCTCTGTGAAAATGTAAAGAGCAGCTCATGGTCAGCCATGTCAGTCTCTTACTGTTTCAATATGAAAGAACAGAAGAAAAAAGCGAATTTAAGACTTTGCCTTTATTCTATTTCCTTAAGCCTTAAAAACTTTTTTCCCCCTTGAAGCTGCTTTTTGCCTGTTGTTTGTTAAAGTCTGCTTTCGGAATATGTACTTTCTTTGGCTGCTTATATCCTGTGATATGGATATATGGGTAGCTAAAAGCTTATTTGTACCCAGTCATGTGCTTTGTATATCTCTTTATTCAGAAATAACCTTTTCCAGTTGATGCTCTTGACCACTAGTAGGTGTTACTATGTCCAGATCTTTCTCCTTTCTCACACATGGCTCTTCAGCTCATCTGTTCCCTATGAAAATCTGGACATGCAGGGTTGTATATGCAGCTTCAATAAGCAAGCTGGCATCTTCCTGCTCCTGTCTTGCTTCTGCCCCCTGACCAAGCTGTGTGCTTTTGCATTAATACTCCAGTGGCGTGAATTCTCTTCCTCTATCATAATTCTAAATATTACAGGAGGGTTTAGTTCCTCATATGTGCTTATGTTAGTAAACAGGTGTCCCACCATCTGATTCACTGCATCCCTCTGTCCCAACTGCAAGTGCTTCCTCTCTCCTAATAAATATTAGGAGACCTTTGTCCAGCTCACCAGATATATGCTGAACTGTTTATAACTACCACTGGACACCAATTCCTCCATCCGTTACTACTTTCCTCAATTCAGTGTGTGCTTTCAATCCCTGTCTCTAGGTGCTTCAGCCTGCTTTGGATCAAAGTTAGCATCCAGTATGGGAGTGCGAGGGGAGCCGAGCCCTCTCACATTTCTGGTACCAAACTGCCATATGATCCTCATGTTTACATTTCCTTCCTCTCTTCTGTTAACAGATTCAGGATAAGTTCAGTTTTGATGAATAAAGATTTATCCTTAGTGTGTTTTCATCTTACCAGAGGAGCTTGCTAGGCTAAGGGCTGTGTTATTTCCCATACTTCTCTGTTAAAATTGCATGTGAAGTATGGTATTGTTTGGGCTTTTTTTTTTTTTGCAGGGTGGGATATTTTAATTTGAGGGTCTGACTCTTGCTTTTCCTTCCAGTCTTTGTGTCCAAGGTAAAGGGTTTCTTGCTGTTTTGTTTTCTCAGTCTTGCCTTTGCAAATCTGCTCTCACAATCTTCATTTTGGAAAATATGCTTTCAGGCCACTGTTGATATCCTTTCAATATGCATGTAAATGGATTCCATATAGATGGAATTAATTTGTTGCTAATATATCGCTCCACTCCTTTGCAAAGCTGATGCTGAGAAATAGTTTAACCGTTGCACTGTAGTACTGTGGTTGGTGGTGGTGTCCACAGAGGATCAGGATACAGGATCAGGGTGGGCAAAAGACAAAGCTGTAATGTGTTGGTGACATGCAGTGTCTCACTGGTCTGTTTGAGGACGCATGGTTTGAGGTCGCTCACTAATGATAGAATATACTTCTGTCTTGCTGACTCATGCTACCTACATGCATGTGTCACTTTCCGTAACAACCCTCCACCCACACAAAGAAGGAGAGGTTGTTTTGGTGGGAGGTTCTCTTTTGCCAAAGTTACTGTTGCCAAAAGAGCTTGGTTTGGAGAACCAAGTCATGTTACTCAAGGCTTTTGACAGTTCCATCAGGCTTTGTAAATAAAAAGTGAACATATTTTATTTGTGATTAATATCTTTTGGGGTTTTTTTTTTTTTGCTCAATTTCATCCCACTTTTCTCTGTCCTAGAGGTCATTGTGATTACAAGGAAGGAAATCCAAAAGATGTTGAACCTGGATACAAAAATGAAGCTGGATTTTGTGTGCATCAGTGACAACATGGACATGGGTACAGCAGATTCACTGAGGCATATTCACCAGAAAATTAAGGTATTACTGTCTTTTACTGAACTTGCCTGGAAGGCATTTGTCTATAATAATTTTTTATTTTTTTCATTGTGAATTAAGACCTGCCCCATGTAACAATATTGTGGGTAACTTAATTTCCTGATTCTCAGAAGATCTGAATTTTGTAAAGGTTACCTTATGGGAGAACTCAAGTGACTAGAACTGGCAGATAGGAAGGCTGGAGTAAGTCCAGGCTGGGCGCTGGGTGCTTCTTAGTTAGTGTTAGCTTTCTGATGAGTTAAGTAAAAGGCTGTATTTATTCATGCATTTTTTGATATGATGTGTGATAGGTGTTGTCCAGTTAGTGCTTGGGGAAGTAGTTCTGCCCAAATGTGCTGTGTTTTAGCTTAGGCAGTACGCTGATAGGTGAGGAAGCTTATGTTCAGTTCTTGGCCCTGCCACGGGCTTGCCTGCGCCATTAGGCAAGTGACTTGCTCTGTGCTTCAGTTTTCTGCTTTGCTGGTGTGGTCATATGGTAAGCTCTTCAATAAACAGTGCCTAAATGTGATAAAGGGCTGCTGTTCTAATAAAAACACCAGTTTATAGAATTTTAATTTCCAGCTGCACAATTAAAACACTCCCATGTATGGCAGAAATGCTGCTCGGAGCTCTTACCAAAGTCTGGGGATGGAATTTTGTTTTTGTCGTTGTCATATACTTAATCTTTCTGATTTGTTCCCTGTCTGTTTAGGCCATCTTAGCCAAATGGGCTGTTTAAATAAAGGTTGCAACAGAGCATCAATGGAGCGTTTAAGTCCTGAGGTGTCTTTTTGTGTTCAGGCTCTTTTTGAAGGTAATAAATTGCAATGTAACAGGCTGTGTATTCCCAAGCAAAAGACTCTGGTTGAGATGAGATGAAACTTTCCAGGCATATATGAGTGTCTGTGTGGTATGATGAGAGAGATTCGGCCAGGGATTAATGCACAGACTAGAATAATTGATTGAGAGGATGAAGAGAAGATATAAAGAGGAAAAGCAAAATCAACAAAATCGGTTTAATTTAACTGAATGTTTCTGTGATGTGGAGAATTATGCTCACTCATAACTCAGCTTGGCAGTACTTTTTTAAATACACACATGCAGCAAGGAAATATCTTTTCTCTTCAAATTGTGGCCCTGCCCTTACAATTTTATTGCCTGATCACAGCAATCAGTCCAGCTGTCTGGGAGTCCCTCTTTTTGGTAATCTGAGCAAGTTTGCTTAGGAGGAGGCCTGGGAGGCAACACTGAAGCATGTGGGGGTAAGAAAATAGACTGTGTCTTCAGAGGCAGCAGTGTTGATCTTCTGTTTGTTTTTCAGGAAAAAGGCTTCGAAAAGATGTGAGATAGTATTGAAAAACACACAGCTTTTCTTCAGTCAGCTGCTGTGTATGAGAGGCAGCAATTGCTTCTGCCCTTTTTATTCCATGTCTTGCCTGTCTGGCCAGAGAGGACAAAGTGGTCTCTTATTTGAAATAGCCTGTGCTAAGTTCTCGAGCAGATTGCTGCACTGTGTATTTTGGAGTCATTCCTCTAGTAAATGCATACCACTGGTACAGGTCTTACAGGGTACACCTTCTCCTGTGTGATATAGGTGAGAGAGCTACACAGAAGAGGTCACTGAAAAGCTGCAGTATGTTGGGTTTGCTACAGTCTAGCAGGAGGGAGATCTCACTGAAGAATGCCCTGGTGAAAACAACTGCTGCTTGTGGCCATAGTTTGCTGGCAGGCTTTTTGCAGCCCATGCCAAAAGTCTGATGAGGAGTTTAAACTAGTTGCTGAAACTTTTATTTGTTGCAAATTGAGTTAATAGCCCACAGACACAAGAGCAAGTATGCTCAATAAAAATGAGGTAACGTGTGGCGCAGTATAGACAACTTGCTTGTGTGTGCAACGCAAGTGACGTGGAGTAAAGCCAGCATTCTAAATGCACGGTAAGAAATACGTCTGAGGCTAGCTGAACTGCTGATCACAAATCTTGAGATGCGCATAAATGTTAAACGACTCTAAAGCATAAAATCTCATGGCTTTCTGCCTTGTCTGATGTTTTGACTGAGGGAGTTCCAGTGTTGCTGCTTGCTGTGCCTGCAATGGCAGGCCCTTCTGCTGTGTTGTCCCTTGGTTAATGAAGTTTGGTCCTGTAAAGATTCGATGTCGAGATTAGATGTACAGAATTGCATTCAGGAGTAGCATGAGAACACCTACATGCAAAGATATTTTGCATTGTTGTTTTATAACTTTTTGATGTTGGCAGTTTTGGGGGCAGGTAAAACTGACTGTCTTGGCTCACAGTAATGAGCAGCTGACTCCACCAGTCTTACTCTTTCCTGATCATTCAGAAGTTCACGAGACCAAAGGAAGCATGTTCAAGTTTGTGTTTGCTGTTCACCTACTCTACACACACAGGATATTTTTTTTGACATCTTTATTTCAAGAGTGGGTGTAGTAGATGGGTGTTCTTTGCTCTATTGGAACTCTTCCTGTTATTTTTGGCTATCTCAGCTTACACCTGATTGACAAAGTAGCAGCTTCATTAGGATTTTTTTTATACTCATTACAAGTCTGAATGTATCCTTTTCTTGGATCCTTCACACAGCAAAGATATCATGCTAAACTTGATTCCTAAAGGAACCTGCTTGGGAAGTGATGAGCAACAGAGAACTTAGTCCCATAAGTTCCACTTTTTGGGTTCCTAGACCTGGATGTCTCTCTGGCCTGTTCTTTACCAGTAGGTCTTTAATTGACTTGTGTGGTGGGATGTTTTTGTTCGGTTTTATTTAAATGTTCAGTTGAGGTGTCTGAATACCAAGTGCCATTGACCAGTTTGTCTTCGCAACTCTATGGCTGAGACCTGAGGCTTGAAGAGCTGAAGTAATTTACATTAGAGAAAGTTGTAACAGTACTGGAAACTGGACATCTCTCCCAAGCCTCTGCTGGTTTTGTGAACATCATAATCTTTCTATACTGTGTGCATATTGCATGCTCTGCTTACCCACCTTGATAAAGCCAGCAGGACAAGAAATTAAACACAAGTTGAAGCTATTTTATGTGGAAACTACAGAAGTAGAAACTTCAGTAGACCTGCAGTCCAGTTTCTGAACTGCGAGCATTGAGGGGTTTTTTTTCTAGTGTGTGCAAGATTATGACTTTTAAAAGGTTCTTAATTTGTGAATGCATCGGTCTAAATGTGAGTAACTGATAAATCATTTTGCATTATGTGAAGTAGAAACCAATAGGGAAATTTTTCCTATCCGTGTTTGTACTATATTTTTTCATTGAGTAATGTAACACTTCCTCATGTTTTCCACGAAGTTATTAATGTCCAGCACTTAAAATGTTGTTAAAAAGCAAAAAGTGCATATAGGAGTTACTCATTTATTTCTTAAATGTTTATTTTTATACAGGGATGTACAAACAATTTAAGGACTTTGTTACAACTGTTGATCAGATCCTTTTAATTGCTTTCCTGTGGACAATCCCAGCATTTCACTAGAATGCTGTTGGCTTCAGGATCCTGCTAGAGTCTGTGTGCTCCATGACAGCTTCCATGGCTATCATTTTAACGTCCAGCCTTTGTTTTCTGATGCACTTTTAATACCACTGTCAGTTTTATTCTTTGGCCCTTTCAGTTCCTAGTTTTCTGTTCCTCTTTTGCAGGACTGGTAGTGGGTGATTCTTCAAAGTATGAAAATGAAGTTGCAAAGTCTTAATTCTTTTCTCATGTATAGGTAGGACTGGAAATGGCAGAACATAGGCTATGTAGACTGACAGTTGATGGTATTATAATAATGCTCTTATTGAAACAGCTTTACCACCATAGGAGTGTTTACAGGTCTGTGTCACTTTATGATCTAGCCTAAACAGAGAAACAAGCCAGCCTTCCATGTCTATAGGTTCGGAGTGGTGACCTTTCTTGATCATGAAGAGAACCCCACTATTCCAAATGGGGCTTCAGCAAGAGGAATTTAATGCATTTTGGAAGGTGGTCTGCCTCTATAGCTGCATAAATTCATTACAGGAACATTGACTTTATTTATTTTAAATACCTTCTGGCTTCCATTTTCTTTCAGTTTTTCATATGCACAATTATACTAGAGTATTCTAGAATGATTTCCTTAGTGAAAACTTCAGTACTTTGTGAGTTACGGCCTTAACTCACAGCAGGGAAGTAAGAAAGGTCCAGCAAGACTTACAGGATACCACCACCATGGATTTCTTCAGCTGTGTGCTTGTCAGCTTTCGAAAATCTGTGCAAAGTAGTGGAAAAAACCCTTCACTAAACTTTTTTGAGGACAATGAAGAGCTGCGATAAACCAAGTAACTTTGATGGATCGTAACACGCAATGGATTGAGCAGTTATCATCAGGTTCCAAATCTGTTAAAGCAGTTCTGACAGAATTTACGCAATTCAGTATTTTTATGTTGAACTTTTAAAATACAGCTATATGTTCGTGTCTGTTCTCAAGAATCATTGTTAACTATTACTTTGAAACTTCAGAAAATGAGCTTTATATATTAAATAATACAATCATCTCTCTAAGTCTGTAATATGTAAATACCACCTCATCCAATGTACATTAGTAAAAGCAGACTGTGAGCTCTTTAGGCTAGAATTTATGCTTTGTCTCTGAAGGACATGTGTTTTAGTCTCTTCCTTTGGTTGGAGCCATGTTGCTATTGTCTTAATCTATTATTTACACTAAAAAATGTTCTTGATTTGTCAGGGAGTGCTTTTAAACATTTAAAATTTTAAAAAGTTACCGTAGGTGTAAAAAAATTTGTTGTGTATTAAATGTAAAGCAACCTCCCTCCTTCATGAAACCTTGTTTTCCACATCCTTTTCTTTCCCCCTGTCACTTTAATTCTGCCCTCTTGAGATACCTTTCCTACTTCATCTGTCTCTTAGGCTGTTACTCATCACTGTTTGATCCAGGATAGGCATAGGAGTCACACGGCCTTTGCGGTCTTTGCAGGGAGCCTACCGAATTTGTAAGAGGGAAGAAATAATTGGCTTTATTAAGAGTCAAACTCTCTAAAAGGTAAACTTTAGAGAATGAACAAATTAGCAAACAGTTTGGATGTAAGGATGTCTTAATCTAGCCCTGAGCATGCACAATTAAATACTTCTTCAATAGGTGATAAGAAAACGCTAAACTTGCTCTGGATTTGTCTTTAGTTTTCCTCACGTGGTGTTTCAAGATGAAGGGGTTTTTAAAGGGAGTCAGTGTTTGGCTTTTTTACTTAAAACAGTAGGTGCCGCATGTTGCTATAAACTAAGGATGATGTTACAGGTGGGACAGAGCAGATGCTAACGTGTAATTTGATAACTTTCATGTTCCTGCTTCTATTTATTTTTATTTGGCATCCAGAGCTTCATAACTGCCAGGTGGAAGGATCTCTGTAAGAGATGTGGTTTTTCTTTTTTTTTAAAAATCATGTAGAACTGCTTTCTCTTCAGTAACTATCTCCAGTCCTCATTCCTGGTTTTTGTTGGTAAGCAGCACTGGCTGGAGCATTCAGATGAGCTCATTCTGAATAATAAGGAAATTAGTAAGGGCCCTGACAGTTTAAGTGGTGAGATCCGATAGGCTTTCTAGCAAGAGAAGAGATGCAAGTGCTGTCTGCTCATGCTCTGGGAGGAGATGATGTAGTTTTGTTTTGTAGGCAGCTCATTTTTCAGTGGTGACATTTTTTTTTTCATAATTGTGGCCATTAGACTGCCTTTTTAAAAGTTTACTTCTTTTGATGGGTCTTGAAATTTTATGTCATGAAATCCCCTGTCTCACTTTGGGGGGGGGTGTGTGTGTGTGTGTGTCTTTTCCTCTGTAGCTGGAGTTGGTGAACACACTGTTTTCAAATAATAACATAAAGTCTCCTGCTATGTCCATCAGGGTTTTTAGTGGAGTCATTCCCTCAAGTATGTTGTTTAGGGACTTCTTCAGTCCAGATTTATGTCTTCATTTATTCAACTTCTACTACCATTTTTAAAGGCCTTCTCTTGCAGTTTAGTAGACTTGCTTTGGATGATTCACAGGACCAGCATGCAAAATATATGTGCCGTGACCTGCCACGTTATAGCACAGTGATAGTGTCAAGATTTTGCTTGGTAACACAGAACTCAGGATTTTGAGGATTAGTTACAAGAAATCGTAATAGGAGTCAGAAGCCCAAGATTAAATTGCAACGACTCCGAATGTACTAATTGAAATAGGGTGATGGTGAGCAGCCACTGTGATGGGGGGAGGAAAGGTAAGTGTAAGAATAGAACAGATCAGGTAAAGTTTGGGCTTTTTTTTTAATAGAGATGAGAAATTAATACTACTGCTTATTGAGAAATGGGAAGATACTTTTTTTGCCTGGAATACTGCACTGATATGGAACTCAAATGCATCAAACGCGGACTAGAAAAGGATATAAGCTATTCAGAGTGGACTATAATTGGGTTTCAATTTGCTATGAGAAAACAGGCTGGAAATTACAGAAAGGTTTTAATTGGAGCAGAATAAGATTGTGAAACAGTCTTCCAGAAGGAGTAATCAAGACAAAAATCCCCTAGTGGAGTAAGAAGCTGATTTTTGTTGTGGGTGGGTATTTTTATGTGTTTATTGCTTTGTTTAGATTTAAAAAAAAAAAAAAAAATAAAGCAAGTAATGTGATACTTGGAATGGCAGGAGGCTAAACTCTTAACTCGGGAAACCTCTTTTGAGGACTGTGTCTGTGACATTCTGCTTGTGCCATCCATCAAAGCGCTGCAGGCCTTCTTGTGGGTTGTAGGTTATTGTAGAGGGGGTGGGAGCCGGGGGGAAGGCAGGGGGTGTCACTGTAGTTTACGAATGAGTTCCTGTGAAATCTAGGCATCTCTAGTATTTGACCATTCTGTTTCACGTGCCAAACTTTACCAGACCCACGCAGCTGCTGTCTGGCGCCACCTCCCAGGCTGGGGCCTCTCCAGGCAGCAGGTTGAGAAACCTGGTTAAATCATGAATCTGTGTTTCAGGCTGAAGGAGGAGGTGGCTTGGGTGTGCCTGCATCCAGCATTTGTCTTCACAGAGTCTATATTATTTACATCTTCTGTTAAGCATTTCTCTCCCTTGTGTCACTCAACTATACTCCAGCCAGTGATTAAAATGTGGCGTTCCAGCAGAGTAACAGCAATGGAACAGTTTCACATTTTCCTTCCCTGATGAGCCCTTAGTTGTGTTAATGGAAGCCCTGACTAATATGGTGTGAATTAATCAGCATGTCTTCTGCTGCTATCGCTGGTGAGCGCTGGCATGCGAAATGTTTCGTCTCAGGTGGTCCACCTGGCTTTCTCAGTTTCAAAAAGCAAGATTTGAAAGTAATACAGCTCTTAAAAAGCAAAGCAAAACAAACCTTAAAAAGCCACCAAAAAAAAAAAATAAAAAAAGAAAAAGAAAAACCAACTTTCTGTGAGCAAATAAACAAAGATTGAAACTCCAGCTTCTCTCGGTATGTGCATCTTTGGGAGCCATGTTGTGGAAAGTGTGATGTCACGGTGGTGGTCCGTGTGCTGCTGAGGGGCACTGATCCGTGGAGTCTTGGACGGCATGGCTAAGCGCTTCGCTTCCTCTGTTGAAAAATCTCCTTTCCAAACACATGATGTAAGTAAGCTTGCTGTAACGGCTGGAAGGTGGAACCTGAATCCTTTCGGTACAGCTCAGCAGAGTTTGGTGAGCATGGAAAGAAAAACTTCAGTCCCCATAATATATAGTTAGGTATTTTTTTTGTACTGTGAGTGGAAATAAGAAAAAAAAAACCCAAATTGAATTCATTTGTAAGAGACAGGGTCTCTCTTTCTAAGGAAGACTGAACTAAATATTCTGTTCATCTACTTTGAAAATCTATTTTAAAGTAGTAAAAAGAATTTAATCAGCTTTTTCTCAGCTTGACCTGACAGAAAACACTGTTTACTTGAGTGGCTAAAATGCAAATAAAAGTTGCTCTCTCGCTGATTTTTCTGATTCTGCCTTTTGCAATGTTGTTAGTGGGAAAAGCAGATCTATCAGAGAGCAGCTCATGGGGGAGGTAGCATCGTCTTTCCTTCTCTACCTCAGGCTGAAAGCTGCCACCACAGAGGCACTAGGCAAAATTTATTACGAATTGTGTGCCCAAACCCCATTCCCAAAGCACAGCTGACTGTCTTAGAAAGCAGCAATGCTGGCAGGTGCTCAGGCTGGTGATTTTGCTGGGGGTAACGATACAGCCCTGCCTGACTCTGTGCTTGACGAGTGTGTTCACAACTTTGCTCTGTTCTTTATTTTTCCTGGCAGGGTAAGAGTTAGAGAATTCAGCAGTTGTTGGGTTTTTGTTGTTTTTGTTTTAAAGTTACTCAGCTTTAGAAGAATGTAGCTAATTTAATTAATTATTTTGCTGCCAGGGTTTACTATGGATCAGGGCTAAAACACCAAAAGTTTGAATGAGACAATTAGCTCTGAAGGTTGGGATCAAGAGTCGTTATTAGGGCATTTGCTGTTCTGCACACTGTCGGCTAAAAAGGATGCCTTCCATTTCAGACACAGGCAAAACCTTAGTTGTTTTGCAAGAGGAGTCATTGACAGACCAGAGATGCCTGTCAGTTTTAATTGTTTCATCTCCCACTGCTTATCCTGCTCATGCTCCTGGCAACTCGAGGCCTGTGCTCGTTATTTTAACCAATACCTCTTGTTTCCATGTAGAAGTTAATTGTCAGCATTTCTCCTGTGTTACAATTTGTGTTTTCATTTGGACCCTATGTGGTTTCTGATGAATTACACAAATTCAACCTATTCCAGTCGCAGCCATAGTAAGCTCTTTGCACATGTATATAGCTGAAATAATTTGTTTAAAAGCATCCCGGTAAAAATCTTTTCCTGTTTTTATGAGCTACTACTATTTCTCATTTTTTGGGGGGAATAAATAGAAGATAGTGTTCATTTTCGTAAATCATCCTTAATTTTCCCTACTCAAAGTATGTACCGTTGTCTTGTGTATATAACTTACTGTACTATGAGTTGAGTGAAAATTACAGCTTCAGTAAAGGTAATCTCAAAAAATGTTTTGTGCTTTTTGTCTTTATGCTTTCATGGGCACATGAAGGGAAAGAAGAGTTAAACACCCTCAGCTCACTTGATCAGGCATAGGAAGCTTTTTACATTAATAAGTCAAATTCAACTTTATAGTTTTCAAAAGTAACTCTGTGATGAAAGTTCAAAGAAATGAAAAGTCTGTGTGAAATGAGTTTGTGCGTCTTGGTTTTATTTCCAAGGAGAGAGTAGGATTTTAAGAGTTGGGGGGACAAAAGTTAGTGCCCTCCAACTGCCAGTTTTCCAGTGGAGAGGACAAATCTTTGTGCCATGTGTGAGCCTTGAACCACGTAACTGTCACCCGTGCCTGGGTGAGGACATGAAGGGTGGTGTGAAGGCATCACTGATGTCTGTGCCACCCTGAACTCCACAGAGTGGGAGGAGTTGTGCAGGGCTCTGTTTAGTGTTCCTCGATTATGTCCTTGTTTTGAATGTTAAATCACTAGCTGGTCTGGTGTTTTAATAATTTTTTGCTTGTAACTTCCAATGGCCTTGACCTTTCCTCATGAGACTCAAGGCTTCCCTGGCTTTAGGTGGGGTGATACTTGCAAGGAGGTACTCACAGGCTATTTGTATGTTTTTTTGGGAATAACATTCCTTCCTTGTTGTCTACAGCCTTTTTACTCTGTTTCTAACCTGCACGATTTCTTCTCATGTATTTTCCCTATGTTTGGATCTTAACAGCCTGTCCCTCGTAGGAGGTTGGGGCTTTTCATGGCAATTGTGGGCTGTACAGTTGTCATGGCTACCCTATTGCAGGTGACATTCCTCAGTGAGTATTCATCCCCTGAAAGAGAAAATGGAATTGTTTAGATCAAAGGCAATTGCGTGTGTTAGCCTAAGTACGTAGTTCCAGTTATTGGGGAATGTGGGAGGGAGTAGACTCCAAACATCAACCCATGGACTTATGGTGCTAGAGAGGGTTTTTGCCTGTGTCTGTTTCTGCAGCCTGATACAGTTGGTGTCACATTGATAGGAAGGTGGTGCTGGGAGCAGCACAGGCTGTCCCAGAGGCTGTCATGTTCCTCAGCACTGTTGAAAGCCGTGGTGAGGATCAGTGAACTTGTGGGATGCTGGAATTGAATTTTGTGCATTTTTGTCCTGTTAACTGGCAAATCCACTTAGGTAGTTTTTCTTTTTCCTTGGTTCTGTTTTGAAAAGGGGAAAAAACACTGTGTATTCAGATTTTTTTTTTTTTTGAAGGAAATTTAGGCATTCTGCTGTAGTATAGATTCCACTAGTTCCTTTGGGAAGCTGGTGAAAATTCTGGATTGTGGACTAACAGTGCTGGAAAAAGCAATGGAGTTCTTGAAGTTTCCATAATGCATTTCCTACAGCACTGGTTGCTGCAGAGCAAATATCACTGGAAAAACTGCAGAGGTGCTAGAGAAGAAAATAATATTGTATGGGGGAATGGTATAGTAATTCCAAACAGTACTTCCATGTAACATTTGGTTTTACAGGAGAAAAAAAGAAAAAAGCATTTGAACAAAGCTAATCAGGTTTCACACGTGTGGACGCTCAGTTCAGCGCAGGCTGGTATAATTTGGCAATGCCAGACTTGGTTTGACTTGGAAAGAGTTGCATGCTGGTTTATTGTTGGGTGGTTTTGGTTTTTTTTTTCATTTAAGATCATGCTGATACTAGTTGTGGGATGGCAGGATGATTCCTGAGGACACACGGCGTATATGTCTTGGTTTTTCAGTTATAGTCTGGTTTGAGACTACGAGGAACCATTCTGATCCTTGAGGCTGTGAGGGAATTTGCACACAGTAATTAGCCCCCAAACTTACGGATGGTTTAGTGAATGTTTCTGAAAGATAGCAAGTCTTTATTCATACATTCCAGTGGGTGAATAGTCTATTATTATATCCTTTGGTATTTTATTCCAGATCATATTTTTTCTCCCTCTTAAAACACTTTGCTTTTTATTTCTACCTTGAACGCTGATTTCCAGCCCCAGAATCCAGTCACACCTGCCTTTTGTTGTGTTGCTGAGAGATCTTCTGCTGTTTAGGTAATTGCGGGCTGTGGGCAAAGGCCTTCTTTCTCTTCAAGAAGTTGAGCCGGTTGAGCTCCATTAGGACTACTTTTTATTATTATGGTTTGCATGACTGCAGCACCTGACTGCCTAAGGCTCTGCTTACATTAAGTGCTAAGCCCGGGCTTGAGCTCTGGGCTTTGGCAGCAAGCCTGCTGCGCCGCTGCCGTTGAGGTTGGAGCCCGGCTGCGGCGTTCTCCTTTCTGTTCGAGTGAGGCAGAGTCCAAGATCAGCTGCACAGCAGGTCTGGTAGCGCTGCCGTCCAGGTAGTCCTGGAAACCTGCCTTCCAGGAACAGGAGTGATGAGGAGAGTGCCATTTGTTTCTGGAGTTCTCTTGCTGGCGAAGGAGGGATGTGTTCGTGCAGCGGGGTGAGTTGGGAGAATTCAGCTCGCCATGCTTGCTCCCCATGAACTGGTGAATTTGGGGCCTGAGTTATGGGGTGCCCCCGTGAGCTTTAGCACGTGTGGCTCTCAAGAGTGGTGGCACACACTTTGTGGATGCCTTTAGGTGGTAGAAAGCCAACCTCCTCTGTGGCGTGCTTACAATCTGGACATGTACCCGGGAGATGATGCCTGACCTCAGCCAAATGAGGGAGCCCAGCGAGACAGGACAATATGTGTTGGTATATCAGTCCCGCACCCCAGCATACTGATAGCCTAATAATTGCCAGTTGTCTGTGAGTGTAAGGGCAGCAGGTTTCTTTTTATTCTTTTATTAAAAGAAGAGAAAAGACAGCAGAGCCTAAAACCACATTCTTTAGAAGATCCAAGTAATAGAGCTGGCATCTTTTGCTGACGTAAGGCACAAGTTGACTTAGTGAGTGGCAAGTAGAAGGGATAGGCTATTAAAAGGAGGGTAAACAACTTGAGCTTGATGTGACGGAAAATGGAAGCAGTGAAGAGGGTGGTGTGTTTGGAGGAGAAAGCTGGGAAAATGATTTTTGGAGTATGGGATCAGTGGGACAACATTGCACTAGTCAGAACTGGAGGAAAATGTGGATAACAAAGCTTTTGTTCCACACCAGAAGGTTTACTGTTCAGTGTCATAATATCAAAGTCCTGCTTTGAGAACATTCTTAATAAGCTTATGAACTTCTGTTCATCTCTAAACTTCTGCTTTTAGTTGCTGATAACCATAAATTATCCTTTTCCACCTCTTGTGTCAGTTTGAGCAGTAGGTAACAAGACTTCCTCCTGGGAGGAGACAGGATGCCTTCCAGGCTTGAATATCTTTCCTGTTCCTAGCTTATATGTATGTAAATTAAAAAATATTGATTTTGGATGGTAGCTCTTGAGATATACAAAGATAACCTAAAATGGTGTTTTCATTGTACGATCCCATCTGATACAACACATAGGATGAGCCATATGATGGGACTGGGGTTTAAGTCTCCTCCCCAGCTTCTGGCATCTTTCTTCCAGTTTCCTTTGAGAAGATAAACAGTGATGCTGACAGGTTACGTATGTGAAGGCATTCACATTGCTTTCAGATATCCTCACCTGATGAATTCAGGGCCATCTAAGATATTAGAAGAGACTCCTTTGGCTCCTGCATTAGACTTTTCTGGTTTCTCTTCTAAAAAAAAACCAAAACCAATTTTCTTTATCTTTTAATGAGGAGAGGTTGGTGCTGGATTTCAGACATCCAGTGCCTCCACTGCCCTCTGTCCTTAGATAGTTACGAAGGTGCTGGTCTACAGCAAACCTGCTGCTCCGGGGTAAGTGCACGGTAGGTAAATGCTTCATGTCTGCTAACGAAGTACTAAATCAATTGCTAGCAAGGACGTTACAAAAGCAGAGTGGGAATTCCCAGCCAAAGGCAGCCACTTCAGTTGGTAGCTAACAAGATCCTCCATACATCAAAAAATAAATGAGGTTCCCTGCTCCAGTTACAGCAACAGCCGTAGAGCTTCAAAGAGGTCACAGGTGTGGAAACTGGAGGACTCTTAATGGAGACTGAGATAAAAAGGTGTTCTCTAAAGCCTTGGATGTAGGTTTCTGATCTGAAGTGGTGAGTCATGCGATTGCTAGGAGGTATCTCTGGCTTTGCCTGGAGCACGCTAACAAGCAATCAAAACGCTTGCCCACAGCCAAACTGTTCTTTCCTTTTCCAGTCTTTAGAATAATAAAAGCATTACACACACAAACCCCACTGTTAATGCAACATGTGGGTGAAGTTCCAGGCTATTGTGTATAAAACTCTCAGTCTTAATTCCAGTGGTAATTATAACTCGTTCCTCTCTCCCCTCTTGTATGGTGACACCGCAGGAAGTGATGCAAAGTTCTCTGTTTGTGCATGTGTTAACTTAGGCTGAGTGCAGGAACAGAATCCATCTAATACCTTGATATTATTTTTTTAATTGATTTTCCTGTCAAAATCTCAGCTGCAATACTGTGCAATTGAAAACTTTTCACGTGTAACTTCAACGTTTTGTCTGTCTTCAGTTGTGTTAGGAGCTGTTTCTGCTGCTTATGGATGTTTTGCTGCTTTTCTGTTCATAATACAATCTGACATTTGTTTTCCTCTTTCTCTTGAGGCTGATTTTGTTCAAATTAGAGATTTCCTTGCAACACATGTTTTCTCATTTTCTAGTCTGCCGTTTTTGAGGCCCTCAGCAATTTAGTCTATGAGGTCCTGCCCTTGTCTATACTTGATAGAAAAAGTCTTGTGAATACCGCTAAAAATTCATCATTTGCTGCCAGCTATCTGTGGTAACCTTGATATCTCCTGTTTGAACAGAAGGCATCCAGCAATTACTGCTGAATATAAAAAAAGTTTTTAGTGTTGCCTTTGTGTGCAGGGTGTGAGAAAGTCCAAGGCTTTTTATTTATGCTGGTATATTACACCATATAATTGCATCCATCTTTTGATCTGTGGTATGAATTAGTTCCATTGAAAACATGTTTTCTATTTTTAAATCGGCTGTCTTGAACTGAGTTCTTGAAACATTCTGCTTTTTGGTCTTGTTTTTGTGTAGATTTTACATATTGTCCTGGGTTTAATATAATTGTTGACATGTTGGATTTGAGTTTCTTTTCTTTTCTTTACTGGTTTTTTTTTCCCTCTCTATTTTGTATGACCCTCTTATGGTTTGTATTACAATGTTGTATTTATCCAGATTGTGTATGTAAATTATAATATCTGAGCACCTTACAGTTTGGAAAGGTGTGATGGTGAAGCGCTGTGAGGCAGCAGTAGATTTGGAGGCCTTAAGTGCCATGTTTCCAGACTTGACTGAACAATGTGTGTTCAGTGGTGGCCAGACTGGAAGTGCAAGGCTTCATCCATGGTCAGCAGGGACAGGGAAACATCTTGAAGCTTGGATCGTAGGTGGGATGCCCTCTGCAGGACCTTGTTTTTCTCCACTGATCAGCAGCTGAATCTAAATTCTGAAGTGCTTAAACTGCAAATCTGAGGTCAAATGGAATTACTGAGGCCCGAGTGACTCTTCCAAGGAGTGTCACGTTCTCCTTGTCTTTTCTGTGTCTCTTGTGATGCTCACAAAAAGAAGGTGAGCTGTGTTACCAGCAAGGCAGGGTTGCTGTCCCTATCCCTGAGTGGTGCTGCAGCGATGCCTCGTGTTCCCCAGCCCAAAGTCACTTGCTGTTCTCTTTGGTTATGCTCGATGTCCGGTCTCTAACAGCAGCATCTGAGGTAGAGCCCTGCTCTGTGAGGAGGGCTCCTCCGTGTCGTAAAAGCAGTATTCAAAATGTCACATACCAAGTTTGGCAGAGCAGGAAAATGTCAGAAATTCCACGCATTTGTTTCACACACCCCCATCTGTTAGATGGTCCTCCTTGAGTTAAGACCCTTGTCTTCTCCTTCCCGTGGTTGTAATGGCTGTTGAGAGTGCGTTTGTGCGTGCATTTTTCTTCCTTTGCAGTGGTTCTGCTTGGGGTGTGTGCTTGCTGGGTTTTTTTTAATCAGTTCATGTTGATTCTTATCATGTGTTTGTATAATAGTTTGGGGTTGATGTAATCATTGTTACATGTATTTCATTAAGAGATGTATGTGTGTGTGTGTGTGTACTTAGGTGTTTGCATAATTCATGAAGTCAAGTATGTTCACATACCCCTTGTTAGCACATGAGCACATGTAGTAAGTACATACTTCTCTTTGTATCAGAGGCTCATTGGGAAAGGTGCACTGTGTTTATTTGGCATGTATATATGTAAAAACCCCATAAGCTCTATCATTTATTTTCTTTCTTCTACACCCACCCTAGAAACGTAAAGAAAAACACACACTTCTGCTAGGGTTCTAGGATAGTTTATTTTTTCATTCAGCCATTAGTTTATTCGTTCAGGAGTTGTACACTGGAGAAAAAAAAAGTGCATCCATTAGACAGTGAGGGCTTTATTTATGAGGGAGGTGGTGTTTCAAAGGGGAGGCTGTCAAATCCCAAAAGAGCCTTTCATGGTGTATTCTCAGCGTGCTTCTGAGGCCACTGCTCTGCTCATCAGGAGGAGAGGCAGAAATGTGGGCTTTACAGAGCAACTGTGTGTTTCACTGGTCCCTGCGCTCACTGACGTTTATTTACATATTGGGAGAGTAAATGGGTAGAACAGATGGCAACCAGACATTTGGTGGTTCTGTTCCCGTATGCTCCTCGGGGGTCTTGCATTCAGTATTTGCAAAAAGCTTGTCCTATAGTGAGGAGAAAAAACCCAGGAGCCTGTTCACAACTATGAGACGTTTGTTGGGTTTTTGCAATAGTGACAGATTAAAGCTTTTAGCAAAATATGAAATAATTACAAGGTTTGTTTTACAAGTCTAGATACTCATTCTTAGGATAAGTCCCTTGGTGTGTCTGTCTCCCTCTTTTCATCTTTTTTTATTGTTATTATTTCTTATTTTCATCACTGGAGTGAAAGCATTTAGATATGAATGTGGCGATCTGTTCCTTCTATAAGCTGGGTTTGAAAAGTACAAGTCTGTCTATATGGGTCTTGGATACCTTTTGGCCTTTTCTGCAAATGTTGTAGCTCATTTGTGCTCTTGTAAAAACAGAATATCTGAAAATTTTGCAGTATTTTCCAGGATATTTAATATGTGTTTCTTCACTGTTTACACTTGTGAAGCAGGAGATTGACTTCCATACCAAGTTGGGATTTTTTTTTTCTTACTTTCTTTGTACACACTGGAATGTTGGAGCAGGGTTGCTCCAGAGTCCTAGGCAGCTTGCTTTAGTGGTTTGGGTTTTTTTCCAATGTGTGCATGTTGTTTGTTTTAGAGAAGTGATAATTAAAGCACTTCTCCTGGGCAAAACTGTAATATAAAGAACACATTTTGAGAATATGTTCAAAGGGGCAACGCAAGGCAGGTTTTGAATGTGTAAAATTCTCAACCTGCTCATTGTTCCTTCCTGTAAAGCAGCCAGGTGTTTCTCAGTAAAGTGGGGAGAAATCAAATGAAAATTGAAGAGCTTGACCTTTTGTACAGCATGCCAAATCAGCAGCTCTAACAGTTTGTGACACCCTGAGTTCCAGTGACTTATTGGTAAGCATGTGAAACTGCATGGCATTTGTAGGAGAACCTGTCGAGTGATGTAAATACCAGACCTCGGTTCATATCACCTCCAGTGTGGAATCTCTTAGTGTTAGATAAAGGCTGTAAAGCAAACCTTTCTGTAATAAAAGGTCAACGCTGAACTAGTTAGCTTTGAACCAAGATTGTTTTCAGAAGCAGAAGTAGAATTACTGGTCCTCCATGAGTAAATCGTTTGGGGTTTACCAAGTATTTTCTAGTGCCCTTCTTATTAAGTAATGTCTTTTTAAAAGACAAAACTAGGAAGCCACATCACACTCTGCAGGGAAGCTTACCTTAGGAAATGGTAGCACAGAAGGTGAAAATGGTAAGTCACAAGAAAGAAACACTCTCTTCTTGAGACACTTTTAGAAGATCATTAACAAAGACTAAAGTGGAAACTGCTACTTTTCTGTAGGTCACGCTGCACAAATATTATGGTAGGATTAGTTTAAATGAAGATAATTACTGAACTGGTCAATTTTTGGCAGTATATTCCACAACCCACCTGAAACACAGAAAATTGTTTCTAAGTAAGAGTTTTTAGTCAGAGTATGTTGATAGCCTACGTGGTTAATGGAGCTGCTACATCTCACTCAATATGTGACAATATTTCTGTGATATATGCAGCAGTTCTCTTGAATACATTGTAAGGCACTTTGGAATCCTTTGAGATCAAAATCAAATACAAGCCTGTTATTAAATAGGGCCCAGCTTCCTTTTTTTCTTTTTTTTTCTTTATATGGGGTATTGCTGGTTTTAGGAAATGTATTTCTAAACTGAGCCCACCATCGCAGTGTAATTACTGAGTAAATCACATCCTAGATAGTCTTTGCTTTTTTTTCCCCCCGATAAAATAACATAGTTTAAATATCTTTTCCAGTGGTTTCTAGCCAGATGCCAAGTCAGCTAAAAAAGATTTCTTCAGAAAGATTTCTTTTCTACATCATTATGTAACTAAAAGTAGCTGTTGCAGATACTGCAGAATTTCATGGCAGTCTTGAAAGTCGTGGTGTCTGTGTCCTGGTTCCTTCCCTTAGGAGCAGATGATGGCAATTTAGGTGGTCACATATTCTTTATGGTCCAAAGCTGGATAATCATTAACCAAATAGCTAATTCAGTAACAGCAGGACTCAAGAAAAGTAACTGCTTTTGGTAGAGTAGGGCAGACCCTGTGTCTTTTAAATTTTGGGGGTGGGGGGAAGAAAGCAAAAAGTTACGTGTGTATTTGTTGTTGAGTCCTCAAATGCTAATCCATATGAGGTCATTTGTGTCTCTGAAGGGTTTGGGTTTTTTTTTTTTTATTCTTTCACAGACCGATGTCTTGGTGTTGAGCTGCGACCTGATCACAGATGTTGACTTGTATAAAGTTGTGGATCTCTTTCGGACACACGATGCTACTCTCTCCATGTTAATGAAGAAAACTCATGAACCCACGGAAGTGGTACCGGGACAGAAAGGGAAAAAAAAGCCAGGTATGTAGATAGGAATACATATATTTATTAATAAATGATGGAGGGGCCACTAGTATGTATGATATATTTAGTTGTCAATCCCAGAGCAAAATAAATAAAAAAGGTACAGATACCTTATTTTTTATCTCAGATTCCCTGGTTGGGGTGTGTCTTGTTTTTTTTCCAGCTCACAATTAAGTAATCTTGCAGGCTCTGATCCAGAGCTCACAAAGAGTTAAGGGAAAAGCTCCAGGTGACTTCAGTGAGCTTTGGATCAAACCTTAAATTTTTCTTACATATGAACATTAAAACCGCTAGGTTTATCAAGAGCACTAAGCATCAACCAGATTATAGCTAGGAATTTTACCATTGACTGTAGGCCAGCGTTAGATGGGTAACAAATACTTCTAGAAATTCTCCCCTCTCGTGCTCTGCACTGAATTACTCTTCTGAGATCACAGCCAGGAGCCTTTTGCTAGGCAAATCTCCCACTGATTTCAAGGACTTGGTTAGATGGTTATCTTGTCCCTCTTACCATAATATCTTAGTGCCATGTAATCTTTAATGTATCTGTTCTCACAACACTGCTGTAAGGCAGGGCAGGGCTGGCATCCCCATTTTACTTAGATGCTAAAAGTACTTAATACCATACAGTTGTTCCCACACCATACCTCTCATTTACTTTTAATGGTATCTGTTAAATTGCTGAGGCTTGATTATTGCCAGCTTAGTGGGTCCTGGTCCACGATTAAAGATCAGAGGCGCTGTAGCAATACAAATAAGAAAGTGTAGCTTCAGATGTTTGGGAGAGAAGTGAAATGCAAGCCAACAGTTGAACTACTTGTGCATCTGAAATTGGAAGAAATGTGTTTTTAAAAGAAAGCTGCTTCGACTCTGCATGAAAAGATTTTCTGGAGCAAAGAGTAAGGGTAGTAGGGCTTGAAAGCATTTAGGACTTGGACTCTCAAACAGCTCTAAACCCTCCTGTCTTTTAAAAGGCAATCTAAGTGATAAAGGCACATAAAACATTAAGAGCTCTACTACAGCCCTGGAGTTGAGCATTGGATCTATGGATCTATGGTTAAACACCATGAAGCTGCCCAGTATGTGAGCTCTGAGCCCACAGGGTGAGGGCAAGGAGGTCTGTGAGGATAAACAAGATCACCTGAAGACTGTTCATAAATGTAAACACATCAGGTTGCACATGCATTCTTAATTTGCTCATTTTTAATGTCTGTGTGCTTGACTTTGTAGCTCTTCTTGCATGATTTGTTAAAATTTGTGTATGGTTTCTCAGATCTGTAAAAGACCAAACTTGAAAGCATTTAAATTCCATCACACAGAAGTGTTTTGACACCTACAGTGGTTTTCTGTGGGGCTGGATGCTAAGGTCTCCCACTCAAGACCATTCTACTTGAACTGCTCTAGTAAGTTGTTTTCTATGAACTGCCTCAGGTGAGACATGTACCCCACCAGAGCTTTTTCAGTCATTTGCTAAAATGAGGGGTGTGCTGAGATTTGAGGCATTTTGGGTTCTTCTCCAGGCTCTGGAGCAGGGCCATACATCTTAGGGAGCACTGGACCCTCCTACCTTTCATTCCTACTTGACTGAATGCTCTCAATTGCTGTTGACATTGTCATAGCTCATCCTTGTCTTTCTTCCCATACTGGCTTCTTGCCACCACCAGCCTCTGTTCTTGTTCTCTTTGCTCAGTCTTATTCTTGAAGGATCCTTGTCAAGAGTTCAGCTTTCCTTTCTCTTATATTACTTTTTCTTTCACTACTCGTCCCATCCCCTGCTCCACTTCTGACTCCTCATCTCGACCTGCTCCATTTATCTGCCCATAATCACCTTTTTTCTTCTCTTTTGATTCCTGTCCCTGTGGTCCGGTGTCCTTTCACAGACGGTCCCAATTTCCGCCAGTTTTCAGGGCCTACTCTCCCTCCCTTCCAGCCTGATTTACAGTCCTTGTTTTTATGCTTTTCTTTCCCCTCATTCTTGTGAGCTTATAAGTTTTATTTCCCTGTAAAAATAGGTTGCAAAACCACAACACATCAATCTCTTTCCCCTGGAACACTCATCACAACATGGCTGTGGAGCCTTATGGCTTCCGTGCTTTGCTTGTACCACCTGAATGGCACAGAAGACCTTAGATGGCACCTGCTCTTTGTTGGGTTCTAGGAGCTGAGGAATTGAAACAACCTTTCCTTTAGAATAAAATGTGCAAACATTTTTGCAGCAAAAATATAAGCCTTGAAAGAGCACCTGAAATTTCAGTTTTTCAAAGATTTATAATGGAGTCAGATGGCAAAAAGTACACTCCTGATTCCCAGGTCAGCAGCGCTTACTGAACGTCATGCTGCTTCTCTGAAGAACTGGAATACCAGAGCTTTTCAAGGGAAGGGTCACCTAACCATTTAAGCTTAGGCTAAACACTGTTGGTTTTCTTTCTTTAGCCTTAGAAGTTTTTCCAAATGTTCCTCTTAAGGGAGGCACCTGGCATTGGAAATTTCATCCCAAAGTTAAAATTTGATGAAACATAGAAGCAACTCAGGACAAGATATTAGCATGGAACGTATCGGGCAGCTTTTCATAGTATGTGGACTACTAGCTCCTTCTCTAAATTGTGACACAGCTGTGTACTTGCCCTGTGCTGTTCAAGTGTTACTGTTGGGAAATGGATCCTTAGTCCTGATGAGCCGCTAGATGGTTTTGCAGCTTTATTTATTGTTTCACTGTTGCTACAAATTCATTAATTTTTTGAGAAGGAGAAACAAGACTTAGGTTCCATATATGTCATGGAATCCGATACAAAGTTGTTGCTTTTGGGATATTATTAACCAAGAGCTGTGAGATAAGGAACAGTTTTTAAATTAGCATGAATTGCAGTGTTAAGCAGCTGTAAATTCATACTGATGGTTTCCTGAGATGCTTGACATAACTCATTGGCTTTTATATTTAGGAGATTATATTTGACAATAATAATCTCATTGGCTTTTTAAATTGATCAAAAAGAGGCATGGCAATCAAAAAAGAAAAAAAGGAAGGCAGAGTGGTAGTGAATGGTAGTAACCCAAATAAACAGAGTGTGTCAGGAATTCAGACCCCCAGAATGGAGCCATGTGCTTACAGATGAGCTGCAAGGGATTGAGTGGAAAAGATTATCTGAACCTTTCTGTGTATAAAGAAAGGCAGAAAAGATGGGGATGGTGACTCTTTCCTGCTTGTTTTTCTTGTCTTGAAAGCAGCAGGCATGTCATCGCTGGTATTCTCTGTGTTTGCCAGAAGACCTCTTGGTGGTCTTGCAGGCTGCATCGTGTGAATTCTCTCCCTTTAATTGAAAGGGTGGGGATACTGAATCTTTAACAAAGGTGTCTTTTTCCCAACTGTCAATTAATTATATTTGATTAAAAAGCATTTTCTAAAATCTGAGAATTATTTCTTCCCGTCACTGAATTGCTCAGCTTTGATTCTCTTGTGATGTCATGATTTCTTTAGGTCATTAAAGCCCTCAAAATTGATGGGGATCTAATTTCTGAGGTAATTAATAAATTATAATAGTTGCATCTAATCCTTATTTATCTATTGTGAGGAGGCAAAACACATCCTGCATTCTGTTTTTATACTTCAGACTATTTTTTTTTTGGTTACCATCACTGCAGCATTAATGTTTTTCTCATAGTTTCCTTGCAGGGAATTGTAAACTAGTTACGTATGTGTTCTTCCATTCATTTTGTTTCCCCTCACTAAATGCCGGGCTGATTTGAAATCATACTCTTGTATCTTTGGGTAATTGATTTTAGTAGTAAGTTTTGTCTTACTATTTATTGCCAGTGTACAGAGAAAACCTGTCTTGGAATACACTACCAAGAAGAAAATAACACTCTCATCCTGTTTTTGCTGTCTGTTTCTTACCTATCCACGCAAGCAAGAGAAACCAGTCACAACCTCAACTTTGAGAGAAGCGTTGGTACCTCAATGGAGGAAAATTGGTCACTGTTCTGTTTCTAGCCTGACAGGAAGCCCTGGTTAGGTGACAGTGGTGATGGTTGGTTAGGTCCTACTCTCAAACTTCATCCTTCTCCTTAGCGTGAGGCTCAGCACTGCTTTCAAGACTTATTTCTGAGTTATTACAGCAAGTGAGCTTTATCCTAATTGTACATAATTTGTCATAGTGTTACACGTTCAGGCCTATTTTTAAACTTCTTTGCTGTGTGATTCATTTCTTAGATGGGATGGGGGGGGATTTCTGAAGAGGGTATGCTTGGTCACTTGGATCAAAGGCTGCCAGTAGGAGAACTTCCAACAGCTGTGAAAATTTGACTGTATTTTGATAGTGGTTGTTGCTATGGTAACTCTGAAGGAACAGGTATAAGGAAGATCAAGGACAGTGCTGAACTGGGGAAAACAGGGTTAAAAAGAGTTTGGCTGAGAAAAGATCTTAGAGAATCAAGTACTTGCAGAGCATGCTGTTACTCCACTGTGGTTAAAGGCTTAGAACTTAGGAGACTGAATACTTTCCAGTTTGGCCCAAAAGAATAGTATTTAGTGGGAGAAAAGAGGTTTTTGTTAGAACTGCACCACGGCCTTCTTCTACAGCCTGTGTTCCTGTAAAGACCAGTGTATAGTTGCCACCAGAGGGATGGAACATACTACAAAGTGCAAGTTAGAATAAGCTGCCACCACTGTATTCAGATGTTGCGGAAAACTGTTGAAGAATAAATGCTTTACATTTCAGTAGATCAAAGCCACTGTTGATGCACAGTTACTGATTTCAGGAGATGAGAATTGCTACAATAATATACGGGACTATTAGGTATTCCCTTGGTTGGCAGCTTTATAAATAAGTATTTAAACCAAGTTAACCCACCCAGAAACATCAATGGTAAGAGTCTTAGAATCTATGCTTTTATGTGTGTTTGGGTATGTGATTTAGGCTTCCTATTGCTATCAGTGTTTATCTGAAATAGGAGATTGGTTGCAAAGTAGTTCTGTCTTAACTGAAATCATAATCCTCTCCAGAGCAACAAATTCTAATGTGGAGTGATTTATGATGAGGAAGAAGCAGTTGGATTTTTAAGAACTCTCTGTTTGCCTTGGGTTTATTGTATAAATTCAGGTAGTGCATTTGTTGGGGTGTTTTTTAGTGGGGGAAAAAAAAAAGAGAAGAAAAGCACAGCTTGAGATGGAGTGTTGCATGTCAGGACCTGTAGCTGTCATCTTCATTAAAAAGGATATAAAAAGCTTGCAGGGACAATGTTTTGGATGTCAAGATACACATTAGCTACCCTGGCTGAAAAAGTTAGTAAGTATTGTGGATAAATTTTGCAAATTTGTTGATCTGATGGGTTATTCTGAAACTTAGTATTTTGGGGGTGTTTGGTGGTCCCATTTGTCTTTCCAGCCTGCATTAAGCCAGGGTTATATAATTAATGTGTTTTGATTTTCTACTTCAGTGGAGCAGCGTGACTTCATTGGAGTGGATGACACAGGAAAAAGGCTGCTCTTCATGGCTAATGAAGCTGACTTGGATGAAGAACTTGTCATTAAAAGATCCATCCTTCAGAAGTAAGCTTATGCTTCCTTGTAATAGAAACTGAACTTGTCATGGGGGGAAATAACTCTGGACCAGGAGTGATGGTTAAAGCCAAAGTAGGATAAGAAGAGAAGAGGGAAAAGCAGCTTTTGCAATGTTCAGGAAGCAGTATTTTATTATTTATTCCATCATTACAATCAGCTGATAGGCTTGTCTGATACCCTTATTGTGAAGAGTTCCAGGGAAAGAAGAAGAATGGGTGAAAAGGTAACTCTCCTTGAAATGAAGCCACTATCGCTGTAGTTCAGATACAGTTTAGACCAGAGGGGGTAGGCCCATGTCTGTAGATAAAATGCTAGTCTCGTTGGCCGAGTCCCAAATGGATTGACAGAGTATCTGGGAGAGGCTCCCGGGATTTCATGACACTCTTCTGCATAGAAGGCGCAAAACCTCAGCTCTCTTTCCAGGCTTGGAATGATTCATTAGAGAATCCATGTTATATCCACCATTAAACTACACTGGAGATTTTGATGAATTTATTAAATATGCTGGACTAGCCAGGCTTCTTCCACAACTTCATTCATATCCATCAGCAGAAGAAGGGTGGCTTGTTGCTTTTAACCCCCTTCAGCACAGTGATTTTTTTAGCTTTCTCAGACACACATAGTTTGACATGTTCTGTGGAAAGCTCTGCTGGCTCCTTGAAAGGCTGGCCTTTGTAGTCTGTCACAGGCTGACAGTCAGACTTTCACCTCTGTGAGATTGGACACCTGTGGGGCAACCATCTGGGAGCTGGGAAATTCATCCATGTGGACCTTGTAAGTCAAGGATGTGGACATCTGGGGTGTGCTCTCAGATAATCTCTTCTGTGAGAATGCCTCTGGTGTTGTGCTGTGGGCCACAACTAAGTGTAATCTTTCCTTGGACATCCTGCTATCAGATGCTAAGGAGGTACCGTGTGCCCATGGCAAGGTATCCCCCCTTCTGCCCCAGTTTAAGGGTTACCCTGGAAGGAAAGTGGTCAAGAGCGAGCCATGTGTTAACTGCTGTGATGGAATGAGCCTGTATCACCATGTTCCCCCTGGCTCTCTCCCGGGTTTTTCTTGGATGTGGCAGGGACCACACCTTCTGTACGTACACAGCAGCTGATCTGCATAGTGTAGGCAATTCAGCACTGTTGAGTTTTGTGGTTTTGTTCAAATGAAGACTAATGGATCTACTTCGGGCTAGTGAGGAATATTTTATCTGCTGTTAATCATGGGCTTGTCTTTATGGCTTTCTGCTAGGGCTAGTGGGTGGCTATGATATAATGACTTAGAAATTGCTGTAACATGTGTGATCTTGGTTGACCTCTGATTTTACAGGTTCATCTAACTAGAGGATTCTCATTCCTGTTACCCTAAAGGGTAAATTAATCAGGATTTATCCTGCAGGCTAAACTTTGCTTTCAGGAACACCTGTTTAGTTACATTGTCTTCAGCAGATCTTCTTTAGTGTAACTGTTTGGGATGATATACAGATGGGATAAAAATCTGTATGTCTCCCTTTCTTACGTTTCCATCTGCACAGCTATCAAAGCTTATGTAAAGCGTTAACCACCCTCCAAGTAAAGCCACAGATGACAGGATAGTCTGGAAACACAAAGAGAGAAAATCTGCTAAGTATTAAAAAGAAGAAAAAAAAAATTAAGAAAAAGAGGCTTTGAAGCATCAGGCAGAAGCATTGGCCCAGGATCCACCTGGGTGAGACTCTGACATCTGCAGCTGTCTGCTGTGAATGCTCGTACATGCACTCTGTTTCGTAGCTGCCATCTTGGAAAAGCTCTGAAGGAAGCAAAATAGTAGATGGAAATTGTCAAATATTTTCAAATGAGGCAATTCCCGGGTAGGAACAACTGTGGGAGCTCTAGGAAGACAAAGCATTGGCAGCTAATGATGTTCTAACAACTGTGTTGTCTAGACCTGCTCAAGCCCTGATTTTCTCATGTGAGAAACAAAAGCGACGCTCAAAATGGTCTTTGAAGTCTTTTTTTTTTTTTTTAATACATCACAGTAAAGCAAGGAGAGAGGGGAGAAAAAAAAGAGCAAGCCCAATCTCGTTTTTCTTCATGGATCACTTAAAGTGACTGACTTTCAGTTACCATGTTGGCTGTTTCTTGATCTCTGGACTTTGTTTTGATGAAATAACAGACTTTGTGGCAAGATGGGAGAATTTCCAGTGCACTCCTTTGTTCCTCTGTAAAATACAATAGACATCTTGAGGGTGTTGCTTTTGTTTGTTTTGCTTTTAATGGTCCCTTTGAAGGGCTATGGTGGTCTTGTTACATGAACTCTAGAACTCCTTCAGTGCTTGTTTTGCTCTTCAGATCTTCTTCTATTTTCTTTTTTCTCTCCCTTTTTAAGGAGGGGAGTGCAAGGAGGGACAGGGAGGGAGCGGTGAAAGGAATGGGAAGAGGGAAGATGAACTCTTCTTTAAAGCAAGGAATCTTGTTACTGGTAAAAATCTAGATCCCGTACAGAAACGGTTCAAAGGACCTTTGGCTTCCCCTCCTCACAGGAGGGAAGTTGTGTTGACAAAACATCCAAAGCTGTAGAACGCTAATTTAAATCCTTGAAGAAAAACCTTTTTCCTGACCTTTGCCTTCTTCCTATCACTGGATTTCACGCTCTTCACTTTCCTGCCATAAAAAGAGCAGCTGGTGGGGAGGGACAGGGGAAAACACACATTCTCTTGAGTACCTGTTGAGTATTAAATATTTATTTGCTCTTGACTCAGGCATATTGTAATAATGAAAGTGTTACGGAATGAAACATTTTAATAGGATTTCTAAGTTCATGGTGTAACCTCTTACTCTCCACAGTTTGGTTAGGAATTCTTTTCCAGATCAGTTGTTTTTTGATTTGTTTGGGGGTTTTGTGAGTTGTGGGTAGCCCTTTTGGTTTTGGGAATGCCTCTCCTTGTTACACCACAGAAAGGAGTCTGGATTTTGCTCCTGTGCTTGCCAGAGCAAATCTGGCAAAGCTTTCCATTCAGCTGTTAAAATTGGGCTTTTTTTTTTTAATAATTCCCCCTTCCCTCTCCCCCCCCCATCTATGCTGTTAATCACCCTGATGACAAGTCCCACAGGTAGCATCCTTCCTCCAGTAAACAAGCGCAAACCAGTTATCAAATATATTCATGCAGGCACGTTTTGGTGTGCATCAGGATGGACCAGGAGACAAATTTATCGGTGGTGCCTAGAGAGACTGATGCTGCTGGGGAAAGCATTTTCAAGGAAATGGTTCCCCGTTTGGGTAATGAGAGCTTATAAAAAGCCATGAACAGCCTGTGCATGTCATTCACTTTGGCAAATAGCTGCAAGATGAGATACTAGAGTGAAAGAAATACAGTTTGGGGAAGTTTCAGAGCCAGTTTTTAGGGCCTTTTGAAGAAGGTGGGGGGGGGGGAAAGAAAAAGTTATGTGCTCATCCCTGGAGCCTGGTTTTGCCAGTGACATCTCCCTGACTTCGGTCTTGGCAGGATGAAGGAGTGAGGAAATGATGAGAATTCCATAGCTGCCGCCTTTGCTTTCGGAGAGGGCAAAGGTATTTGTTTTCAAAGCACGATTACAATGGACGGGGAGCTTTTTGCTCCACCTCTGATATTTATGGTCATGCAAAGTGAGACAGTAAAAGACACCTGTTGGAGCAGGTCTAAATTTGGAGCATTTCCTTTTAAGATCTTGTGGGCTGTGTAGGGGTGAGTTCAGCCTTCGTGGGTGTTCTGTCTGCTCAGACGCAGGTGCAGGGCTTCTCCTAGAGAATATGTTAATAAATCACCATGACAATCCCAGCTACTTATTACCTCATGTGCTTCAGACAGAAAGGAATACCTCATCTATAAATATATACAGTACTAACATTAGTAACCTTGAAGTAACAATACAGATCTGTTTTTAAGATATTTTAATAAAAAGAGGGGGGTAAGATGGGAGAGGGTTGGGTTTTTTTCTTTCTTTTCCCCTTGCATCATGAGAGTAAAAATGAATGGTGTAGTATAATTTTAAAAGTCAGCATTGCCAAGTTGGTAGGTAATGGGAGTTCAGGAACAGCTTTGATACACTTGATTTCCTTTCTGTTGCCTTGGGATATTGCCTTTTTTTTTTCTGCTGATAATTTGTTTTAAGTAAGTGGATCGTATATAAACACACTGCAACTTCCTTAGTGTTTCTGTTCTCTGAACCTGCCCACCTTGGGAAACTGGCATCTCTGAAATACTCTGTCACTCCTATGGTGATTCTTTTGTGTTTTTTTCTTCTAAAATCTACTTCCATGAGAAAGGCTGGGATTGACACGGGTATTAGGCAGATGCTCCACTCCGTAAAGCATCATAAACTAGTTCCTGGGCAGATATTCTCTTCCAGATCCAGCTGTGCTGGTGAAGGGGGCTACCACCTCCAGCTTGCCCCCAGCTGGATGCCTGATCGTGATCTTTTGACATGTGTCAAAATGAGTTGCATTACTTGTAATAGATTAAACAGCCAGGATTTTGATACCTTGGTTGGGGTCACTTTGTGCATTAGGGAGTGGTCCCCACAAGCGGTGCCAGTGGTAGGGAAAGGGAGGATGCAACAACCCAAGTCAGCAGGAAAATCTTGAGGAGCAACTCAGGGCAGACCAGGGAGAAATAACCCATTGCTGGGTTCAGTTATCTACAAGATGAATTTATCTATATTATCTTGTGGTGTTTCTTTGCTGTGGAAATGGGTAGTTTTAACTTTCCTTTATCTTCAAGTGATATGTTGAGGAATGCCATGGAAAAATGTTGGGTATTTCTTTTTTTTTTTCTCTAAATCATGAGAGTGATGTGTAGATCTTCATGTCTTTCGTGTTACATACAGATAACACTTGCTGACTCACACCCAGAAAATAAGTCAGGTTCTTTTTGGTTCCTCCATCAAAAACACAGAAATCGTATGTGTTGATGTAGGTAAGAATCCTTTTGCAAATGCACAATCCAGAAAAGAATCTGGTTCCCCTTCCCAGACTGGAATTGGTTTCACAGTACCACTAAGAATTTAGAAAGTTGTAAAAAGATATATTTTAGCCAGTAAAGCAAGAGGATCTGACTGAATCAAAACCAGGTAACTAGGTCTATTGAACAAGAGGGTGTGATTTTTACGCACTAACTTCTCCGACTATAACCACACTTTAAAAATGTTGGTGTAGCTTTAATTGTATTTCTTTTGAAAAGAGGGTTTTGCTGAACATTACAGAAAAACATACTGGCCTGTGAGTTGTTGTCTGAGCCATGAGTTGGGAGTAGATGCTCTCAAGATGCCCTTGAAGGTCTTGTGTGCCCGTTTAGAAGTAGTTCAGTTCACTAAGAGTAGCCACTGGAACAAAAAGGCATTGATTTTCTCAGAAAGTTTGCCCTTTTTATTATGCATTTAAACTTTGCTCAACTTGCTCTGCTTTTTCTGTAAATATGTTGGGGATGAGTGTAACCTGCAACTTCAGAAACGGAGCATTTTTAAGATGATTTATTGTTTCTAAAATGGCTGTAGCCAAATATAAGGGCTACATCTTAATTTGGTACTTTTATGTTATGCTTGTAGAATGAACATAGTATCAAAGCGGTTTGTGAGATGTTGACTTTGTATTTTAATGAACGTACTGTTATTAGTGATTTTAATACTGTTGCTTCCACAGGATTTTATTGTGTTTTGCTGCTGCCGTGTTATTTTATTCATCCTGTGAGTGTGTGTGTGGGGAGGGGGTGTTTGAAAGGAATGTACAGCATATCCAGGTCCTATTTATAAAGGAAAGGTCATGCCATGTCTTGACAGCTTATACAGGTAAGAGGTCATGAATTTTAGAATCTGGAATACTAGCAAGCATTTCTGTTGAATGTGGCTATAGAAAGACCTATTTAATTTAACTGCAAGATTCCTGCCAGCGTTACAGTGTGCATAAGACTGAAAGCAGAGAGCGTGAGGCTCAGCATTTGGTTTCCAATCACCAGTAAATGTATGTTGCGTGGATTGTCATTAGTCATTTGTCCGTCTGTCTGTCTTGACTGCTGCAGTCTCAGACCAGCACTTAGCCCCTGATTTGGTTTTACTTTTCAGAAGTTTCACAGGAGGAAGAACTGACTCTATTGCTTGGACACCCTGGAGTCCGTGTGACTTGGATGAGTCACCAGGTTGGACAATACCGAAGCTGAATCTCATTGTTACTCTAAGCAAGGCTCTGGTCTTGAAAAGATGACAAATGCTCTGTTCCTTTCAGAAAGATGTCTTAAGACTTTAATGCAGTTGCCACTGTGTATTTTTTAGCAAGACTGTGAGTTAATTTATTTCACAAAGGAGATGGGGAATGCGGCCATCACTGGTGGGTTTTGTGACATTTTTACCCCAGTTGACCCAGATGTAGTCTGTATGATCCAGAAGTTCCTCTGAATGGTCTGGTTAGGGGAGAGACACAGAATGATCAATTATTTGTTCTCAATGTATGTTTTCAGCCACGGTGTGTATTCACTGTAGCTGCCTGTGGAAATCTGGGGGTTTCAGCTTCTGTCCAGCAAACCCAGAATGACCAGTACAGGACAGAGGGGCACAGACTCTTTATTGTGCGATTGGGATGGGACAGAGGAGGGGCAGGGGGGAAAGCCAAAGGTCAGAGGAGTTATCCCTGCTTGTGCGAGCGCTGTCAGGCTCTCCCCTACCACATGTCCACCATGTGTTCCTCATCAGCGGGATGTGGAACTCCATGACGCAGAGCAGACTGGAATGCGGAGTTAGTTAACACCCGCCGTTGGGGAATTTATCAGCCAATGTGGAATATGGCAGGGGGGGGAGGAAGCAGCCTAGTTTAAAGCAAAGTAAGGGTGAAATGAGGCATGTGACTGTTCCTCTTCAGTTAAAAGGGTTGATTCTGCTTGGGGCTGAGGTCCTGACTACCAAGCCCAGCCAAAGCTTGTGGTTCCCTTACTGTTCTGTGTTACTGATTTTTTTTTTTTTAAATTTTTTTTAATTTTTTTTTAAATCCTTTAAATTGTCATGCTTAACAGAACATTTTTGCAACGGGCTGGAGGGAAATACCTTTGGGATTTTTGCAAGGAACTATTCATCTAGTTTATTCTAAGAAAGCAGGACTTTGAAAAGCCTTTCCTTCATCCTGGTCATTGAGATGCCAAATCGCTAACTTGCAGGGATACATAAAAGTGATACCCTCCCCATTAAAATTAACTACATTAGGTATCAATTGAGCTGTAGTTGCATAATATTTTTAGTGCTGATTTGTTACACTTACTTCATGGCTACTGTGAACTCTAACCTGCGTGATTTATTGTGACGTTTAGCGCTGCTAAGGATGTTGTGAAAGTCATAATGGAAAGAGTCAGAACATCCAATTAGCTGGTTGAAGGTATATGTGTGCCCATGACCCTTATTGGGTTCACAGTCTACTTTACTTGCAGCAAATATATATCTTTCCAAATGTTTCCATTCATTCAGAATACAATGCTGAATTCCCTCTTGAATAGCTGTTGTGTGGTTCTCCCCAAACAGCATTGTGCTGGCAGTTTCTGGAATTACACAGGAAATGAAGAGCATAGCAAACTTTCCTTTCTCTTGCTAAGACATGCTCCCAGGGAGTTCTTCCAGTAGATCGAGTAAATAGCAGAGATCGATTCCTAAGGGCAGCATGTCCTCTAGGTTTCTACTTTGAGAAATCCTAATCTTCTGTGGCTTTAAATCCTTCCTTTCTTCATCAATTTTATTGCACCATTTCCCCAGCTAGTGGAGATCAGATAGAGATTGCTTTTGCAAGCAGTAAAACTACTTATGCGTTTGTCTCGGAGATTTCTTATAGGACTCTCTCCTTCCTCAGTCATCAAATATGAAATATTGTGTTAGGAATTGAGAGGAGATGACTCCTAGACCTTGACATGTGAACTGGTGAAGCAGAATCCTGTACCTTGCACAATTACATATAGCTTACATGTACCTGCCTCTCTGCATATTGGCCAGCAGTAGCTGTTAGTATTCCTTGAGTCAATCATCTTGAAGTCCTTTAAACTTTTAAAAAAACATGTCAGGGGCGGTATTCATAATTCAGGGTAGTGGTAGCTAAAGACTTTGAAAAATCTGGGTCAGTCAATACAGAGAAATTTAAAAAGGGAATAATTTAGGGCCTTCAGACAGAAAAAAAAAAAAATTGGCTGACAGACTTTAATTAAACTCTGAGGATTGGAAGCAAACCAGTAAGAAAGCAAGGGACATTCAAGTTAAAGCTCAACTTCGAGTTTTTCTGCATATAAATCCTCCAGCAGCTGGTGATATTTGCAAGAGCACAAGGGACTGTCTTTCAGTATTCCCTTTGATTTTATTTCTTTTTCCCTTTGCTTTATTATTCCCAAGGTGTAGCATTAAATATCATTTCAGGGGCCATGTGTGTCCCTGAATTCTCTGTCCCATCTCTATGGTACATCTGTTCATCCATGTATGCATATATGTGTAATATATAGCTCTGTTCACTAATGTATGGGTACAGCTTTCTAGAACTAGGGGTATTTATTTTTTTGTCTTTGCTCCCCACCCCCCAAATGAGCTACAGCATTTCTGAAAATACCTCTGAAATTCCCACTTCTCTGACTTTGAACCTTAGCCAGGTAGAATCATAATAACAGAATCACAGCCAGCAGTGCCATAAATTTCAACTAAAGTACTGGGCAAGAAGGCTGATTTCTGTTTGTACTGTTGTTAGAGATATTTATGCAGGGCAGGTCTTTCAGCAAGTGTGATTATTTTCAGAGAGGCCCTCTCTCCATTCTTGCATTAGAATGTGCTGGGGATGTGTGCGGGGAACGGCACCTGACAAGCAGCAGCCAGACACAAGGACTAAAATCCCTTGGGAATGAGACTTCTCATTATGGCCATTCTTCACTTCTGAGGCCACTTGAAAAATATTGTTCTTCAGGTAGATCTCTTCCCTAGATCCCTGGGTTAGCATTTGGGTGCCTGCCATTTTCCCAGACCGAGGAGCTACTGAAGACTTAAGCTTTTCAAGTGGGAAAGTATGCAAGCACGTATTTTGCAGCACCAGATGCTATTGAAAGAATAATGGACCCTTCCCACATTCAACTCCATTCTTCTTGTGCTCGCTCCCAGACCTCTGGAGCCACTGTTCTAGCAAATGATTACATTCTGTTTCTCTTCCGTTACTCTTCCTAAACAAAATGTTAATTGAGATGTTGATTTATACAATTTAGATTCCTTTGCTAAGTCAGTGTAGTTAAAAGTAGCCTCTGGCTATTGAGGGGATAGATCAGTGAGACAAATTAGTGCTTGCTGGTATGGTTTTTTTTTCTATATTTTACCCTTTGAGAAAATAGTATATATTTCAGATTTAAGGAACATGTCTCTTGCATGTGTCTGTTTTAGATGTACCCCATGATAGTGTAGCTCTAAAATGCAGGATTTTGGGTGCTTTCTGATTTACATTATTACATGAAGGAAGCAACCTGGGGAAAAAAAAAAAAAGGTAGACTTTGGCATCTTATTTTTATATGCCCTTGATGTTTGTTCAACTGAAAAGAAGAGGTTATGATAGTAGAGATGTTACACAGGTTTCAGGTTTTTGTATGTGACAGGGGCAACGTTGTGCCTGGGGTAAAAGATGATTTCTCATGGCCTAGACAACTGTTGACTTAAAAGGTTTGCAGAAAAGTTGTCTGACCTTACTTCTCAGTAATCTGTTCTTGTCTTGGGGAAAAAAAATACAAATGTTAATCTCTTTGATTGTTGTCGAGAACCATTAAAATAAGCAACCTTTGCACCTGCAGAGGAAGAGTTCCTTTGTCCTACAGGTGATCTGGGGCAGGAAAGGGTAAAAATGAACATGTGAATTGATGCGCTGTCACCTGTTTGCGTTAAGAATGTCTTGTAATTAATATTCAAAGAGATCTCACTTCTCTACTTGGCTTTGTGGCCTTGAGAAGTCCACTTGATGTTTGTCTCGTACTTTCTTTACTTTTTAAAACGAATGTAATATTACTTTCCTGTCTCACAAGGGCATAACTCGTGAATGTTTATGTTAGTACTCTAAATGTAGAACGCTGCTCTGAGTACAGGGTATTAACTGTTGGCTTTCCTACGCTGAGAATCAGAATATCTACTTGTTAAAACGACCTGCAGGAAGCAGCTGATGTAACGCTGGGTACAGCACGAGGGCTAGCTCATATTTAAACCTAGCTTTCAGCTTCAGCACTTGCATTTCTGCGTGTTGGACCCCAGTGGTATTTAAATGTATTATTGTATGGTTTATTGTGTGCTGCATTGTTACGTGCTGCTGTTCTTACCGCTCCACGGTCTCTTTCAATGTACTTATTCTCCAGCTTTTCATACAAAAGCTACTGGACATACAGTGAAAAATGAAACATATTTTCTTTTGCATTAACAAGCCACTCCTTCCGAGTGTAAGCGATTTGGATTTGTAGGTGGGTGATTCCTTGCCTGTGCGTGAGCTGGTTTGACCAGTGCTGGCTTGAGGCTGCCCAGCTGGTCCCAGTGCACCTGGGCTAACACACGGGTGGCCCAGTCGCTGCCAGGGCCAGGCTAAGGGGGGCAGAGCAGCCCCTAAGTGCTGCGGGGGCTCAGGGCGCGCTGTGGTGGTATCAGAAGGACTGGGTAGGAGCCAGTTCTGGTGCAGCATCAGTACTATTGTCTGGGCTTTCTCGAGTCCATTTTGCTCCAGCTAAAGGAGAAAAAGCAGTATTTATTTTTCTTAATTCTTGCATTTTTTTGCTGCTCTTCACTTCCAGTTTGGCCACCTGATGGCAGCTTTTAAATTCTGAGATAAGAATTGTGGCTTTGTTACCCATGTGTACAGCTTTGGTCAGCACTTTCATGTTCCACCAAAATACAAATATCAAACAAGGGCTAATCTTTTATAGTTCTTCAAATAGTGTACTTTTCACAATAGGAAAGTAATTCCTTCTATAAGGTGATCCCTCAAAAGACTCACTTCTTTCATTTCTCCTAAACATTTTAAAAGCATGACAACAGTTTCCTGTAAGTGATCCACTTTAAAAGATTGGACTTGATTTGTTTGCTGTGTGTGAAACTCTCCACTTTTTTAATTAAAATTTTACGTGTGAAGCGAAAGAGTTAATGTTTGCTGAATGACAAGTTCTGGTAATAAAACAAGGTGATACTGCCCTGCCATATAGTGGCTTTATAAAGCCATGTGGAAAAACGTAGATATAATGAACTTGTAAGCCAAGAAAGCCACAAAGAGCAGAGATGCCAAACACCGAGCTGGTAACCTGCTGCACATAAATATTTCACCGTACCTGTCTCTTCATTTCTGTGTTTTGAAGTCATGACTCACTGATTCGCCATCTTGCAGGCAGCAGATGCCAGGATATGAACTTGTGCATCTCTGAAAAACATGTTTAGTCCTGAATGTGAGTCTTCAAGTGACAGGAAGCTCATAGCAAACTGCAGCACGATAACGTAAAGGCTGGTTTTGCTTCACACTCTTTCTGTCTGTTGACTTCCTAGTTTTCCTAAAGGAAAATCTATTCAGTCCCCTGGGGAGGTGGCTCACAGGTTCTTTTGAGGACTTCTGGAAGGCTTCAGTCTTCTACCTGCCATGTGCCTGCGTCGTTACTGCTGATTTCAGCTCCTCCTACAATGACAATAAGAAAACTGGCTGTAAGTGTTAATTCAAGTCTCAATGGAAGTATCTAAGATATCTTAGGATACCACTGTTTCCTAAGGCTTCTAGATGTGTAGCTGATGGGTGTTTTTCATCATTGGTTAATGCCTGAAAAGTTACTGTGTGGTGAAGAGGTGAAAGCTGAATGGAGCTGTTCAGGATATGAACAGATGAAGTGAACGTAGATGGTGGGAAGGTGTCCTGCGCTGTCATGGTTTGAGACCACAACAAACGTGTGCTGTGCCTGTGGGGGGAGAGTCAAGGACAACTACAGCACATGCAAGTGAAGGATGTTGGGGCTGTATTTTTGTAAAGGCTGATCTGGTCTCTCTATGTAAGTTTACTGGCCTAACATGTAGATCCCTGCTTGCTGCAGGCTGGGTAGAGCCATGGATAGGAAGAATTAGGTGCAGTTATAGGGAGGAGAGAAATTGCTCAGCTTCAGAAGTATTTCTTGCAGGTAGGCATTGCTCTGAACTTGCGTGCTGCCTCCAGAAGTAGATAACAACTTCTTATTTACTCTCACAGTTAAATGTTTACTTCCCAGATCGTGGGATGCTTTGGCTTTTGAATCTGAGTCAAAGAAGGGCAACCAGAGAAAGTCTGCATTAATATGGTTCAAAATACAGTGGGAAAAAAAGTATATGAGAACCTATTCTTAGTAATCCTGTTTGTTGCCTTAAGCAAAAACACCACCCTCACTGCCACGGTTTGTGTCCTGAAGAGAATCCCATGCTCACATCTCTAATTTTGGGAACTAATTTTGTCAGCTGATTGAATAGTAAGACCGAAAATTGAGATTAACAGTTATCAAAGAGTAAGAAGGAAGTGCTGTGCTGTTACTTGACCATTTTGTGCTTAGTTGTTTGGTTGAGATTTATACCAGTTAAATATTTTATGATGTCTGAGTATTGTTCATTAATGTAATTGATTTCATTGCTGACTGACAGCGTATTTTCACACACTGCTGTCGCTTCTAGCTTCATTTCAAGAGGAGAGGTGATTCTTCATGCCAGACGGAGAGCTGTTGTGCTGTATGGTTTGTACTTCCTGAAATTCCTTCAGGGCTTCAGTTTGTATTTGATTTTTGGCTGGTTTGCAAGAATACATGATCCCGTCGATCCAGTCACATTTTTAATTGAAAACATACATAGTTTGTATACATTTAGAAAGGATTGTTTGCATGTAAGGAAAAGCCCATGAAACTGTGTTTGAGAATTCTTACCTGCATCTGGGCATAGGAAAAATGTAGCAAATTATTTTGTGTGTATCCATTGTATATTTGTTTCTTTTTTATTAATGTGTATAGAGGTCCAAACACAAGTAAAGCGTGCTATGTAGGCTAATTAAATCAATACCTCTGTGGAAGAACTTAGTTTCTGGAATTGCTCTTGTAAATCTGAGATGTAAACAAAAACCTAGTTATTTTTATATCGTTTCCCTTCGCCTCATGTACGTGATTCTGGAAGTTGGAGAGTTATATGTTTATGTCTCTTTTTATAGCAGAATATTTGCGTAGCTGAACTTTTATTGAAGCATAATTCCCGTTTTCCTTAGAGCTGAGCGAGGCTACTGTACAGTGGGAACACACATTAATTTGACTTGCTGTGAAAGGCTGTTCATTTTAAAGCTGTCAAGGCAGCCAATTGTCCTCGAGTGTTTCTTCATTAAGAGTTGTTTGCCGCTTTTGTAGAAAGGTAAATTGGGAACTTTTCCTGAAAGCAGGGTGTGCAAAGTATGCAAAGAACAGCATTTAGGCCACGGGATCTTACTGTCCCTCTTTCTCCTGTTCCTGCCTGCCTGGGGCTGAAGCTCCACTGCATTTTATTCTGTTTCATTTCAGCTGCCTGCGATGCCCCAAAATGAGCCATCTCCAGAGGCTCCGTTTATCTCAGGGTGGCTTTACTCCATTCTTTCATGGTTGGTTTGTAGCTTCCTCGTAGACTACGAGCTCGTTACGCTGGTGCCTTAAAAATGTAGAACACAAAGATAGTACCTGTTTAAGAGATTATCGTCTAAATGGACTGTATGATTACAGGTCTGGCCCTTGCTCCAATGAAATGTGAAGTTCTAGCTCTTAAGAATAAACCTATTTTCTTGTGAATTCCAATATAATAATAAAATCTACTCTTTGTGAGGAGAGTAGTTTCTGTGGTGTGAATAATCAGACCCACCTCTGTTGAAGTGCAAAACCTCCCTTTTATTTTTAAGAGCAAATTATTTTAAGAGCAGACCTCAGGAGCACAGGATTTTTAGGAGTAAACTAGTCTTTTAAGGCTTTAAGGCTTCCTGTTCATTTTGGGTTTTCGTATTGCTTCTTACCTCTGATTATATATATATTTTTTTATTTTTTTTTAAACTGTTCTCCACAAAAGCAATCATTGTAGACTTGGCCCTTTTTCTATTACTAATATAGTCTAGGGGGTTAGCACAGGTCTTTAGAATTACAGATTGCTTCTAATACATTTTTTCTTTATAAACTGAGGGCAGGACTGTACATGAAATCTCTGTTATTGTATTTGTGCTTTGTACTCATGTACTTGTTGACTGTTTTACAAGCCAGTAACGTAGTAGCCACAGGCTAGGAAGCTTGCCCAGGAATCTGGCATATTTAATTAGTGCTAGTAAACAAGCAGAGTTTCAAATTTAATTTTTCCTTCTTTAATTCCTATAAACCTCAAGCCATTTAAAACTTAATTTTGACACTAGTTTCGTTTATGCAGTTGGATAATACTGAAACAGTCCACAACCACAGATGGAATAGTCTCAGCCTTTTCCAAGCAAGAATGGAACAGAAGTTGTTTTGTTTTAATAGTATTTGAGGTTGCCATAAAACCGTAAATGATAATCTTCAGGTCATCCACTACCAATTTTCTTTCTCTTTCTGTTAGGCTAAGTGTTCCAAGATGAAGAAATTGTCCTACTGTGCTTTTAGCCTTGTAAAGGGAAAGGGTTGGATTTGTTGCCATTCTGGTCTTTGTACAGAGACCTGTTCTAAGAGCAAAGTATGGAGGTGTCTGAACTCTGTTACTTGCCATGGCCAGTTCATTGCTTCTGGGCTGTGAGGTTTAACTGGCTGCTCCAGGTGGCGCAACCAACAGAGGCTTCAGTTGCCATCTTCTCTCTTGCTTTTCAACACCAGTTTGTGATCAGTGGTGAAAATGGTTCTCTTACTACTGCTTCTGCTGTTAGGGACCACTGAAGTCTAGAATAATGACATTTCTCCTATGTATTTCATTGCTGAAGCCTCACTGCCACCAGACAAGTAGCGTGCTGATGTCTTCTTATCACAGCAATAAAATACTTGGTAATTCTTCTCTTGCTAAGTCTTCCCTGGACTTTGTAACTGCAGCTAAAAAAAAAAAAATTAAAAAATTAGTATTTAAATTGTGAAAATACACAGATGAGCAGTGTTGTCTTTCTTAGCTGTCCAGACAGCTTTTCCTTCAAGAATATGGGGGGTTTGTTGGTTTTTTTGTTTTCTTTTGTTTTAAATGAACAGTAACTGTCTCCTAATTACTATAAAGGCAGCTCCCACCTACAGTATGAAGTGAGTTAGCACATACTGGGCTTCGTGGAACCATACTCTTGTTGGCATGAATTTTCTCAGTCAGCAGTAACCATCCCAGGCCAAGATGTTAACCTACTGTTCAAAGTACCATCTCGCTGCATTAAAATCACCAGGATTTTCTTCCATCCTCCACGATGTTCTAATTGCCGTATTACCACTGTTCAAAAGGAGTGAAATTCCTCCAGCCCAACCTTAAGCTGTTATTCAGGCCATAGTAGTGGGTGAAAGATGAGAAAGACTTTTGGGAATGCAGCTCTGTTCTCAATGCAGTGTATGGTTTTGTACAGTTGGGCTGAATGTTGTAGTGCTCCAACTTCAGCATCCTCCTGAAAGCGTTTTAGGTGTAAGCTCGGTTTCTTATAGTAATGTGATGCAGCAGCTTCTGTTATAGCCATTAACAAATCTGGAAATTTTAAATCATGACTAATCTGGTCTAACCAGAAACCGATCCAGTGTGATTCTAAGCACTGTAATTACTTGTTTTTTTTTAAAAAAAAAAAGGCAAATTTGGACTTTGGGTGGATATTAAACCCTTCTTGCGGTAACAATAGATTTTTCTGTATCTTGTCTGCCCGCTCCAC
>VXBJ01004694.1:19275-57065 GCA_013400055.1 Nycticryphes semicollaris | reverse complement strand
CCCCCCCCCCCCCCCCCCTCCCCAATACCAGCTATCTATTTAAATAATTGCACATGAAGTTCTTTAGGGTTGAAAAAGCAAGAGATGTCTACAAGTAGCCTCAGTCTGACTGTATAGTTCTCCTTTGGTTTTAAATACTACTATCATTCTGCAAAAAGGAATGCTACATTTTCTAATGTTAAGGCCTTGTTTTAATCAAGTTCTACCTTGATACTGTCAAAATGTTAGCTGACAAATTAAATACATTCTTTTAAACTAGAAAAGAAGGCAAGTATCTGTATTTCTTGTGTGATGTTCCTATCACCTGGGGTATTTCTTCGCTGCAGAATTGGGCTATATCCTGGTCATGATGTTGTCCTTAGCCCTGACAGCAATCTGTGTCCCAAAAACCCTAGGGCTCAAGGTTGATGGTGCTTTAAATCCAGATTAGTGTGTGTCTGAGGGTATGTCTGAATACATGGGCTGTGAGTCATGACTTCAGTGTAGCCAAGTCAGGAAACCCCTCCGTTTTTCTGTCAAGACGCAGGATTCATCAAGCCTGTCTGCTGATACCTTAGTGTAGTTTCCCCTAAAATGTATTTTTCTCTGTACCCGTTCAGCATTGCTCGGATATGGAGCAGCCTGTGTCCTGGCAGCCACAGCCAGGCTCCCTCTGCAGTGGCAGCAGAGCCAAGTTCTCTGCCCACTTCAATTTATACCTGAGATAAAGCTGTTTTCGTTAATCGATTAAATCTTTGACACTTAGAATTGTTGGGGTCTTGTCAGGTTGAGGTGTGGTTACTGTGTTATGAAATGCTGAAGTATCTGGGTTTCAGTGGAGTCGAGATGTGAATAGTTAAAACTTTATCGTGAATTAAAAGTGAGACAGAAGCAGTAGGTTCCCCGGGGGAAATCGAAAGGAAACACAGGTCACAGCACCAGCTGAGGAAGTGACAGACCCTCAAGGAGCAGGAACTAAGTATAATTCACTTACAGTAGATGAAGGAAATCAGTGTTGCCAGATTTACTGCAGAGGACATCCTCCATGGGCTAGATTTGGAGTAGGTTTTGGTACTTTAAACTATAACACTTGAACTTTTACCTCAGAATAATAGAATAATCCAGGTCGGAAGGGACCTTTAAGATCATGAGGTCCAACCATCAACCTAACACTGCCAAAACCACCACTAAACCATGTCCCTCAGCACCACATCTGCACGTCTTATAAATGCTTCCAAGAACAGCAATTCCACCACTTCCCTGGACAGCCTATTCCAATGCTTGGTAACTCTTTGAGTGAAGAAATTTTTCCGAATATCCAGTCTAAACCTTCCCTGGCGCAACTTGAGGCCATTTCTTCTTGTCCTATCACTTGTTACTTGGGAGAAGAGACTGACTCCCACCTTGCTGCAACCTCCTTCCAGGTAGTTGTGGAGAACCTTCATTGGATTCAAAGCTCATTTCTTCTTGCTTTCTAGACTCTTAAGTGTTGGGGGGAACCAGGTGATAGTTTGTCTAACTCACAGCATGTGTTGCTCTTTTTCTTTCTTCTCTTCTTTCCCTCTGTTCTTCCTTCTAACCCTAATGACCTGCTATTAGACTCTGGTCAGATTGTATTCCAATCACATGAAATTTAACCTTTTTGAACGTAAATATCTTCTAAAGAAAGACAAACACACATCTTCTGTCATAAGAGCCCCCTTGCTTGTCAAGCGAAGATTCTAGCAAAGGAGAGTGAGTGATGAGGTGTGGCCTATGCGCAGTGACTGGATTTTTAATTTTAATAAACCCATGGTGCAGAAGTAGGTGGTTTTCATGAGGTTACTGGAAGGCTGCTCCCAATGGGAAATCCAAAGGCTTGTGCAACAGCTTCAGTTTGTCCTCCTTCCAGGGCCTGTAAAATAGAAGGAAATACTTACAATGCTTGTTTTATAATGTTTGTTTCCACTTTGGTTTTTCCACTTCTGCTTTTACTTGGAATTTAAGGTCAGGAGAGGGGGAATTTCTTTTTGCCCATGTGCTTCAGTAGTCTGAAGGTATGTGATTACCTGAAATCCCAAATTTTGCAGGTCATAGGTTTTAAGTTGTAGCCACTGGTAAAACCCACCTCACCCGAGAGGTCTTTGGAGCCTTATCAGGCCAGGCTGCCATCGGCCCATCACGCTGCCCAGTACTACTTGGCTTGCCTTTGAGTCGAGGCCAGTGACATAAAGAAATTGTGGCAGCCTTGCTGTGTTTAAGCTATATATTGCTAGTGACCTACAGCTTTGACCCAGTATTCAGTTACATTGTTTCCCATGCATTTACTGTAATTATTTGATTTAAGAAAATATATCGTATGTCTGCTGCTTAGCCCTTTGGGAACTGGCGTAGGAGGGATCAGCAGGAGCTGCTGTTCTTCAGTAGCCTCTGTACAATCCTCCAGCTTCAGATGTTTGCTTAAAACTTGTTCCTCTCATGTGTTGTCATCCTTTCAGCCCTGGTGATTTTACGGAACAATTATTTACTAAGGTGAATTTCCATGAAGCAGGAAGCAAAATGAGTTGAAAATTGGAAATGATTAGTGTTGCCAGGTGCAGACCTTTAGTTCTTTCTCCTGTAGTAAAGAAAGCATTTCCCAAAGCTTGATTAAATCTCTTAAATCACAGTTTAGCTCAGCATAAGAAAAATAAGCTCAAATACCAGATCTGAACCAAGTGACTAAGCCATGTCCCGTTGTGTTGGAATTGAATTGGTTATAGTGCACAATAATCTACTTTATTGTCATCCTGGCCTTAACTGTAGCATAAGATGATTACCTCGAATGTGTATAATAATAAGGCTTACACTTTGTATATACTGCTTTAAATATTTTGGCACACCACAGAAAGAACCTTTACGTGCAAGGCTTGATTAATCCTTTTCCTCTGTGTATAGAACAAGTAGCTGCCAGAGCTCAAGGGTAAAACCTATTAATAATGTCTCTGGCGGTCCCCGCCCTCCTTCACAGTGTATTCTCTTCTGTTCACACCAGACTCTGGACTTATTATCATTTTGGTCTCTCTTTTGCTTTCCCAGTTTCTCCCCAGCACTTGAGGTATTCTAGCAGACTTCAGTCTAGTATAAATGTGTCTGGTGTAAAATATTTGCATTTTCTCTGTATTTTCAGTGGAGGACAGGGAAAAAGGGGTAGAGAGGTTGCGGGTAGCCTGGTGCCTGCATTATTTCCTACAGCTGCTAGCACTCACTGTGGCAGAGAAGACCCTTAAAAGCAAGTTTGGGGAAGTGCTTTCCCCAGCAGCTGTGTCTGGTGTGCTCCCTGGAGGAGGGGAGCGCTCCTTGGACTTGGGGTGGGTGAAGAGTTAGTGTTTTTCTTGTTTTCACATGGGGAAGCAGAAGGAGGGTGAAGAAAAACAGTTTGTATAAGGTCACGGGATGAGTTGGCTGCGCAGCCGTGAGCACCCTCACTGCTCGGCATCGGAGTCAAGAGAGATGTTAACGTTAAAGCACGGCGTTGGTGCCAAGATAATGACTCTTTTTACGGGAGGTCACACTGGCTTATTGTAAACCATTACTGACCTTGAACAAATATTAATCCCGAGTTCTGACTGTGAACCTACACTCTCTCTACTAGAACAAATTATTTAATCTTTGGCTTTCAATGAAAGTTGGTTCCTTTACCAAAAAGTTTTCAGCATGTTTTCCTCAGAAGTAGGTTCATAGTTTGTATTATAGTCTCCTGGGTATATTAATAATGTAACACAACAAAGAAAAATGGCATGCGGTGAAGCTTTTAAATGAAAAATATTTATTAGTCGGAAGGTTTTCAAGCAACTTAGGTCATTAGATCAATAAAACATTTTCATTTGGAAACTGCTTCCCACCCCTGATGTGGTGTCTCTTTAGGAGCAGCGGTGGATCAGAGCTGCCTCCGGGCAGCTGACGTTAAGCTGAATGTGGCGTGTCCTCCCTTGCCAGGTCCTCAAGGGACCGAAGTGCATCTTACCCTCCGGTCTTTCTAAATAGGGTTGTTACAAAACTGAAGGAGGGGGAACAGTGAGGGGGTGCCTCTGGGCTGGGAAACAGAGGCCAAGGTCACCCAGGTCTCAGTGGCACCGTCTTGAGATCCTGGGTGATTGCTTTTCTGTGACTTTTCCTCTCTGCACTGGCTCTCTCACGTCACCGAGGTGTTCCTTCTAGCCAGAACAGCACCAGTTGTTCCNAAACAAAAACAAAAAAAAATAAATATTAAGGTCATAAGGTGTCTGGGATTTTTGAAGAGCCAACATAACAGTGGTCTTTTATTATTAGTGGCTTTTACAGCCAAGAGCTGTCCCGTAAATGAGCAATTCGATTTAGGGATTTTTTTTTTAGGGTTTTTTTTTTTTTTTGCCTTCAGAAGTAGGAATGCTTGAGACATTAAAGGTGGTCTGGCAGCTTATGCTGTGAGACTTCTCGTGGTGTTGATCTGTACACTGGCTTTGTATCAACATGAGAGCAGCACCTCCATGCAGACAGCCCGGGGTCAGCGGTGTGTGTTTGAACTGGATGGCGCGCTTCTTCCCTCAAGAATATACAGTGTGTAGCGGGGGGGACACGCACAGGAAGAACGTGGCAGACTGTTTGGCTACACGGACTGTGTGAGCTACATGCAATTAATTAAAAAAGAAATGAGTGTGTAATGCATAGTTTGCACTTAGTGCACTGTTATTTATTTACTTATCTTGGAGGGACTGGAAGGAAGATGAAATTATACCCCATAAGCCCACGGTGGATGTAATTCAGATTTTGGTTCAGGAGCCAGGTTAATAGCAGGTATGATTGGATTTTTATTGTGTCATTGCTCGGATTAGTGTTAGAGTATGGACAGCCTCAGGTCCTTGAGCTCATTTAAAGACACTCATATTTTCCGTCAACAGCTGTATGAAGTTAGAGGGAAAGAGGCCATGGGATTTCTCTTTCTCAGCCAGTTTATTTGCGAGGTGGTGAGGTTAATGTGGCAATATCCCATGCTTAGCAGAGAGGCTTTTTGGCTTTAAGCATTGTGTGTGCTCCCTCCAGATTTATGATTTTGACCCCAGCCTGGCATTATCACACTGTCAGTGGGAGTGCAGGGCTGGTTTGAACCTCCAGCTCTTGGTGGTAATCTCTTTTAATTAGTTTACAGTTGAAACAATTGTCCATCTTTTTGCCTTTAAACAAGGGAAGTTTGCTCTATCAGTGCTTGATTTCCCTGAGGGAGGAAATCCTGAGAGAGGTTATCAGGGAGAGAAAAGCTCTGGGCTCCACTTTCAAAGCAATGCCATGTACGAAGCATGCATCAATCCTGTTAGTACTGCTTATTATTTCACAATGGCCTGTCAGGAATTACGGGCACAGACCTTTCTAAGGACTCTTGCAGACCTTTATGCGCTCTCATCCCGAGTCAGGATTTTGTGGAATTATGTGCTACTAAAAGCTAATTTTACACATTAAATTGCATTCTTTGAAATTGCTCTTTTAATTGCTGATCTTTCCCTGACTTCTCCACAGATCTCTCCGAGCCTCCTCATTGTCGACTTTTTGCCAGGGAGCCCTCCGTGCCGCATCATTAGGGCTAAAATCTGCCATCACTTAACATAACACACAGGGCTTACAACGGGGAGCAGCCCCCTCCCTTGCACGGGAGCACAGACAATAATAGACACTATAGTGGCAGCGCCAATGGGAGTTTTACCATGTATTTTAATGACTTGTGCTTGATTACATTTGCTAGATTGAACCAAAGTTCATTTAGTAATTGGTATGATTCTTAGAGGGTTCACATTTGACATTCCTCGCTCATTAAAGAGCTCCAACAATGGCTGTTACAACTTTCATCTCACCGGTGACCCTCTCAGATATATATCCCGTCTTTCTCTTTTGATAAACCACCCAACCCGGCGTTCATTAACGCTGAACCATCTGCAGCCGGCCCCTCCTCGTACCTTCTCCCTTGCTTTGATGATATAATTAAAAGCCTTCGGTGCTATCTTCCTCAGAGCGATAAGTCGTAGGTGCGTCGGCTCTCGGCGCACGCATTGTTTGTTCCTCGGTTCTCCCTCTATCAGCTCTTCCTCGCGACAGGCTCGTTTTTCATGCGTTGTAAAGATTAGCTGCTGCAGTGGGAGATCAGAGGCACGAGGAGGGAGGGTGGCTTTCGATATTAGTAACCAGATGCTCATTTGAAACGGTGATGGAGTTTGCTGTTATCTGTTAGATTATTTGGCTCCTTCGCTTTCACCTGAAGATAAACTGGTTTAAGCGCTAGTCCATGAAAATTAGCATCATCTTTAGTGGCTTGTTATGATAGAGTGCTCTTATCAGTCTGGTTTTAGTGTGGCTGTTCTCTCCCTGAGTCTGGTTTACAGAAATCGCAGCTTTGTTTATGCATGTGCCCAAACTTGCCTGTTTGACCTTTGAAGCTGTGATTATAATATTAATCTATGGGACTATTCTGTTGCAAATCACTTAGGTGGTCTGTATTTCAGAGGATTTTTCATTGTGGGACCTCCCTCTTGTCCAGCATGATGTCCCGTTATTGTTAGTATATTTCTACGTTGAAAGTGAACTCAGAGTGGCGTTTCAGTACATCTTGTTGTCCGGCTGGTTTTTGTGGGGTGGGTTGGGTTTTTGTGTGTGTGTGGTGGAGCTGCAGCTTAGGATAGGACCGTGCTGCTGTCTGTCCACTTGGGCTGATTTTGTATGACTTGGTTATAAAGTTACTTAGCTACAGAAAAACTGCGTACGGTACTTGCCTGCAGATACAAACATCAGCCCACCAATCCTCAGGTGGTGGCTAAATGGTGTTATTCCAGTTTGCAGGTGGGGAGACTGGATGTGTGAAAGACACACAGACACTGGCAACAGAACCACCATTTATTGAGGAGTTCCTGTTTGACGCTCTTCTGCTTGATGTTTCACCCTTGCAGCCTTCTCCTGCCTTGTCTTTAAGGGCGACGGGGTGTGTGTGTGTGTGATAGACCTTGAATAGGGAGAGAAGAACCTGGCGGTCTGGCACTAAAGAAACTGTGTCCTGTTTGTCATCTTCAAGTTAAGAATTGGGGTTTTTCCTCCTATTTTTCCATCTCCTTCCCGCTTTGCATCCACTTCTATTTTTTTTATGTGTTTCTTGCCTTGTTCCATTGTTTTGTTTGTTTTCTCAGCTTTCCTCCCTGTCCATTTTTTTTCCATTTGTCTCTTTCACCCATTTCAATAAACTATTATGTTCATTCTATAAATACAAGGGAGCCCTTTTTCTCAGAGAAGATATGAAAATTCTCCCTCTCATAAATACACAAAATGTGGAAACCATCCTCGGGATGCAGAGCGGGAGGAAGTCTGCTGACTTCCAAACGCAAGGCCTCATTAAAATGAGTGGATTCCCTATCCTCTTTGCATAAGGAACTTTGCTATTTGGGCTGACTTCCACAGCAACATCTGGGCCACTGATAACATCAGTACTGGAGCATTGCTAGGTGAGCTCATGTTTTGTTAATGAAGTAATCTACTAAAAGTGCATATATCATTTTTTAGTACCACATACTTTACTGCAAAGTGTCGTACTACTATTATGGGAGCTTTCCTTTGCAAGTGGGACTTAAAGAATTTCTTTGTAGTTAATAATATTCTTAGTTGAATTGAATGGCACGCTTGAGAAAGGCCACCTAAATTATAAATTTTTAAGACTTAAATAGTTTTGTAGTTCAATGCATTAATTGAGAAATACATTAAAAAATGGCTTATGAGAACACCTGATATTCTTAGTAGTTTTGATGGCACTAAGTATTTGGTGTGCTGGTATTGGTTTACTAGATACATACATACATACTACACTATACATATATATTTTTATATATGTGCCCAAGTTGTGAGCAATCCCTCTGCTGAGCTAACTGCGTAATGGAAGTGATGATGGTCACAAGCATCTGACTTTAGCATGTTCTGGAATAAGTAAACACAGTTTGGATGGAATATACTGAAAAAAATATGTTCATTTAAACTTCATTATGAAATCTGCTCATCAGAGGAGGAAATAGGAAAGCAGAGACTATTTCAGATGCGGGTTGAAATTTCTCTTCTTAATAGTTTCTGGACTGTGACTGGAGTCACGGATCTCTCGAAAAGCCCAATGTTGTCCCCGACTGGTGTTGTGGTTTTGTCTTTTTTAATTTGCAAGCTAAATATTCTTATGGCATTTCTGTCCTGAGAGTTAGTGGTGAGTGTTCAGACAGCCAGAACACTCTTAAATGAGGTTACAGGTGTGTGCGTGGGAAATTAATACTGGTATAAAAGATCTAGTTGCTTTGATACAGGTTCCAAAAAGGGTTTCCACTAAGAACAGGCAGAGAATGCATAAAGAGAAGTAATAGAAGTACTCAGTAAGTTCTTCTGATTTAAAAAATGGTTCTTAAAATAATTCAGCTACTGTAAATTTCTGAATTTCTGAAGTATTACCTTGCCCCTGGTCTGAAAGTGAAGACTTCCCTGTTTGCCATTGTTTGGCTCATGATGAGAGGGAGTTTTACTGATCTTTTCCATCTTACTGGGCTGGGGAAGCAAGCGCTTTGTAATTGAGCTGTGGGAGTCATTTGTAACGTGTGGTGCAGGAAAGGTGAGCAGACCCCATTTCCCTCCCCTATTCCCCTCCAGGAAGTGTTGGAAAAAATAAAGCAGTGTTGTTGTGTTTGCAAGCAGAACACGCAGAGTCTTGCATATTAAGGCAGGCACTTAGCCAGAAGCTTTGAATTATTGTACCCTGACATTACCCACTGTAACTTTTAGCACTCTGGGCCCATTATTTTGGCTTCCTGCCCAGTAATGTGCAATTTCCACTTACATAAGAAGATGTAGCAGGAGTAATGACTCCTTGGAGGAGGTGTTTTCTTTAGCAGCAGATCAGCCCAGGGCCAGCAGGTGTAAGTTTATAGACACAGTCCAATAATGGCAGCCTGTACTCATCTCCTCTGTTCATCAAACAGTAGATGGAAACGAGCAGGTCTGCCATTGCACGCTTTTTACTCTCCACTAACTTAATTACAAAGTCAAGCTCATATAAGTGGCCATACAAAGCTCCATGATTTTCCTGCATTCTTTCTTTTCCAGGCACCCCAGAATGCATATCAGAACAGGGCTGATGGATGCCCATCTCTACTGTCTGAAGAAATACGTGGTAGACTTCCTTGTAGAAAACAGGTAAGAAACCAAGCAATACACAAGGTTGTAGCAGGTGTTTGCATTGCTGTGTGGTTCATAGCAGAGTTTTTAAAGGAATATTTGTTTCGTTAAATTGGCTAGCATAAAATAGAAATGTAAAATAAACCTGTTTTCAAAATGCTTTAACCACACTAAAAGGAATATCAAGCATTATGTCTGAATTTCTCACTCAGACCGTTTAAAAAGAAATAAAAATCTAATAACAGCATAAGTGAAAGCTAAAAATTTTGCTTCTTTTTTTGAATCCCTTGTTTTTCTAATGTATCTGTGCTTTTTGGTTGCTCGTTTCACCAGGCCTTTCCCATTGTTAGGGCTGTGAATACATTTCTGACCTTTGATTTCCCCCTGCCACAGTCTGTTTTGGCCTTTGCAATCACCTTTTCTCTCCCCCTTCACATCCACCACCACTGCAGGTGGGCTATCTCTGTAGCATCCTATGTTTTTAGCTTGTGATGTTCCTCTGTCAAAACTCTGAGACCACCCACTGAGAGTAAGAAAAACATCCATTTATGGAAGTGGAGAAGGATCTTAGCTATAATATTTCATGAAACAGACCAAAAAAAAAACCCTGTTTATCTTTAAAAAACAAACAAATGAACTACCCCCCTCACAGTAAGTACTTCAATTTTGGAATGATGTCTTGTTCCTAGACTTTTTGTAGTACTGTCATGCCCATTACATATATTGAATGGTCACTGACTTCTCAAGAGTTTTTCTCTCCTTTTAAGTAAGATGAAAGATAAAGGGGCTGACCAAGTGTCATGTTCATAGTGCTTTCTCTTAGCAGATAAAATGACATGAGGAAAAACATCAGGGGGGCAGGGATTTGTGTTAGTCTTGACCATAAACAAATCTGGTGATGCAGCTGGATACGTGGTTGAGGGAGCTCTTCCGGAATAAGGTTCTGTGACTGAATCAAAATTAAGTGGAAAATCGATATTAACTCCTTGGGCAATTTTTTACCATATGTAAGAATAAAGCTTATCCAATACTTTGCCTGGCACCTGGGGACACTGTACAAGTCATTTTGGTTCCCACTTGTGGAGGGGAACGTGTCTGAAAGGTGGTCAATCTTCAGGAGCAGGAGATGCTTTAAATCTGGTATAAGGCATTTATTCCATGCATTTTAGAAAGTCAGTGACAGCTTGGACATCTTGTATGTCCTGCTGTAGTATGAAGCGGGGCTTATGATTTTCTTTTGTCATAATAAAACACGTAGGACTCATTTCGTGAAATCATAGCCGTCTAGTTTTGCTGGGATTAGATGCTTCCAGAATATTAGGCATTTCACACATTTAGTTCCTTTTCCCTGGTATTTCATGCTGTTTTGAATTTAGATCATTACGTCTGTGGGACAAGGATGGTCTTTGTCAGACATGCCACAGTGCGTGACACAACGAGGCCTCTAAGCGTAAATAGCACTAACTCCAGATTTTAAGGCTTTATGCTATTTCCATCGATGCTGGTGAGATCTTTGGCTTTGTCAATGGTGGGATTTTACCTTGGATTAACCAAAACCAGCAGAGTGAAATCCTGCTCTGAACTCTTCCAGTTGTCCCTAGGCCCCCTAGAACACATCTACTAACCTTTTGCTAGTATGACCAGTTGTGGGGTTTTGTTTTCTATAGAGAGGTCGTTCTCAGTCTTCACTATTTTTTTTGAAGCTATGCTTCTTTTCTGTGACACTTCCATGACAAACACATAATTACAGCAGCTAGACAGCATTTCCTCAGGCCTGATAGCAACATCTGGCTTACTTACCAGCAGGTAGCTGCCTCGTTCTCTTTATTACACACATGCTGCTTATTCAGTCAATGGAGAGAGAGAGTCAATTGCAAGTAATGTGCTTAACTAGCAAATCTGCGGAATGGGACTTTTGCCATGAGGAATAACTTGGGCTTTCAGGCTTCTGGCGTTGGTGGGCATTTGCAGCTTGTTTTTCTTCTCTGAGGAAGGGGGGGGAAGACAGTGCATACCCAAAAATCTTTCCATGTTTGGCAGCAGTGTGCCAGGACTTTTGAAAGACCCTGTGGAATATTTTTGCCTCAAAAGTACTGACATCTACATAACTGTTTGGGTTTAAGGATTCTTTTTAATACTTTGTTTTTCAGTCTAGAGAGAACCTACAGTAAGATTTTCGCCTCTCTGCAATTCCGCACCAGGACTGGAGAAGCTCAGATGCCTTGTTTAAGTTGTGCGTGTTTAAAACTAACAGCAGGGTCTGAAGCGAACAGTGAAGCTCTTGTATGGTGCCAGGAAGTACTGACACAGTGTACTTCCTCAATATTACAATATTTACATTGTGTTAATATTTTAACAGCAGGGCTTGATGGCAGGCAGAACACCTTTTTTCATTGTTTGTAGCTCAGTGAAGCATTTACTTTTTTCATTTTTTTTTTTTTTTCCAAATTTTATTTTGACATACAAAAGCAGAAGGGATGTTGCCCAGCAGTAAAAAATTCAGATCCTCCAACTGGTTATAGCTCACTCTTTTGTAGAGGAAAATTATGATTGCTTCCAGGTCAAAGACTTACATGAGAACTAGTGCGGTTAGGTGTGGGGGATCTGTTACTTCAAATGGGATAAAAGCCCAGTGTAGTCCCAGTTTAGCCACAAATACGTGGCAAGAACAAGCCTCTTCCCCAGTGAATGCAGTTTGTGTATAGCTGCACCTGTAAGGGTAAATTGCATTCCTCCACTTCGACTGGATTAATATATGCATTGTATGTAGTCTAAAGTCACTCACAACTAATACGAAAATAGAGAAAACAGGATGTGAAATAGCTAAACCTTTGTTTTGTTGAAGTATGTGAATCTTGCTTTAGGATTTGGGACAACTTTATTATATGGCACCTCTGGAAAAAGTCTGAATTTATTGTTCGACTCCACAATGAAGGTGTGATACCAAGGTTTTATCATCAGCTCGGCCACTGTCTTGCTTTGTGGTACTAGGCAGGTCCCTCAATTTTTCTATGCACTTGTTTCCTCTTCTGGGTAGGATTGTTTGGAGAATAATCAGTATTTGTTTGGCAGCAGTAGGATTCTACTACTGGGGGTGTTAGGAGAGGTCAAAACACTGTTTGGTACTCTGGAATTTGGTTTGCAGTCCTTTAATGCTTTTCTATGAGCTATTTTAAAAGGACTCAATAGTAGATTCTCCTGCCTGAAGTTCATTTGCACTATAGCAAACCAAACAAATTCTTGGGTCTTAAAAAGCAGAGATTGCTAGTGCCTTTGAATACAAGGCAGAAGAAATAAACTGTTTATTAGAACCATCCAAATATGTATTTCCAGACAAAAGTAAAACATCATGCCTGTAATGTTTAAATGTGGGGAATTTTGGTGAGGGGAAGGAAACTGCTTTCTCTTTTCTCTTCTAGGAGGAAAAAATGCATTTTGGCAGTTAAAATCTGTCACTCCTCCACTAGTTCAGCACTGGATGCTAGTGAAATTGAGTTGTCAGGGGTGCGACAGTCCTACCCTGTCTGAATCTACCAAGGTCAAATGCTCGTGGTTCTACAGTGGTTTGGGGAAGAGCTGAAGAAATTGTTACCCCTTGCAGTTTATTCCCTGCAGCTGGAATTTATTCCTTCCCTTCTCTTCCCCTGGGAGAGATCATCGCCGGGGCAGGTTGATGATCTGAGCGCTCCTTAACCAGCTCCCGTGCACTGGCAGCCCCTGCCCAGGGATACCAGTAGGAGCACTCGGATCTCTGCCCTGGGATAGACATCTTCATCCCTGCATCCGCAGTGGATAGTCAGCACCAACAACTTCTGTGTCTCTTCCTACCAGGTTGACAAAAGATCACAGACCATACCCTGCTACCAACTGGATTTATCCCAACTGAACAGGGACTATGACCTCAACACGAACAAGCAGCAGCTTGTTTGGCCTGAAATTTTTGCTGATTATAACTGTCCCTGGTTGTTGTTGTTTTTTCTGCAGACACCAGGTTCCTTTCTGCATCAATTAAGTTAGACCTGCTGAGGTTGGTCTTGGTTTTGCAGATGTACCAAGCCATGGATTGTTACAGAATTGTTGGAGTTGGAGGGGACCTCTAGAGATCATCCAGTCAAACTTCCCTGCTAAAGCAGGATTGCCCAGAGCACATTACTCAGCACTGCATCCAGGCAGGTCTTGAAGGTCTCCAGAAAAGGGGACTTCACAACCTCCCTGGGCAGCCTGTTCCAGTGCTCTGTCACCCTCACCAGAAAGAAGTTTCTCCTCATATTTGAATGGACCTTCCTATGTTCCAGCTTGTGCCCGTTGCCCCTTGTCCTGTCACTGGGAACAACTGAAAAGAGTCCGGCTCCATCCTCCTTCAACCTGCCCTTCAGATCCTTGTGAGCATGAAGAAGGTCTCCCCTCAGCCTTCTCTTCTCCAGGCTAAAGAGTCCCAGCTCTCTCAGCCTTTCCTCATCAGGGAGATGCTCCAATCCCTCCAGCATCTTTGCCCTGTGCTGGATTCTCTCCAGTAGTTCCCTGTCTCTCTTGAACTGGGGAGACCAGAACTAGATGCAGTATTCCAGTTGTGGCCTCACCACTGCAGAGCAGAGAGGGAGAATGACCTCCCTCAGCCTACTGGGCGCACTCTTCCCTGAACAGCCCAGGATTCCATTGGCCCTCTTGGTGACAAGGGCACATTGCTGGCTCATGGATGTTTACTGTCTACCAGGACCCCCAGATCCTTCTCCTCAGAAGTGCTTTCCAGCCGGAAAGCCCCTAACCTATATTGGTGTCTGGCATTCTTCCTCCCCAGGTGCAGGACCCTACACTTGCCCTTGTTGAACCTCATTTCTTCTCTCTCCAGGTCACTCTGTTCAGGTCACTCTGTCCAGGTCACTCTGTCCAGGTCTGCCGAATTGTATCACAGCTTTGCACAGGAAGGAGGTCAGATAAAAATCTGATCTCCCTGTATTCAGGCAAGAGCTTTCCTTTCCTAAACACTTCCATTTGCAGAATAAATCTAACCTGAGGATGGGGTAGGTGCTGTGCTTTGCGGTGTGGGGAATTCAGGCGAGCGCAGGCCGTGCGTGCTGCAGGAGCTGCTTCTGCCAGCGCAGGGCAGGGATAGCTGAAGGTGAACACCTGCGCCGTGTGATGAACTGCACAGTATTGCTTTTCTCAAAGCCATCATCATTGCACGAGCTGAGCCAGCAAGCCAGACAGAAGCAGAGGCTGTAGCTGGCTGGGGGCACGGCTCCACCCCACAGCTGGCGGGCCTCACACCCCTGGGGCCCTGGGGTGGCAGCCAGCACAGTAGCCAGTCCCTTTTTTTGGCACTCTCCTGAGCGCTGGGTTGGAATCCTGCCTCGCCGCTGCATTCAGGGCAGATGGAAGAAGAGAGTCCTTATTCCCTTTCCCTTGTGAACTTCATCTCTGGCGGAGGGCAGGGTCTAGGCCCCTGCTTCGTGAGCCCGGCGTGTTGCACAGACATGCACTGATATTTCTTTGCTGTGCGCTGACAGGTTGCTTGCTAACAATCCCAGCAGAGCTGCTGGCAGCAGAAGTGTGATCAAAGTGAAATTGCATGGGAGTTTGTGTTCTGGTTTGGTTTTTTTTTCCAGAATATTTCTTAAAGCACTAGCCTGGTAAAATAAGATGCCTGATTTGGGGGAGGGCAGGGGGGAGAGAGATATAAAGCAAACCCTTCCCATGTAGAGTTTTAATGGGGAAAATTCAAAGTTGCTTTGGAAATTTAAGCGATGAAGATGTGTGTGTCTCTATATATTCTGCATATATGCTTAAATCCATATGTAATATGCATTATAATATATGTATACATGAATGACATTGTGCCTACAGTCAGTTGTGCAGGTAGATATGACAAGATTTGTTGTGTCTGAGGATTTCGCCCTGCTCACAGCTGAAGCCTGTAGACACACGGAGGCTGCTGTTTTCACCTCTCCTTGAGGTAGACAAAGCCAGATCAAGGCAGCCTAGAACAAAGTAGTATGTGGTCCTACTACCTCCCAAAAATAAATTTTGTCAAATTTCATCAGTGCACAGTTTGGGCACATGAAAAGCTACACTTAAAAATACAAGCGTTGCAAAGTAACGCACTTGGTGGTTCCGAATTGCCATCCCTGAGGCTCCCTGTACAACCTTTTGCATCTGTATGTGACACATGTTACAGTACGGTCTCCAGTTACATGATATGCTATGTTTTGCTTTTTGTGGTTTTTTTAATTTCCTCTGTGACCATTGCTTCATTTGTTGCCTGAGATGCTCACTGAAAGAGATACTGTTCGATATCGTGTGTAACTTCTGTAGTTCAGGTGAAGGCCACCAGCCTTGTTCACTGCTCGCTGTTTAAACCCACTTCTGAAGGTAAGGTGAATACTTACCTTTTGGATACTATAATGCTCTGCACACACTTCATTAACTATCTTTCCAGCAAGCCTATTAGTGAGGTTGCAGTCTTTCTGCATTATGAAGAGGGGAAACTAAGGCACTCAAGAGGTGAATTTTGAAGCATCTTTGTCTTAAGTATGCCATTTCTCAGTCCTTAATGTTGTACAGAGAGCTCTTAATGCTGAAAGAATCTATTCCATTGATGACAGCTGTCACGGGGTAACACTGATCAAATTAAAAAGCACACAATCAATGGCAACCTGCAGATATTAGACTTACATTCTGCATTCAGCAGCAGCATCTGTAAAATGACAGAAGGGAAGTTAAAAAAAAAATAATTAAAAATCAGTCCTTTGGCATCATTTATTTGCCCTAAATATTAGCAGTTCTCTTCTCTCTCAGCCCTCTGCCTTGTACATAAACACATGTGTTCTAACAAATGAGGCAGGCGTTCTTCTGTCTCATGCCATAGCCTTAATTTATCCCCAAGGCATAGTCCATCTTTACATTGAGTGAAGAAGAGTTTGAGGAGAGAGGAAAAGTAGGTGAGTATGTTAAGGACTGTGTCATAATGTGTACACACAAGGTCTTAATTAACATTGTATAAGCAACACAGTTTTAGCTTTTCCCAATTTGAATGTGCAGCCTCTTACCCTGATACTTGTCTAAGTGTGTGTGTGTATATATTTATACATGTGTCACTTTTAGAATTAATCAGTGAGGCTACTGTAACTCTTGCTAATGCAGTAGATGTTATCAACATAGATTTATCACCTTTCAGGTCAGCCACCAGAAAGATAGGGACTGCTCTAAACGTCAAAGAATATCCAGCTCAGCCTTTGCAACCTTGGCCTGGAAGGTACAGCGTTACTCTGTGGAGCAGCGTGTGAGCAGTTCAGTTGCTTTGCAGAATAAGAGAGAGAATGGAGCATGCCCAACATAGAAGAACTCAAAAAATTTAGCTGCAAAGCAGGTCACTTCCAAGCACGTGCAAGCAGTGGTTTTTCAGACTTAGCTTGATGTGGCCTGGGCACTTTTTATGTTTACAAATGTAATGCCCAGATGAAAAGACAACCTTATGCCAAATTGCAAGCATGGAAGCACAAGAGCTTTTCAACAGAGCAGTTGAAATATTTTTAACATGGACAAAACAAATTTTTTTTTCCCATGATTTTGTTCTTGGAAATAACTTGATGAAGTTATCCAAAAAAAATCAGCTTGAGGCAAACACCTGGCATGGGTAATTTCAGCCAAAACAGTTCAACTTTGGCAAAGTTTACAAACAGATGAAGACAGAAACATACAATAGGAACTGCTGGGCAATTTATCTGTAGGCACCCAGGTTGCACCACCTCTGAAAGCCACTCATCTCTGTTTTCATGAAGGCAGGTGCCACTGTGTGTTTGCTCAGATGTTATGGCTTCTCTGTTACACACCAGAGTGGCAATTGCATTTTCTAATGTAAGATCTTTTGTCTGTGTATCTAAACCACAGTTGATAGCACAGGTTGTCTTCTTAGAAGGAGGAATATTCTGCACTGGAATATTGCACTTACTTTTGTGGTATCCTTCCCCCTCCGCAAAAGCAAGGTAAAATTTTTACTGTGTTTAGTCATGTGTTTTGCAAATCACCATTGTGTCCTGAACCTAGTACTTCTGAACTGTTGGGTGTAGAAAAAGCCACCGTCTCCCTTGTACAATCACCTGGGAAGCAGGCAGCCCTCTTTGTGGCCAGAAGGAATGATGTGTGGTACTGGAAAGGCAAGAATGATAAACAGCAGCGCTGTGGTTACGTGGAAAGGTCTGAGTAAGCATTTGCAGTGCCTTCTCCTGGGAATGCTGAGTGTTGACGTCTTGCTGGCCACCAGGGAAATCCACTTTCCCTGGGGAGCCCCCCTTCTCGGGGTGCACCCCGCGAGAGGCCGAGCTGGAGCTAAAGAAACAAATCAGCTTTTCTGCAGTTCTTCCAGCGCTGGGGAGCTGCCTGCCAGAATTTGCCAGCAGAGAAACTCTTCTCTGAACTGAGCAAATTTGCAGTAAGCTTTATAGCCAAAGTCGGTATGATTTGTTTGTGAAGTTAAACACTGGGGGTTTGGGGTGGTGGGGTTTTTTTGGGTTTTCTTTTTTTTTGAAATGCTGAAATAAATAAGGGCAAATTGTGTGAGGTCATAGAGCTCTGCCTTTCCAAACTGCTTCAGCTGTGATCCCAGAGAAAGCTTCTCTTCTCGGCTCCTCTCCACTGTATCCAGAAAGCCTCCGCCGGGCCAGCACTAGGAGGGGAGAGGAGGGTTTGCTGTCTCAGAGCTGTGTTCTGGGATCTGTGGCCACGAGAAGAGCTGCAGTGGAGCCACCCCTCTCTTCCCCGATAAATGGTAAGGGCAGTATGAGATCTTGGAGAGCTGGAGGTACAAGTGACTGGCTCTGAAGCTCCTGCTTGGATGGCTGCATGCTGTGCTGTACACAAAGGCCCCTGCAGGTTTATATTAAGGTGCTGCCCAGACTAAACCAGTGCATTTTTTCTTTTTCCCCTCTAAATGCCTTTTTATCATTCAGGCTGTCACCTGTGTTTCCTGGCAAGGGCTGCTGGCTGGGGGAGGTCTGGCAGAGCTGAACACCCAGCTTTGGTGGTCTTTGTGTGGCTGCCTGAAAGATGGCTTAAAACAGAACCTGCTCTGTGAATACCTGCGAGTTAACATGTGTCAGCCGTGTGGCTGGAAGGTTTCTCCTTTGCTCTAAAGAGAGATTTTATAATGAATACTTTCCTTGTGATTAAAATGGGTAAATAAACAAATAGCTCCTCCAGGAAGTATACTGTGGGAAGACAGAGCAAATAGATTGTAGCTTTCCAAACAAGAAAAAGAAAAAGGGGGGGAAAAACCAAAACCAACCAAACCCAAGCTCCTCTTTAGTGCATTTAATCTATTAGAATGTGAAATGGCAATTTATCTTTCCCATTTCCTTTCCTTGTCAAACATATCCAGCTGTTGGAGCTTTCTCTGCTCCCTGCTACAAATGCCAAGACTCAAAATTTGTTGATGTCTTCCTCCTCCTCCGGAGTATCGTTACCATTATCATCTTTCCATAGTACCAATCCAAGCTCACTCCTGAAGCCTCAGGGGAAGAAAACCTCATGATCCAAACTAGATTTAAACAAATTATGGTTTTCAACAAATCACTTCTGCAATAAATACAATCCCTTTCCCTGTTAGCAGACTACCTGGGAGCAGACATAGTTTGGGATGTGCTGGATTGGAGCTGATTAACTTCACAAATAACTACAAATCTTTCTGCGAGACCCCAGTGTGCCATAGCGGCCGTGTGCCTGAGATACTCAGAGCATGCTTGGTCACAGCACAGTATTCTGTGCGTGTAAGCTGCTCCTAATGCAATTTTTTCTAAAATAAATGTTAAAATTTCTTCATTTTGTCCTCAAACTATGATTTCCGGTGTCAGGTAATGCCCCTTTGGATTCCCTATGAAAAATGAATGTAGGGAGGGCATGAAAAAGGTCATTTGTGTGTCAATGCAAATATTATAGAACTATAGAAAAATTTAGGTTGGGGAGGGATCTCCAGCAGTCTCTAGTCCAACCTCCTGCTCAAATAAGTCTAACTTCTTCGTTCCTCAGGGTTTTGGGGTTTTTTTGCAGTTGAGTTTTGAAAATCTCCAAGGATGGAGACTGGGCCTTGTCCCAGGACTGTACCACTCACTGAAAAGTTGTTTTCTTTATGGAATTTCCCTTGTTGCAGCTTGCATCCCTTGCCTTTTGCCCTTTTACTGTGCACCTCTCGGAAAAGTCTGGCTGTCTTCTATATCGCTTCATTTTTGTTAGTGGAAAATTGTAATCAGATCCCCCTGCAGCCTTCTCTTCTACAGGCTGAACAAACCCAGCTCCCCCAGCTTCTCCTCCTGCGTCATGTGCTCCTGGCCCTCTTGGTGGCCTCAGCTGGGCTTGCTTGGATCTGATAATAAACATTAAAAATCGTTAACTATTTTTTCCACCGCTTCATGCAGTTGCCGTTTCCTTGGGTAGCATTCAGTCAAATGGACTTCTGTCTTCATCTGAGATGTGGATTTTGAACCCAGGAGAAATGATGATTCTTTGATCCATCTATGTGCACTTTTTTTCTTTCTTTCTTTCTTTCTTTTTTCCTTAAATCTTTGCCACTGGGACACTCTCACCCTAAGCATTCTTGTGTCAGTGCAGTACATTTTCTTCCACGCAGCCCTACTTTTTGCAAGATGATACTGGAGTGAATTTATTATCTTACCTTGCTGGACATCCCCCTGTGAAGATACAGTCCTTATACATGGTCTATCTCTCTTGTAGTGGAAAAGATAATTCTCCTGTATTTTCTGTTGAGATGATTTAAAGGATTTTCAAGAGAATGTTTTCCTTTCTTCCCACCTTTGCTTTGCTTCTAAATCTCTTTTCTTCCACACCAAGTGAATCACGGAGCTGATCCTTCTGAAATCCCAAGTCCCCTTTTTCTCATGAGTTAAATTTTTGGAAAAGAGAGAACATAGTGATTGTTTCCCGACGATTCATTTTCTCATTCTACGTTTTAGCTCAATGTCAAATTTCATTGTGCCTTATCCAGTCAAATGAAACATTAACAATAATAAAGATGTCTATAACAGGGTTCCTGACTTTATTATTGCATTGAATTATCATGATGGGAGACAACTTCCTGTATGTAGAAGGGATGGAGTAGCTATCCATCCTGCATGGAGTAGTTAAGAGATACCTTCATTAATTCAGTGAATCACCAGTCAATCAATAAACAGTATTCTAAGTTCTATTTTGAATGTGATAAGTAGCTAGAGTATGAGGTAAGGGCTGATCTTAGAACCCAGTCTTGAATCAAAAGGGAGCAACTACAACTATTTTAAATTAAGAAAGTGGGGGAAAAAAAATTAAAAAAGAATATACCATGTTAAAGAGCCACAGGAAATGTGGCCATGGGAAGTGTTGAGTGTGGTCTAGTTAAGTTACCAGTTTTGGAGAAGTGAAAGACCTGAATGGAGAAGAGGAGTGACATTTCCCTAAATCAAAGATGCAGAGATGCACTGCAGCACACACAGCATTGTATATCAAGCTTTTCCGGATGACTGCTACCTGTAAAGAACATTAGGAATAAAAATAGACTTGTGAAGAAGAGGAGATGTGATTTGTTGGCCAAAAAGCTTTACCTTAAAGTTTTTCAGGAAAGGATAAAGTGACCAAAAAGTAAAGTTTAGTCATATTACAGGACAGAAGATCATGTTACAAATGCCCCAGTAAAGAGAAGAGTTGTCCTACTGGGAGGGGTGAAGCAAGGTTTAGTAATCAATAGTCAGGATACGAACTAATTAAGATAGAATGATTGCTGGGCAGAAGGATGTAGGAATGGGACTTGTACAGGTGGAAGCAGGACTGAATCACAGACCAGAGCTCCCAGTTTATCTTCCAGACTGCTGCAAGAATGTGCATGTCAAGCCTAGAGTGGGCCCATTCGATTGCAAACCACCAAACACTGCATCTGTGTGGAGAAACAGAGCAAAGCGATGTGGACATGTATGGTGCCTTTAATGGAGCCTCGGTGGAGCGGGGAGAAAGAGCCTACACTGTGAATCCACAGGTGTGCCAACATTTTTTGACACTTAGATATTTTATACAGGCAAGTCTGAAGTGTTTTATCTATCTGAATAGATACTTATGCACCTTAAGTTTACATACTTCATTAGTCTTATGGATTCATGTCAACTTTATCAAATGCATCATATGCATGTGTTTGTTTAGGCATATTATCAGAATGCCCCTGTTCAGCACGCTTCTCTGAAAAGGAGCCTGATTTCAAAGGCATTTGGGAGAATGTTGGTAACTCAGACGCAGATGGCTGCAAAGGCGGAGGTGGGAGAGAATGGGGAAAGATGAGTTCTGGCAAGGAATCACGCTTGGTGCAGGTGCGCTTGTTTTAGAAGAATGGGATGCTGTCTGGGAATGAATGAGATCCATTCCTCAGCGGCGTGTACAACCTGCCAAACACCCTGGGTGGCCTCTGACGGCCTCAGAGACTTTTGGTCAGAGAGAAGTTCTAAAACCGTCTAAACTTGCTAAAGCATTCCCATGCAAAAAGCTGTGTTAGTTGGGAGCTGTGGGGTGTTCCTGGCTGTTTGGCGAGCGGGCAGAGTTAAGGTTACTTAGATGACCCGAGCTGAGTGCGCGCACGCTTTGAAAGGATTTGAGTATGTAATTGAGGAGTTTTAATTTCTGTGGTCAAGTTTTCAGAAAGCTGCCTTGTTTCCCAAAGGGGTTTTTGGCAGAAGTGGAAGTTAGATCCCTGCTCCTTTAAGTGCATCCAGACTCGGTGGAACATGAGAACAGCTTTTTATGTGGTTTGCATCCATACCATCCCTTCCATACTTTGATCTGGATTCTCTCTGCTTTATGGTGTCTTTGACCATCGCTCGTGTGTCGTCTTCTGCTTTCCCTCCATCATCCGGAATGCAGGGATTTCCGTGGTGATTCTGCAGTTTTGGGAAGCCATTTGTAAACTTGAGGCTGCAAAGCAGGACTAGGGCGATTGCACCGTCTTGCAACAGCTTTTGTAATACCATCACGCGTGCTCTTACCAATGCTGGGAGGAGGTTGCCATCAGACTTGGAAGGTTTTGCTTAGAAAATCGTACAGAGAGACAAACGAAACACAAAGGCAGTCATGTGGAATTACCTTTTCTCAAAGTTTCCTTGCTTTTTCCCCAGGCTTTTAGCTCCGAAAAGAATAGGAGACACTGACAAATAAGTAATTAACATTACAGTGGGGGGAATGAGAAAGTTATTTACTCGTTTTGTTATAGAAATTTTGAGACTAGAACCAGACAAATAGAATGTAGCAAGAAATAGCATCTGTTTGATGCTATCGTTGGTGTTGCAGGTTATTGAAACAGGCACAAGTAATTGCCTGGTAGTTTATGGGCTTGCCTGCTTACGTTGGAGTTTTCCTTTGTTATAATTAGTCTTGGGTACACCAAACAAAGGCAAAAAGATTATTGCAAGATATAAGGGCAGAATTAGCCTTCTGCAGGGATGTAGCACACCCTATAAATTTATCATTTGATACTTTTTCCTTTTGTATATAGTCCTTGTCTGCTCTCTCCACATTCTTAGCATGTCTCAGAAATTCCAGTATTTTTAGCAGTGAATCGGTGAGAAGAAGGGGAAAAGGCCTGTAATTGCTTTTTCCATTGTGCTTGTTAAAACCGCATTGTGGGAAATGGACCCAAACACTGTCTTTTAAGTGGTGTTGAGTCTGAGGCAGGTGGTATTAACTCAGGACTGCATTAACTCTTTTCAAATCTCTTTCCTGTTTCCTTGAGGAAACATGCCTGGTGTATATATGTGGCAAGGGCTGTTTGCCTGCCTCTTGCATTGACATTTTAATTTGGTCCATGATATAAATATCATTTCCCTAATCCCCCTTGCCCTGACCCTGTTTTGTCTTTCCTTCAAAGTGAGTTGACTTTTTTTTTCTTTAAGGAGGGGGGAGGAGATGGGAATGGTGGCTGCCTGCTCTAGTTTGGAGCATTAAATGCTCGGGGAAAAAAATCTCAGAGTAACTGTTGTTTCTTTCTTTGTATTCACATGGAAATTTTTAATCTCCATCAAAGGATCAGGAGAAAATAACGTTGAGATCCAACAAGAGAGCTCCCAGCTTACATGGAATTTTTAAATGTTATTTGGCTTTATCCTTTAAGCGATGAGAACCATGAACTATGTACCTACAGGGTTCAGAATTAACTTTTCTCTTTCTTCCAACACACCCTTTTTTTTTTTTTCTTTCTCCCTCCCTTTTTCTTACATCTTTATTGTTCTGCATAAACATGCAGCTTCTTTTTGGCCAAAACTGTAAGTGCCTTGGGATTTGCTTAGTTGTATTTATGTATATATTTCTAACGTTAATTACGAGCACTAGTCTGAAATACAACCTCACATTCTCCTTTTGATGTGATCTGAAGAATCTCTATTGAAGGCCATGGAGCTAAGATCAGAACCCAACACACTGTATCCTTCCATAGTCGTACGAGACCGAATATTACCCTGAAAAAAAAAAAAAAACCAACCCAAAAAGAAAAGGCAAAAGTGGGTATAAAAAGGCTAATAATCTGCTTGTTTGTAGTGGGGAATCACAAACACTCTCTGCACCTGTAGATGTAGCTGATTGTGCTAATAATGATAACAAGGGAGACCCCCTGCAAGGAGCCCCTGGAGAGTAACAGCAGATTTCACAGGTGGGTGCTGACAGCAGTGATACATTTCATGCTTCATCATGGATTAATAAAACAAGGAGGATATTAAAATGCTAATACTCATTAATACTGTTTTATGGTGTTTAACATTAAACATGGAAAATGAAAATGAATGACAGCCGGTAAATGGAACTGACAGTTGTGTTCAGGGTGTCTGAAGCTGGTTAGAACTGGCTGCAGGAAATAAAAGCTGTGGATGCTCCTGTTCCTGCTGTGGGTCAAGCCAAAGAGCACCTCCTGGGACCTAGATTTTTGCAAGATCACCCAAACTTAGACTTAAATAGACTCTTTTATTATTATAAAATATATGATAACATTTTATCTTTAACAGTATTGGTCAGAACCATTATTTTCTGTGTCATATGAGAGTTTCCAGCAGTACATATGTCTAAGAGCAGAAATCACAGCTCATTGAAGCATAATTGTGAAAGACTTTTTTTTTTTTTAAGTTTAGGTGGTCAAGATTTGGTTTTTCCCCCAAAACTCTTCTTGTGTTTCAATTGGCTCCATTGGTTTTCATTTCTTACTGAAGTTTCAGTAAGCTTCCCTTCATCCCAGAGGCAGTTGTGTTTCAGCAACAAGTAAAAGTTGGCCCTCTGTGGGCTGTAATGTGTGTCATGTAATATAATACAATATAACATATATAGATACAAGCTTAATTCTGCCGTATCACAGATTGTTCTGATTTCATTTGTGGTTAAAACTCACTGAACACTTCTGCATAGCCGTGTTTAAACACTAAACTTAAAAATCTAGGGCATTTTGACCTTATGTTCTTCACAAGTAAAAACTTTTAATTTAGCCCAAACCTTATCTGTGCCCTTGCTGTCACGCAGAAATCCCAGGAACATTGGGAAGACGCCGTAGTGCACAGGGTCTGGGGATAAAGGGGTTCAAAAGGCATAGTACTGATTTGTCTCTGGTGGTGATGGTACTTGGTGAAGTTACAGTTGTTTGACCAAGTATCCGGTTTTGGACCTTAACAGTCTAGGGTTTAAACAAAATTACCCTTGAATATCCTAAATTTATAATGCCTAGGTCTGAGTTTGCAGTCTGGAGAGCTGACTGCAAATGACTGGAATGTGCTCTTCAGACAATAGGTACATTTAATATAGACTTTTCCAGGGTATTTTTTTTTTAATGTTATCTTTTCTTAAAGTCCCAGCTGTTTCTTGCACATGCACCATGAATTTCAACTGCCTTGTTGGCTTCATTTCCCCGACATACGCACCGTCGCTTGTCAATATCCCCTTTGTTGGGACCTGTTGTGTAAATGGAGGATTCCATCCCACATATAATTCTAATTTTTGTGTGCTTAAAATTTGATCCGAGTTGACCCCTTTCAAAACTGCTGCCAACTCCCTCTGTTCTCATGGGACTGAAGCCACGTAAGGTGTTCCAAGGATCAGTCCCCAATTCCTTTACAACCAGCAATTTAACAGGACTCTCAATCTTTGGGTGTTTAATTGAAAACCTACTACTTTCTGCCAGGGTGAAAACAGGAAGTTATCACTTCAAAAATAAAAATTTGGAGAATAAAAGAAAATAGTCTCATAAATTGAGTTGGAATTTACGAAAGCATGTTTATTTCGGCAAATGTTTCTCAAAAGCAGGTTCATTTTTATCATCTGTACCGTCCGGATTTTCCTGGGAGGAGTCAGAGCATGGTTACTCTGATTTGGCTTAGAATGGGATTTCTGCCAAAATTTTGTGAGCCCTTCTCTCCTTCCGCTCATCTTCCCGCTTTCCTTCTGGTCATAGCAGATTTTTCCTTATGTTGATCTCAGATATTTCGTTCTTACTCCTTGGTGCTAAAGAAAATTACAAGCTTAGAAATTAGGGTGATGCCAAGTTTTAAAACCTGAAAAGAATAAAAAAGTCTGCTTTCTTCAGTGTATACAATCTTACCTTTCTTTTTCTTAATACAGGCAAGTGTAGTTCAGGATTTGATTGTAAGAATTTTTAACACATTAGACCAGAAACCTTTTTTTGTTGTTTTCTCCTGTTGGTTCTTCTAAACTCCTTCCCCCCGGCCCTGCCCCTGCACCCCCCAGCCCTTGATGAAGGGTCTTCAGTCCTATCCCTCCTTTGATTTTAAATTCCTTTCCTAGTCCCAGCCAGATGTTTGGTTTCCCTCACTGTTGACAGTCAGATAATATTCTCACGCTGTCACTTCATATATCCACATTTGCAAGACCTGTCACAAAAAAAATCCCAAATTTTTGTCACTGAGGGCCTTACTGTGTATTTTTTTTCATACTTTCCAAAGGCAGATTCCTTTAATGTTGCATATAAATTCTGCTTCAACAGCAAGCAAACCTTCCTGTTTTGCCTTTTCCAGTAAGAAGGGTGTGTTTCTCAGCCACGTCTTGTGGATGACTCGGAGGTTTACTCCACCTTTGCTGAAGGAATGTGGCTAGCACTTCAGAGAATGGCAGGAAAGCTTCAGGATTTTGGCCAAGAAAGAGTAAACCATCCAAAACCAGGCGAAACTTTGTCTTTCCCCCTTTCCACTGCTTTCATTTCCTACCGTGTTGTGTTGTCCTCTGCATCAGACTATTTAAGGCTGCCAAATACTTGGATATTTTATAGGTAATATATCTTATAAATGCCATGGCCAGCCTCTGAGGGAAACACAGGATTGTCGGTTTTGGATGGAGTATAAAACCCAAGCAGGAAATCACTGCTGAATGGCACAGCTGCAGGCAAACACTGTGAGCTAGTAAACTGCCCATCTGCAGAGCCACACGTGTGTCGGAGCGCGGGGCCAGGGCAGCCGTGGCAGAGCGCGCCTGTAAGTGGTTAGCAGGGAGAAATTTGGTGATTAAAAAGAATGAAGTGTTTTTGCTTCGTTAGTTCCTGAAATCACAGCTATCTGAAGGTGGTTATAAACTTGTTTTCAAGAAGGAGGAGAGGCTGAGGATGAGAGTCGTGCCTTGTCTGTAAGAAAAAAGAAAAAAAATGAAAGCGGAATTTCGGAGCTGGGATGGGTTAGATCATCCCGCTGCAGGACGGAGGATGTGACGCAACCTGCGGTTGAGGTCCGAAGGAAAAGTTTGTCAAGAAAAAGGAAAACACTGTATTTGTTCGTTGGGCTGAAATGGCAATCGCATCTGAATCTTCCCATCCAAGTCAGAAACAGGAAAGACTGTTTCGGTCCCCAGGTCTGCTTCACTGTCATTCACCTGAACAGGGGCCTGGACGGGTAATGAGCTGCATGTTTCTTGAAGTTTGAACTGTTTAAGGTCCTCCTTTGCTAGAGATTTTGCCAATCAAAATCACTTTCAGGATACTCATTCTAGTACTTTCCTTTTTTAATTTAACCTATAGTTAGTTCCTGGTTTTGCTGTCTTCAATTCTAAATAACTTCTCTTTCTCTGTGGGCTGTCATTTGTTGAATTCCTCCAGCCAAGCTCTGTTGTGTAGTTCTCCCAGTCCTTCCTCTGAAGTTTAGCACTCCTCTTATACATGCCAAGTTTGAGTTCATTTTCCGCCTGATTTTCCCAAGCACTACTTTAAATCATCCCCAATTCAGTAACTAAATGCATATTGTTACAATAACAAAACAACAACAATAAAGCTCTTTTAGGACCACAGCTCATGCACTCCTACTGTAAAAACTATTGATTTGGGGTGGGTTTTTTTCAAATACTTTGTTGAAAAATAAAATTACTTTCTAATAGTCAAAATGATATTACCAGGGTTATAATCTCATGGTACAGTTGATTTTCTATGTTGATTTTTGGTATTGGGAAGAGGGGGTTTTCTGATTGATCGTAATGTACAAACCAATGCAAACAAGGGATGATCTAGTGATCGGGGTCCTTGTTTGAGGTGTAAGTGGCTTGGTTCAAGTCCTTGCTTTATCACAAACTTCTCATGTGATTTCTCTTCCCACTCTTGGGGTATCAGAATGAATATTATTATAAGAGTTGAAATCTGTACGCAGGGAAGATGAGTGTGTTGCCAGCTGAAGCCTTTGGAAGCTTTTTGTTCACTGATGTATTTTGAATCAGGGCAGCTAAAGAGCGTGAAACTCTTGGGATCTAAGCTTGTTAAAATGTGCTGGTTTCTCTTGTTTAAAGGACCGAGTCTCTAAAATATTCTTGGCATTTCATGTGAGCAGGAGGACATCATTCATGTCTGTGTCATAAATATTGTCATTTAAGGGTTTGATATTTCATACATCTTTGAGCATTTCCATATTTTTATATCACAAAGAAAAGGAGTCGCTTCGTTTTTTCCTCTAAGGCATTTTATCCTCTCTTTTCCTGTCAGTTAATGCCACTTTTTGAGGCCACATAAAGCGGATTTCAGTTGCTGTCATTACCAAGTTCATACTTTCTGCATTCCTTCTGCACACCAGCATGAATTGCAAGGTGCCATATTAATTTATAGGCATCTCTGTTAAAATACAGAGGAATTAGTTCTGAAGATGAAGCTTTTTCCTTATTTTGAATCTTCCTTTATATTTTAATGCATTAAGGAAACACGTGCCTAGTGGACATGGTACTATTGCCAGATAATCATAGAGTACCTGGCATTTTGCTTCATCCTGATGAAAAATGTGCAAAATGTCTGATAATGTTACGTGAAGAAATTGAAGACATGGAAGTTTTAGCACTCATGGACTTCATGTGTGTGTCTCCTTCCCCAGGACAATCACATCTCTCCGGAGTGAGCTGATTCCACATCTGGTTAGGAAACAGTTCTCTTCTCCTACATCATTGCAGCAAGGATTTGACAACAAAGAAGAGGACCAAAAGAAAAAAGAACAAGCATCTCTAGGTCAGTCCAAGTATCAAAGATTTGATGGAGGTTTTAAAACCCCTATGCTACAGCTGAATTATTGTGTAGAGTACAGAATTAGCCTGAAACACTGGTTTGGGGTTATGATTTTTCTTCTCATACTACATGATAGCAAAGATTGTAGTAGATTTCTTTTTCAAACAGTATTGTGCATTATATACATATTTTCATGCTCCCTTTTTTTTGGTGTAAATCACAAGCAAATCAGCTGGATGCTGTGTTGTTTCTTCCAGAATACAGTGTAGGTAAATGCACTTTTGAAAACGTAATTTTAGGAGGGAGTTTCTAAACTTGTGTAGGGCAACAGACTTAGCCTTAACCACCCTGCACTGGGAACTGGACAGCATCTCAGATCTTGGAATTTATTTTTAGCATTTCCGTTGTCTCCTTGTGTGACCTTGGGCAAAATATTGCATCTGTCCTGATCCCTTGATTCTCACCTGCAGAATAAAAATAAGCACTTACTCACTACGTGTGATAAAATCTGTTAATGATTGCTAAGTACCTAGCCATTCAGATGATGTGAGGCAAAGATTTCCCTTCACCAACAGTATTTTAATAGTATTCCTCTTCAGAAAGTATTTCATTAAATCCTGTCTAACTTCATGCATGTGTGTGTTCTCCAGACATTTATAGTTTCATAAAGGAAGATAATAGCTTGCTGAAACCTGCTCCAGATAACTCTTGTTGGAATGATCAGAGAGGAGATATGAATGAAACTCTCCATGAAGGAAAAGTGCGCTGCTATGTCCATATAATGAAAGAGGGACTGTGCTTCCGAGTGAATACTCTCGGGTTATATATTGAAGCTAACCGACAGGTGAGAAAAATCCAGACTGCCACATGGGAACACAGAAGTAGTTTATGGGACATTTTAGCCTCCAGGAGTGGCTCCCTGCGATACAGCTGAGGAGTGTGTGGGAATTGAACCAGTGCCACGTTATCTAGGCACATCACCCTACTGGTTGCTGGATAGAACATGAGGCCAGGAAACATTTCTGTCACTAATTTACTCCGTAGCTTTGATTTAGTTAAGAAAACTCCCACCTCACACACCCTTCTGGTTTTTGGGGGTGGTGAGACCTGCAGTCAAAGAGCCAAGAAACGTGGAAAATAAGGCTGGAAGTAGCTTTGATACCTCATCTAATCAATGTCCTCTGTGTCCTAAAGGCCAGATCAGTTCTGACTGGACTTTTCCTGACAGACGTTTATCTGAGTGATAATGACAAAGATTATTAAAGATTTGCAGGAAGACTTAAACTCCCCGTGCATTCAAATTGCCTAATGCTTTCCATCACGAGAGAATTACGAACGGGTTTCACTACAGTGGCATTCCAGGTAAACACAGAGGTGAAATGTCAATCTGTCGCAGCTTTCACACTACTGAGAATTCATACAATAAAAGATCACAGGGGAGGATTAGCGAAATCCTGTACTAGCTAATGAGCTGACGATTAAAAGCTTTTAATATGCAATATGTCGTGCTTTTTTTTTTTTTTACTACCCTGGCTGATGCAATGTGCAAGTTCTCACTTCACTCGGCTAGTGATGAACTTAGTTGCTCTCAGGAGCAGACAGTTTCCTTTAGTTTTGAAAGACCAATAGGGAGTGCAGTAGGAAAAGACTCAAAATTTCTGGAAGTGGGGCTGGGAGAGCAATAAAGTTGTATTGAGAATCCTGGAAGAGGTCACTGCCTTGCCTTTGCTCTCAAAATGAGTTGATTTCTTTTTTTAAGAAAATTAATGGATGAATTTATGCAAGTTAGAGTTACAGCATGGCAGAGCGAGTTACGCATCTCCTTGGTGCCTGTAGAGGAGCACGGGAATAAAGCCATTTGTTTTGTGGTTTAGGGACATGAGGAAGGGAGGAGAGAGGCAGCACTGCTGTCAGAAAGGGAAAACTTCCCCAAGAACATCAGGAATAAGTGTGCCCAAAGGGTTAAGGGAGAACACCGCTTGCGAGGGGAAGTGTGCGTGTACATTTGGCAGCAGCCACTTCAGTAAAAAGTTATTGAGTTGAGCCAGTCAGACTCCATGTGGGTTTTTTTTGTGTTGGGTTTTTTTGGTGCCTTTTTTTTTTTTTCCTTTAACCTAAATATTCTACATTTTGGTCAGTTCAGGAAATGTGTTTGCTCCTGGGTGGTACATAGAATTAGTGTTTTGAAATCACACTGGGGCCTTCAACATTGGAAAGGATTTTCTTTGAATTTTTAACTTTTCCAGAATGGTAAAATTTCTAAGGAAACTATGTGGAGGTAAAACATAAAATGGAGCTTAATGAGGGGTTGTGAGAAAGGAGTTCCTTTTTTCAGTGCCACTGCATTTTGTTTCTCTTGCTAATCCTCATAAAAGACACACACTTAATTTTATCGGCTGGTTTTTTACCTGTTGTGTTCGTCTCTAAGGAAGACTTTTGGTGTCTTGTTTGCTCTTATCTTGGTCTTCACAGACCGGATTCTGATTCCCTGCCTGCAAAGCTGGAACCTATGTTTGCTGTCCAAGAGGACAGACTCATGGAGCAGTAGCAGCCCAGTGCAGTAGCCGTGAGAAGGAATGGCATCCTAACCCATTGCCCTTCTGGTGGGGAAACACTTTACTCACATCATTTCACTTCCAGCTGGGTTTCTGAATGCCTGCAGCCTGTGTGTGGGCAGGTGGGTTCAGGAGGGAGTTATCTTCAATAGCAGGAAATAGTTTCTTTGTAAGATGAATTAAATCCAAACACATCTTAAACCTTCCCTTGACCCAGGCACTCCCTCTGACTCCTGCCCCCTATCTAACCTTCCTTTTCAGAGCGAAATGCTTGAGCTGGTAGCTTTTTTGGGTCACCCCTCGGGCTGCACTACTATTGACTGATTCTAATAAGGGCTTTACTCTGGCCGGTAAAATCCTGTATTTATTTCAGTGCACCACCTTTCCACTGAGGAGGGCAAGAGCCTCACCTCGTTTCTTTCCCTTCCCACAGAGCAACACTGGATAGTAGGAGTCTTTCCAGTCTGTGCTGTAGGTATGCTTTGGTGTGTGTTCCTCTCCTCTGTCTGTTGTGGCTGCCCAGCTCTATGTCAGGTGAAGACAACATCTCTTCACTAAGCCAGCATCAGTCAGAAGGACTGGCCTAGTTTGTGGTGTTCTGAATAGCTGGTGGTCTTCTGTAGTGCCCGCAACTTGGGCTGAAGGATCTAACCTGCTCTTGTTTTTTTTAAAAAACAAAGAAAACATAAGTCTAGTGGGAAGGACCGTCTTCAAGATGTAAAGAGATACAGATGTCGAACTGGGGACAACAGTCAGCCTGAAATGATAGCTCAGAGGTGTGAGCTCATCTGAGCTTATCTCACTCATCTGAATGAAGCATCAACTGTGAAAATTCTTATCATGTGAAGAAGAACACAAGTGATCCATCCTTGCATGCTGAAAGGGAAATGGGCTGGTCATATTATAAATATCAAAAAACTTCCTGCAAGTATCATCTCATTTGAGATCTTGAGATATTTTTTTCTGATCTGATCCCAACTTCTTCAGATCTGTGGGATCTGCCTCTTGTGGTTCAATCCCTAGCCATCAGCCCCTGTTACCCCAGCCTTCTAAGGAAGTCATTTTACACAATCGTAGTGTATGGCAGCTCCTTCATAGCAGCTTTGGAAATTGCTAGCAACTCACAGCCAAATTTAACGAAGCAATAGAGATCTCAAAGATAAACTCGTCTAAGAGTTTTGTAAAAATAGGTGCCTGTGTAGTGAAAAGAGAGATTCAAAGAGCGCTGCTTCCTCCCCTCAGGCAAACCCCCTTACACCAGCACTGAGCTGAGACTTCAGTTGACCTCCTGGATGGTCAGTCAGTGTATGCATCCTGGCTGGCCAAATGGCATATGCAGAGCTCCACGCCAGCCCCAGCACATGCTGCCTCTCACTCAGGCGTACGATTTGCCGTGACACAGAACTCTTACCCTCGTGCATCACGTTGCTGCCTTCACTATCTCCTGTGTTTCTCTGACTGTCATCTCCATCCTACCGAGATGCATCGTACATCGCATCACCGCTGCTAGGGACTCCGCACAGCACTGTGTCTGTGCGTTGCTGCGAGACTCCCGCCTCCCCCGAAATCCCCATCCCTGCTGTCATCGCCTCTTCTGTGGTGTGTGACCTTGGCCCCAGCCTGACGCCAGGAGATGCAGAATGCCTCAGGCTGCTCTTTCACCCAGAAAAGAAGGAATGATGGAGTGATAGCCCATCCTCCTACAGCGCTGGCTCCCTTTTCTTTTCAGGAGCCAGTTCAGAATTGCTCCCCATGGATTTGTTCTTGGCTACCTCACAGGCCATGTCTCTCTCTATTACCATCGCTGCTTTGTCCGCTTATCTAACACCTGCCTTCTCCCTGTCAAGAGCCTTTTCTTGTGCAGCTTTCTACCATCTGGAATAGCCACTTGATCAACTTCAGTTTCTTTCTCCTTAAACATCTGAAATACTTTCTTCTTGCCTGTACCTCAGCACGCTGCTTTATTGAGTGGGCTGAACTTAGTCATCTCTTTATGTACGTTTACTGAATGGTGTAAAACATGTCGAGCGGCATTTGAAATGGCAGATGCTGGATATTATAGTAAAGTACAGGATGTCACTGTATTGAGTGGAGCCAGCCTTCCTGTAGCTGATGACTCACTGCTTCCCCACAGGTGGGAAGCTGCGTGGAGAGGAGACACGCACTGCACTGCAGTGGAAGTGTACCTGTCTCCTTTGCAAAATGGGAGGATGATAAATCACACGTATCTGGTTGCAGATGTAAAACACAGGAACCTACGTTTCCCTTTAAGTTAAAATGTTTATGGTGGATGCAGTAGTGCAATGGAAACCGAAGCCATTTTTGAGCTGTTTAGGTAACATGCAGGTACAGCACTGTCATGTTCACTTGTCTTGTGGGTTTTTCCATCCAGGTTCCCAAGCTATTGCTTAATCTGGGTCTGGAAGAGCCACTGGTTCATGGATCTGCACAGATCACTGACAGAGGCATGGTAAGTGTTCCCTTTTCCCATCTCTGCTCTTTCAATAGTCTATGTGCCCTTTGCTTCAAGAGCTGCTTCCTAAAACTCATTCCCACTGTTGGAAGTGAAGCTGAGTTCTGAAGTGTGGTATTACAACATAGATGATACAGCCCAGAGCCTCCTTGTAGGCTCACCTATGGGTTCCTGCCTTTCAGTTACCATCTTTAAGAGTGTTTTGTAAAAATTGTGTCTATTCCCAAGTCAGATACTACAGTTTCTTATTCCCTAATGGCAGTTCATTGTAGTTGAGCAGTTTGCTCCCCAAAGGATGCCAAACTCCAGTGGGCCCCAAATTCCCAAATTTCTAGGTCTTTCCACTGCCAAAGATCCCTAAGGATAGAGCAGGATACACTTTGTGATGAGCGCTTGAGACATGCTTTTTGGAAGAGGTTTAAGGAGAACACATTTTGGAGAGCTCCAGGTACTTTTGCCTATTTCCATTCTTCCCTAGGTTGGATCAGACAGCATCATTGGGTCATCCACACAAGTTGGGGAGAAGACATCCATTAAACACTCCATCATCGGCAGCATGTGTACCATAAAAGACAAAGTTAAGATAACGAACTGCATCATCATGAATTCTGTTACAATTGAGGAAGGGTATGTCACCTCTTTTTATCTCAGTCCCCTAAATTTGCGGTTTCTTTTCTGAGATAGGTTCTGAGTCAGTAATTTTTGTCCTGTAAGCAATCCTCAGCCAGAGCAGTTGATACCAGAGGGTGTGTTTCAAAAGAGCGAGTCAGAATCAAGGCTGCAAATGCACAAGTGAAATGAATTAATGAGAAGGTGGCAGTCTTGGAACAAAAATTCCTTCTTCTTAGAGAAGATCATAGCATCTTCAGAATGTGTAAGTTAAGTGGATGTATGAGTCTGTATGAGCTTTTGTGTCACGCTTCTAAGCTTTATTTTAGTGGCTGGGTCTATGTGTATACCTAAAATATTTGAGGTATAAAGCATATTTTAATGTGGTACACTTTCCAACTAGAAATGTTCTTATCACCTTTGAATATTACAGCTTTACCTAAAACATCATTTTCTTTGGCCCTTTTTTGTCATCTTGCAGCTTTACTTTACCACGGTGTACGCTGAGTAATAGAATAAATGAATAAACTCTTCAAAGAGAAAATCTGCCAGCTAGCAGAGGTTTCCCATGCATTAAAAACACTAAGTAGGTAGCTTTGAGCTGTGCATTTCCAAATGTGGGAAAAGAGGCCTATCTGTAATTGTTGGTGTCTGCGTGCCCCCATCTTTCCATATATACTGGCTTCCTGTGGATGTCAGTGGAAAGGAAACTGCTGATTGAGTCTGTGCAGGCCTGTATAAATTCCCTGCTCCTTCATGGCTTGAGGTTTGCTTAGGGCCACAGGAAAAAGGCCAAAGTCTTAAAAAATGCCAAGTTGGCTCGGAAAGTTGCATATCTGAAAAACAAAAAACCCCAAAGGATGTGGGGTCTATGGAGGATACTACTGTTACATAACTAAATTACAGGTAAGTATGATGGTACCTTACTGCCAAGTGTTTGTCTTTAATAGAAATCCACAGTAATTTCAAGCACATCATAAATCAGAATTCTGTTGAGTATAGAAAATAGCTGGTTTCCAGTTCAATCTCAAATGGATCCAGTATGGCTGTATCACAAGCAGTGCTGTCATAAGAAGTACCAGAACCTCTCTTGTTTGATCGTGAGACCCTCTGTCAGTTTGATTAATGAATTGATGCCACAATCATAATGGCATGGTTTTGCATAGGAGGTGAGCAGCTCTACCATTCAGTCACAGAAGGCAGCTAAGTGTGTAAGTAATGCTGGTTTTATGAAGAGTCCCAAATCAGCTTGTGTTTGTCTGCGCTGGTATATAGTTCATATTCTCTTCTAAAGCCTAAATTGAGCGCAGAGTCATTATCTTAAGCGTTCCACAAAATCCCATAAGCATCATAAAGATGGTGATATATTGGTTTTTAAGAGGGGAAAAACTAACTTTTGGGGTAACGTTTTTGTGAATTTCTGGAAAACAATGTCATCTCTCAGAGAAAACAGTCACTCTCAGGGAAAACAATGTAGCCACCATTGAGTGGAAAAACCTCATAATCCCAGGGGTTTACCCTCCGTAGCTGCTCTATGGTTACTGCTCACTGAGGCACTCGAGTCAAATTTGTAATTACTCCTCTCCAGTCAGAATTAAGATTATAGACCGCGGTTCTTTATTTCAAAGCATATTGGAATGCATGTTGTGTGGATCTGCACAGGTACTGAGCTGATAAAGTATTTCCTATTGCCTCATGGGGAATCTTAACATTAGAGGGGTATGAAGTCATGCATACACAGGCAACAAGATACAGAAATATTCTAGCTGCTGAATTTTGGTGAAAGAACTCTTGCTTGTAACTTAGTGAAGATTTCCTATGGGTTATTTTGACCCTCTTTGATGAGATTGATGATGACTTTGATTAGATTTGATTGATTTTTGTTAAAATGCTAGTAATTCTTGCACGTGTTGATGGATCCATTTGCGACAGGTGGATAAATTGTATGTGGTTTTGCTTTAAACTGCCCACAATGGACAACTGCTCTTTACAAACATCTCTACCCCCAAGTGTCTCTAAAATAACTCGGGCTTTACCTAATCGCCAACTTCAGAAGACATGTTGGACTTCAACCTGAAAGTCAGTATATGTTGGCTGATAAGAGTCAAAATGAGCACAATAAATTACCCTAGCAGATCTAATTCATTTTTTGTTGCATAGCAAATGTCCGAAAAGCAAGCCAATTTTAACACCATCTAAGTATGAACCAGCAATGTGCCCTTGTCACCAAGAGGGCCAATGGAATCGTGGGCTGTGCAGGGAAGAGTGTGGCCAGTAGGTTGAGGGAGGTCATTCTCCCCTTCTACTCTGCACTGGTGAGGCCACAACTGGAATACTGCGCCCAGTGCTGGGCTCCCCAGTTCAAGAGAGACAGGGAACTACTGGAGAGAATCCAGTGTAGGGCAGCAAAGATGATGGAGGGACTGGAGCATCTCCCTTATGAGGAAAGGCTGAGAGAGCTGGGACTCTTTAGCCTGGAGAACAGAAGGCTGAGGGGAGACCTTATTAATGCTTACAAATACCTAAATGGTGGGTTGAAGGAGGATGGCGCTGGACTCTTTTCAGTGGTTCCCAGGGACAGGATGAGGGACAACAGGCACAAGCTGGAACATAGGAAGGTCCATTCAAATATAAGGAGAAACTTCTTTCTGGTGAGGGTGACAGAGCTCTGGAAGAGGCTGCCCAGGAAGGGTGTGGAGTCCCCTTCTCTGGAGGCCTTCAAGATCCACTTGGATGCAGTCCTGAGTAATGTGCTCCGGGCAATCCTGCTTTAGCAGGGAACTTGGACTTGGATGATGTCTAGAGGTCCCTTCCAATTCTGACAATTCCATGATTCTGTAAGATATTGTGTATTTGAAACTTCTGGAATTGCACTGAGAAGTGGATAAAAAGTGTATCATGTAAGGAATATAGGTTCTAATGCTGACACGAGCAGCTCCAGCAAATTAATGGACTACTATATTAATGCCCTGGTCAAATGGGAGTAGTATCTGAAGCCCATTGCCAGCAGTGTTCATTGCAGTGATACCAACCTGAAGCAATGGGCTGAGAAGACTGCAGCAGGGCGTATACTATGGAAAAGACAAAGCTGTTTAGATAACCGAGGCAAGAAAGAAAAAAAAAAGATTGGGTAAATAATTTCTGAAAGTCAGGAGACTGGGAACAACCAAAAGCAAAAACTGCTCTGCATTCCGAGTTTATTTATCAAAAGCTATGATTATACATGGCAGTGCCTTGGTAATTCCCTTACCACATGAATCACCGCTAGCTTAACTTTAATTTTCTTTATTTTTGCCCCATCTCAGCTGCAAAAGTGATCAGCAGCTTCAGTTCCCTATGTCAATATGGGGGAAAAAACCAACAACAAAAGCCCCAAAATCACAAAAAAACAACAAACAAGCAACAAAAAGAAAAGAAAGAAGAAAGGAAAAGTAAAGAAAGGAGAAGAAAGGAAAGGAAAGGAAAGGAAAGGGAAAGGGAAAGGGAAAGGGAAAGGGAAAGGGAAAGGGAAAGGGAAAGGGAAAGGGAAAAGGAA
>VXBJ01004694.1:0-19263 GCA_013400055.1 Nycticryphes semicollaris | reverse complement strand
AAAGAAAAGAAAAGAAAAGAAAAGAAAAGAAAAGAAAAGAAAAGAAAAGAAAAGAAAAGAAAAGAAAAGAAAAGAAAAGAAAAAGTTTTACCTCTTGTTGGTTTCTCTGTAATGTGAATTGAGGATCCTGTGCCATAGCTCCTGTGGCTTCAAGATCCACAAATTACATCTCCAAACCAGAGAAAGGTTTTGAGTAGCCTCACCACATTCAATACCAGCTTCTGAAATGGATAAACAGATTCTTTTGGGGCAGATGGGAACACCACAAGGTGCTTAGGACAAAACTAGGTTCCTATTGTTAGGCTGTGGTTGGCTTCTCATTGGAGAAGCAGAGGTTATGACCTGGATGATGATGACCTTCCCAACTGAATGCATCAAGGAACTGGGGTTCACTGGGACAGTGCCTTTGCATGCTCTTTGCAAATTACGATCCACTCTGCAGCGATGGCTGGTGCGTTTGACACTGTGGAGGACCAGTACCTGGGTTTTTTGTTTTCCCTGGTGTGTCAGGCTTCTGTTATGTTGTATATGCCTCCTGTGAAGTGATTTGAGTAGATACGAATCCCCCCTTAGAAGAGATTACAGGGGATTAAAGAAGTTAGTAACACCGGCAAAATAATTGGTAGTCCTTTCTTAATGTGTTTCCCACTGTGCAGCTAATTCTTCCATCAATGAGACAATAAAATAGCGAAGATTACATATGTGCTGAATGATGGACATACTTGACCAAGCTGGGAGGGATGTAATTTATACAACAGCGCAAGTGGTGAGAGATGCTGACTGCCCAGGTGACAGCCTGCAGCAGGGAAACAGTTCTTGTTTCCCTCTGGATGGCTCCCCAGAGCTCCGTGACAAATGACTGCACTGAGTTACATAGTTGGAGAAAATCTACTAATCGGGCTGAAATTATAGGTCACTTGAAAACTTTGTGTATCTGAACACTGCTGCAGTAGCTGTACGTGTCCTCAGTCTCTATGGTACCTGGGGGTCGTCCCTTCTGTTTGTTCTGTTTGCATTAGAGGTGGTGCAGTACAACGGGGTCCTGTGACTTTGCTGGAGGAGTCCCTTCATACCTCGCTTGCGAAGGGGCAGTCTCACTCTGTAGCACTGGCAGACGGACTGAAGCTGATTATGTCGGGAGATAGTGCCATTTGCAAATGAAAAGTGATGTCTTTGATACATTTAACTCCACCCTGATACCTTCATGGAACTGAAATTGCTGCTGTTGGGGCTTGCAGATGATCTGGCAACTAATTATGCTGGCCCGAGTGTGATAACTGTGTTTCAGTTGGTACACGCAGGCACACTTAGCTTCCTTCAAACGAGGGCTAGATATGGATGGATGAATTCAGCTTCAGGTTCCTGTTTTGGTTTTTGGTTTGGTTTGTTAGGGGTTTTTTTCAAACATTGTATTTATTTTTACCAGTCTTGTAGTTCTACTTAGTTTGTTAGCTTCTGGCAGCAGGAATTGTCTAGTTGCTCTGGTCATACAGGACCTTGTGCCGAAGTGCTCTGAGCATTACAAATAATATTAACAGGAAAAACATGTTGAATCCTTTATTCCATCCCTGCAGAAAAAGATTTCGAAATCTCTTGTTTGTTAGTACAACTATCTCAGTGTATACACTTACTGCAAGGAGCTTGGTCATCTCCTTCTTTCCTTGGTCGTGGAAAATGAACGTTTCCCTGGGAAAGACTGAAGAGATGGGACTGTAGTAGGGATAAAAACCCACCCTGATCTTTGGACTACTTAGAAGTTAGTTGAGGAGGCAAGCATGAAAAGCACTGATAAATATTGAGTCTGCAGTAAGCCATGGTTTGAAATGGTCTTGTTGACATGCTGGTAGTCAGTACCATAGGGGCTTTGTGGCAGATTTAGTCTCTGAAATGAAGTATTTTGCTGTTTTTCTTTTTTTCAAGGAACTACAAGAAAACAGTGTGCTTCAAATGCTGGTTTTTTTTATGGAAATCATAAGTAAGCTGCTTTGATTATCAGAGGGGGTGACAGTGAGATGCAAATGGCTCAAAATTTCACCTCCACAGCTAGGAAGTACCAGACCTTCACAGAGTAACCAAGGAAGCTCAACCTGTCTCACCTGTAATTTTATCAAAAAAAACCCTGTTCATTGGGGATGATTGGTTTTGGACAATGGAGAAGATAAATTAAATGTCTGGTCACTTAACAGTTCTCTGGGTGGTATCCAGAGTGTGGATATATTTTGATGTCTCAGAAGATTCCTCACCTTTAAACTCTTCATGCTGTATCCCAAACTGTGAATAGCAGTGGGAAGAGGAGAGGATTCCTTCCTTCCAGAAAGGAATTTGCAGCAGACACTTGCCAGGTAGCCTGGTGGAGTGGGAAGCCTCAGGTCAGGAACGCTAAGACTGGCATTGCAGGTGGGATTTAGGGATTTAGGTTATCGTGTGTGTGTGCAGGGGCAGGAACTATTGAACAATAATCTTGTCTCCTTGTTGTGTTAGTCCAGTTTACAGCATGTCGTTGGAATTGCATTAAAACGTACTGCCCGATGAGAACTGGTGCAATTCCCCATCTCATACACTGATAAGGTCACCTTTTGGAAAAGAAAGGAGTTGAATGTAAAAGCAGGTATGTTTTGGGTCAGGCTGCACATGATGGCAGCAAACTTCAGAGCATTGCTCCGTCAGGGAACTTGAAATGCAAGGGAGGTGATGTCGAGTGCCGTGGGTTACAAAAACTGCAGGGAGGTGATAGAATATTGAGGACAGAGGGAAAGTTAGACAAGTCCCCCGGGGAGATGTGATAAACCTGGAGGAGTTCTGAATCCCTGGGCAGAAAGAAGAGGCTGGATTAAAAATTTATCTGAAGAACTGAAGTACACAGATTTGTGGAAGAAGTGCTGGCGCTGTAAATGTTATGTCAGCCAAAACTAACATCTTGTCTGGTTGTATGAAGATAGTAAGTTACGTGTTGAGTTTTGTTAAAGGTGTTGTACCTACCTCTGTGAAAGCAGATGGCTCAGATGCTGAAATGTTACTCAGTGAGGGGACTGGAGAGAGGCCACGTGTGACCGGTTAAAGGCTACACTAGTTTACCACATGTCTCCAATTTATTGGTAGTTTCTATGAGAATATGTACAAAGGAAGAAAACAACAAGCAAGCCGAGCTGGATTGACTACTAACTGCAGATTGATTGTGAAGTTTATTGGTTGTTTCCTCAATAGTGCCAAATCAGCACCTGATGTAGAAACAGTGAGCGGTTTGAAGAAAGTTCTAATTAAAACCAGGATGGAATTGAGCGTTTATAGAGGTTCAGTGCATAAGTGGTCTTTTTTCCCTCGGATAATGGCAGTACAAAGGAATGATCCTATTGCCAAGGCAACATTTGTTGAAATTGTAAAATATATTTTACAGCACATTCTCTTACGAGAAGGAATGAGGAGACAAAGTTGTTCCCAGCACCATAGCTTGCAAAGCTGGAAATAAAGCTTTTCTTATGCTGGGATTCCCAAACATTTTGTATCTTGAACCATCTTTTAAGTTGATTTAACATTTCTAAGTTGTCTTCTGGACACTTTGTCTTCACACCAGCAATTGCCTCTCTGCCCTATGCCAGCCCTAGAAAGAATTATAGAATCATAGAATGGCTAGAGTTGGAAGGGACCTTAAAGATCATCGAGTTCCAACCCCCCTGCCATGGGCAGGGACACCTCCCACTAGACCAGATTGCTCAAAGCCACGTCCAGCCTGGTCTTGGAACACTGAATTTAGAAAGCACGTGAAAAGTGGGAACTTGATTCAAAAAAAGCTCATGCTCAGCTTAAATATATGGATAAAGTCTATCACGGATATGGATAAGAATGAAGAAAGCCAAATATAGTCCTTGCCTGTAAAAAGGATTCTTATTTCTCTTGATTATGTAGCAATTACACTCTGTCCTTTCTGTCGCACATCTTGGTTTTATACTGTAAATTTTTTGGTCAGGGACCAAAATTTTCATTCTACTGTTTAATTCAATGCACATGCTGTATAAGATACTGAATAGAGACAACCTCAGGCTGACAGAGTTTGCTTTCAGGAAGACAAATTGAAGAAGAGAGGGCAAACCAGGAAACCAGTGAGTGGAAAGCAGTTGAGCAACTTGCAGGGCTAGTTTTCAGTTACTTTCAACTGAAGTCAAAATCTGCTCTATCTAATGTATTTAGGATACTTCTCATATAGTACCTGTTATCTTGTGAATGTTTGAACCTTTATTACCAGCAGTTCCTCCAAAAACAATAAGTTTCTTTCTGGCTAGCTTCCTGGTACATCAATCTGTCTTAAATAAATCACCTGTTCTTTAATCTCGGATACAGATGCTTCCCTGATAGTGTGGGGAGCTCTTCCCAATTTTCCAAATGTCTTATACATCAAATGTTGAACTTAAAGCACAGGACCAGCTCTGAAAAGTGTCATTTTAAAACATCCCCTCTCATTCTGCTGATCTACTTCTTCAGGTGGCCTCAGTTATGCCTGACTGCAAAGCCATAAATAAGCTTCTGCCTCCTGCTAGCCACACAGGGCTTATTGAAGAGGGGTGTGGAGATCTTTCACAAGTAACTGATTGCTGTTGGGTTTGGGTGAGAATCTGGATGTCAGTGTCTGTGGTACTCTTGAAAATCTTCCCCAACCTGGATATAGCAAAGGAAGATACTCTCACATTGTGCCAGAATCGTGCCTGTACCTTCCTAAGGGGACTGTGGGCTTGAACTAGTTCAACTTGGCTTTAAGAAGCCAGGCTTAGTTCCTAAGGGTGACATTTGGGAAGTCTTTTTCCATGTCAATCTAACCCACGTGATAGGGAAACTGATTTAACGTCTGGAGGGCTACAGCTCTCAGCTCAGAGAAGAGAAGGTCTCTCTACTGTGTGTCCCAGCGTCTCTGCTCAGGCTGACTGTGCCAGTGAGTGAGCAAGTGAGGCAAACCCAGAGACGAGAGCGAACACAGAGTTCTTCTGCTTTGTTACCTTAACAGAGACATCAATGGCTTTTCCCAGGCATAAGCTGGGTGTCTGTAAAATCGTGCAGGACGTGGCCCTCCCACTCTGCAATAGAGAGTCCGGAGGGAGGTCAGTTTTCCTGCACGGAGGGGGGGTTTCTCTGGTGTAAACCTCCTTGCAGCGCACTTTTCGCTCAAGTGTGCAAAAATGAGACTGCAGCTACACAAAAGGCCACCGATTTGTTTGTTCCAAGATCAGCGGGATTGAACTGAAGTTTCAGAGGTGAGGCACAACCTTCCAGGCGACCTCCCCCGGCAGCCTAAGTTTCACTTAATAAAACACATTAAGGAGGTTTGAGGCGATCCTTTAAGGTCAGTTGAACTTTCACTGGAAAATACGAGTGCTGGCAAGTATATGCAATATGTAATGCAAAATGTTTAGGGTGTGGGGAAGAAGTGTAAAGGAGCCATACCACAGTGATGAGCTTGGCTAGAAAAGAGACATGAAACAAGTTCCTTAGCAAAAACACCCTCAGAGACGGGTGAAGAATTTAGGGGGGTTGGTAGAATGTTTTTGTTACCCCCAAGGGGCAAAACAGGAGATCAAAGCCCGAATTCACTTAAGAATGCTTGCTTTGAAATGTATCTATAAATTATAGCACGTACTGCTGGCATCTATTGTAGTCTTTGGTATTTACTTGAGTATATAACGTGAGATTCACGGTGCCCTGAGTTTGCTGGTTGCTGTGCAAAAGTGTGTTGGTGTAAAAATATATTGGCGTGTAAAGCATGTTCGTGAAGGCAACATTTTGGATTCTCCAGTTTCCTAATAGTGTTTTTGCCTCTTCCCTGTTTTCCCATGGTCTGTGTGCCTCACCCCTGTGATGGTGTGTCCCAGGCACCAACTCACTAGCTAACAGGGGAGTGATTCCTTGCGGGGTTGCTGGTAGGTTTGAGAGCCTCCTTGCCACCTCTCGGCATTATTAAGGTGCCTGTTGGGGGCTGTTATCTTCTTGGTCGGGGCAGAACGGGATGTTGCTCCCAGGGGAATCCACAGCTGTTACCCCTCAGTCAGCAAAGTAGCTGCCGAGACATGTCATCCTTCGCTTTTAACTCCCGAATCAGTCTCTCCATTTCATAGATCATCTGGAGGAGCGAGAGCCCCGACTTCTTGGCATAGCACAGCAGTACCAACAGGCTTTGTCCTAAGCTTTATGCTCCGGGCTCTTTCTTCCTCGTGAGTGTATAGTTTTAAGTGTGGCATTTTAGGCACCTCATTTGCTTCGCTGCCCAACAGAGATTATGCCGGGGTTTTGGCACAATTGGATTAAACTAGCAGACCTGGATAACTTCCATTGGCATTTCAGGAGATTTGCTGTAAGGCAAACCTGTGACATTCATACCTTCCTAAGCTTGCACAACTAGGGCGAGAGCTGCAGTTGAGGTCTTGACCTCAGTTACTTAAGCCCCTTTCTCCCAGGAGCGTTCATCACTTTAATCACAGAGTCCTAAATAATCAGTGGGTAGCCTGTAATTAGGGGGTTGTGTCTTGGACTCCTGCAGCCTGCTCCCGGTGTGCTGAGCGCTGCGTATTTTGATTTCCCGTTCCCCCAAAGGATGTTTGATCTCAGATTTACACTTTAGAAAATTAAGAAGGGTACGGCACCTCAGTCCCCTGGCAATCTTCCTGCTTTCAGTGGTAGGTGCCTTGCTTTTCCTAAGTATCGCAGCGCTGCAGCAATTGACACGCTTGATTTAAGAGTTTGATTTATAGACTGATACTCGGGCTGAAAGTCAGCAGTTCCAGGGCTGCGTAAATCAGCCTGTCTCTGGGACTAATACTTCCTTATTTATAATTTCGACAGGAGATGGAATTCTTTCTCGATTCTTTACATTTCTTTCAGATGTAATCGACCACCCTGTCCTTTGGTTTAAAGCTATGTGACTTTGCCACAAATAGAGGGAGGGGAAAGTAAGCCGAGTCCAGGAATTGCTGTGCTATAAAAGCTCCATATTGTATGCTCTTGGACTTTGCTTTCTCCCAGCTTCCTTCAAGCCCACACAAGAGATGGACTTGAGGTTTTTTGGCTTTCTTCCTCTTCCCCCCTCCTCCCCCCCCCCCCCCCCCTCCATACATACACTGACCTTTTAGAAAAATAAATAAAAGATAAAGAAGGACCTGGAATGTTGCAGAATGTGTGTACATTTTGCTCTCTGTTGTTTTCTGCTGGGATTAGTTGTTTACAATGGGGGAGAGAGGGAGGGCAGAGGAAGGGAGGTCTGTGGCCTTAACTGAAATTAGTGGCATTTCAGAGTGATCTTGTTAGGTGGTCTGCAGTTTAAAGACCTAAATCCTTGTAATCCCCCCATGCCTCCTTGGCCACTACTCCTTTTGCTCTTGTTCTCTTGCTTTCAAAAAGAAGAAAAAAAAAAAAAAAAAAGAAACCCACCCCAAAGTCAGCCTCTCTGTCTCTCGGATACAGGCGCGGGGCGTACACGCATGCACAGACACAGACGTACACGCACACTCTTCTCTCTCGTGCGCTTCCATTCGCACGTTGTACCTGGATAACAAATGAATGTCTTAGCTACATCTGTTCCCACTGCAGGACTGGGCTTGTAAAACGCTCTCTCTAGAAGGCAGACACACACACACTGAATATTTGTATTTATTTTCTGAAAAACACCCAGCTGCCAGACTTTCAGTTTGTGATTACACTTAAAACAAATTCAAATTGAAATTTCAGCCATAAATCAAATGCCCCAAATTAGTTCCTCTTGTGGGTTTGAACATGCTCTTTGGATTTTAAGGTCAGAAGATATCCGTTTTCACCACGCTGAAAAGTTTAAAAATACACTACATTTTCGGGGGAACAAAAATAAATATGGTTTGCATTATAAAGCCGTACATCAGATGTGCGCGTATGCGCACACACAGCACTCTTGATGAAGCTGGATGCTGTCGGAGCACCTTTGAAGGACTAATAGCACCTAATTGTTAAGCTTAGGCAAGAACCGTGGTGGCACTTCCACCAAGGAGAACACAGCAGAGTGCCCCGAGATGTGATATTTACCATGTAAGAGAATAAAAGTTTATTCCTTACGCTTCAACTTAAAAAAAAAATAGTAAAAATTAAATAAACACACAAAATAACTTCTCTTGGCAGGCTTTATAACATACTTTTTTCTTTTTTTTTTTTTTTTAAAGGCATTTACAAGTGGTTTCAAAATGGCTGTGTTACATCTGTCAGCGGGTGAAGGGAACACCCACAAATTGTGTTTTTATCTCTTGAAGTTTTGTTCCACTTGAGCAATAAAAGCCGGGTTCGCTGCTGGTTTGTGTGATTGGGGTAATCTGAGCGCTGAGTATGGTTTTAAAACTTCTGCAGTTGGTTGGGTTGGTAAGTTTTTAAGAAACTCCTGGGGTGGTGGAGCTCTTGGGTTTTGTTTTACCCTGGCACAGGGCTGGTTTGCGAGCACCTGGCACAGACAAGTTCGTCCTGGTTCCCTGGCCTGTCCCTCCCGACAAATGGTTCGGCAGGACCCCCCCTTATCTTTGATGTTCATGTCATCAGCAGTTTCTTGGTCACAATGCTATTCTTTTTCCAGGAGGGGAAAAAACTATCCCCAAGTAGGCTCTGAACACACATGCAGTGTTCTCCAGACCGACAGCTTCAGTCCCCTCTCTGCTGGGGAATATCCTCCTGCGTGAGGATAACACCAAGAGGTGTAGTGTACTCACGGCTGCTCTCGTGCTCAGAAGAAATGATCGATGGTGGGAACCTAAAGGTTTGCAGCTCTCAGCTGACTGGCTCGAAGCGGCGGAGGAGGGAGGTATTTTGGAGTGTACGTTTTGGATGGGAGCCATTCCAGTCGGAAATGAGCAGCCTCTCCCATCGCCTTCCTTAGTCCTGTGGAAAGCCAAGTCAGGATGGCAACGGTGGGCAGTCCCCCCACCCGATTCTTTCCCTGTCCCCGCTGCAAACGCAGAGTGGCTCTCGCTCTCAGCGACTGGTGTTGTGCAAGGCGATGGCCTGAGCCACCGCGCAGCCACACGCAGCGATTGGAAAGGAAGCAGATCGTGACAGTGTGAGAGCAAAGGCAGGTGGGGGTCTGCTGTGTATCTTTGCCGCTTTTTATCTTATTAACATGTTAGTAAAAACCTTGCCAAAGCAACCTGAGCTGGGTAGTTGTAGCGTAATTGCTCATAGTGCCTCCTTATAGGTCAGAGGAGGGGGGAGTTTAAATGAGTTAAAGGATTAATTGTTCAGAGGGGACAGTCTGTTCAAGGGGGGTCGTAACTGCTAACCGCTGCGGCTGAGGTCCAGTTTTATTGCTTTTACTCCTGCAGAATTAATGCCGGTTTTGTGGGGCAGATGGTTTCTGCTCTGGCTCACACAAGCAACAGGATTGCAGTATGTTTAATGGCAAATTCTGTGTACTAGATAATAGTGATGTGTGAGCTGGAAAAAAAAAATACTAGGAATTGGTCTCTTCTCCCAAGTCACGGGCAATAGGACAAGAGGAAATGGCCTCAAGTTGGACCAGGGGATGTTCAGGTTGGATATTAGGAAAAAATTTTAGATGGAAAGGGTTATAACGCATCGGGATGGGCTGCCCGTGGAAGTGGTTGACGTGGCTGACACACCATCCCTAGAGGTATTCAGAAGACATGTGGGCATGGTGCTCGGGGACATGGCTTAGTGATGGCTTTTTGTCAGTTAGGTTGACAGTTGGACTAGATGATCTTAAAGGTCCCTTCCAACCTAGACTATTCTGTGATTCTATGAATTAAGTTTAGGATCCAGCAGTCTGGAGTGAGGATTGGTGTTTCTCTCTTCTCCTGAAGACCACAGCCAGATAGCTTTCCATTCAATACAGAGCTGAGGCTCAGGGGCTTTCACCCGATACCATAAAAAACCACTGTTGGTTTAGACTCAAAGGTAACATTTCTGTCCACGAGGTACCCTGATGGTGCAGTGCCCCCGTGTTTCACCAGTGCAGTGAGCAATGGTGACATCTGGGACCAAGGTGGGGAATGGCTGCAGGTCATTAAACTGTGGAACTTGCCACGTGGAAAGTCACTGAAGCCAAAAACTTCAGATAAGTCACTGAAGCCAAAAACTTCAGATCAGCTATTCAACTAAGGATAGCAGAATATCCACATTTTTTTTGTGATTAATATTAGCAGAAATACTGGGGAGAAGACATGAAATGCCAGGGTTCAGCGTAGGATTAATATGGGGGCCCAGGTTACCTGCATCTCTTTGGGGTTATATATCTCGCTTATACCTTCTCCCCAATCACATGGTTTTGATGTGTGTTCCACTTAGTATTTTTAGACACTTCTTAGCTGGATGCCTTCAAATTTTCTGTCCTTCAGTGACTTCTGCCTATATTTGCACGTGTGAAAATGAGGAAAAACCATTTGCACTGTAGCCATTTTTTTCTTTGTAGCTTTGAACGAAATTACATTTAATACCATTTAGCGCTACTCATGATGCTGCGTGAATAGTGTTTGAGGACACATCACAGATACCAGTGAAGATTCTGCTCTGAGGTTTTACTGCTCAGAGCAATGCAGAAATTCACTCAGCACCTCTCAGCAGAGAAGTTACAAAGCCAGCACTTGGACTGTGAACTTCTTTCCTGTCTGGACAATCAGATCAGCAGATGTGAAAGCTGGTTATCACAGATTCAAATACATTTTAGAATAAGGTGGCTTTTGGCTGAAGTTCCACCCTACGTAGCATTTCAGACCTTGTGGTTTCAAAGGCTCTGTGAGTGTGCAGATACCCAAGGCAGGTAGACCAGGTCCAGTGTGAGTTTCATTGGCTTGAAATTGCAGGGTGATCATGTTTGGGTGCTTGTGTAGCACAAACAAAGCCAACCAGCTGAGGTATTGATCTGACCCTTCTCACCACCCTTTCTTAGAGCCTGGCAACCTAGAACCTATGAAAGTTTTCAGTAAAATTCACAGGGAAGGACTGGGCTGCTGCTCTGCTATATTAGTGGGAAGCTAAGCAGAGAAGCCACCCCCACAGTTACCCATACTCTCTGTGGAAAATGCAAGACTTGATCTAGGTCCCAAGTCCAAGGCCAATGTCCTGTCTATGAAATCCTCTGGCGGTATTTATTCTGTTAAGGACATGTAGAGGAAAGCTGTTCTAACAGATGTACAACTGGAAACCCTTTTTTGGCGACCCCATTCTGACAGCTGGCATTTCAGTTTTTCCAGTAACTGGCTATGAGGTTCAGGAGAAGAATAGTGGAATTTTTGAGAAAAGTACGGAACTGAACCTACTTACAGGATCGTGTCAGTCACAGGCTCATGAGATATTCCAGTGGATACCTTTGGTTTGTACCTGTCATTTTAAATTGCTTGCTTGTCTCTGTGTTTATGTTGTAGGTGCTGTCTCCAGGGCAGTGTTATTTGTCATAACGCTGTGATAGAGAAGGGGGCAGACATCAAAGACTGTTTGATTGGAAGCGATCAGAAGCTGGAAACCAAAGGTAAGTAGAGGAGCTGTATTCACAGCACATTCATAATCCCTTTTAGAATTTCTTCCTCGAGATTCCGCTTCTGCTTCTTCACGAAGTGCCAGTAAACAGTGGCAGTTCTACAGTGTGGTGTCCGATAATATTAGGATTTGGTTTTCATGGAAAGTACAGCTTCTTGGCATAAGAATAGTTCAGGGACTTGCTCCTCTGAAGTTGGCAGAAAAGCTCTGTTGTTGTTGTTATAAGGAACAAGATTGGGTGCTGAGACAGTGTTTTCCCAGAAACCACAATTAGATCAGCCTGGAGTTGTCCTCAGCAGAAGGAGCTGTTATTTTGACCAGTAATCTTGGTCAGCGTCAGGGGCGATGCAGTAAAATTATTGATTACACAGACATCTTGCTCTTTGTAGATGCCACCATCGTGCAGCACCAGTGTGTTCCCATTCCCCGTCCTTCAAGCAAAAGCATGAGGTGGAATATCACACTAGGAGCTACTGCTCTGTACTAAATACAAGGGCAGCTATGTTCAGATCTGCTTTACTGCTATGAAGTGCGATGTGGGGGCTTCGGAGTGTTTACCACCACTATGTGGCCCTCATTTGGGCAAAGTGAAGCCATCCAGTGGCAGCGTGCATAGTGAGAGGCTCGGTGGTCACCGCTTGAGTGGAACTGTTGGTTTCCTGCCCTGAGAGATAATGGGCAGGAAATGGCTGTCTCGGTGACTGCATCCCAAGGAGAGGGCTTTTTAATGAATATTTATGGTTAGGGTTTGGCAGATCCCTGCTCTAGGGTGTGGACCGAGGACAGAAGTGAGTTCTCCTTTGCAGGCTGCATGTGAAGTTACTTAATAGGATCAGGATTTGTTTGCTCCTTTTGTCTTTATGGGTGGACTCCCAGTTGTGAGTGTCCTGACGCAGAGCAGGGTTTGCACTTAAGGTAGTGTAGCGTAACCTATTGTCAGCTATGCATATGACAGATTTTCCTTTAAATTGAAAATGAAAGTTAAAAAAAAAAAGAAGTCATGAAAACCAAGTCTTGATCTTACAGCTACGTATCTCAGATATACCCACTGAGTGTTCCGGTCTTGGTCCCTGGAAAACAAAATCTGTGTCTTCTCATGGCCATGCCCATCACATCAGCCTGAATCAGTGGCCCTTGCGGGGTTCATTGCTCCCTCGTCACTGAAAATTTGCACTATTCATGTTGCTCCATCTGTGTCCTCCCCTGAGCACAGAGTCACAGAATCATTTAGGTTGGAAAAGACCTTTAAGATCATCAAGTCCAACTGTAAACCTAACACTGCCAAGTCCACCACTAAACCATGTCCCTAAGTGCCACATCCACACATCTGCATAATCACTAAGAGCTGAACCAGACCACTTTTGGTTGTTAACCTGCATCGTGTAGATTTAGCTAATATTTTAGGAAATGGGAATATGTTTGATTTCTTTAGTAGATTATTTGAAACAGAAATATCACCCTTTGACCTCGCTCACATCTGCTTCAGTAGTGTCTTCCAGGGTGCAGATCCTAGTCTGGGTTGATTTTAGTATGGAAACTGTTCTTGATTGTCCTTGTCATCCTTCTCTGAATACTTTTCAGGGTCTGTAGATGTATTTGCAGGAGGAGTAATCGAGCTGTAACCCAGGGTTCACTTACCTATTGTTGCAGAGTCTACTGCTCACCTCTCCAAAACTTAAACCCACTTGTTAATGAGGCTGTGGGCTCTCTAGTTAAACTGTTCAGAAACGTATGATTGACGTTAGCAAAGACACATTCAGGTAGATTATGAATACACCATTGTGCTGAGCAAGAAAAAAATAATAAAGCAAAAATAATAAAGCCTCAGTTCATTTCCCTGCCTCAGTTTCCTAACCATTCTGGAATTTCTTTGGGCTGGGGGTCAGGTTCTCCTCGGTGGTCTGGGATCTGTCTGCGAAGTTCATGACTTATTTCCTGAACTGTGGAGTCTTTCCAGCCCAGCATGTCTCTTCTGACCTTGGCTAGTCCCATAGTAAACTGGGCCCTCTCTTTTTTTGCTGTGAAAGCATGCCATGACTTCCTTTCCCCTGCCCAAGACTTCCTGTACCTTGTGCCAAGCTTTTGGTGTGGCCCTGTAAGTCTGTTTCCATATTCCCCCTTTCATCAAGACTTTGGCTGTGTTGTTCTGTTTGGTAACTTTTCCTTCTTCAAACTCGAGCCTCCACGGCCAGGTTAGAAAAAAAAAACTAGTTCTCTTGGGTCAGAGCCACCTTTTGTTGCTGATCACACTTCAGCAGACGTCAGCGGTAGCAGCTGGCTGTTGACCCTCGTCTGGGAGTTACACGCTAGAAACCTCCTCAGCAAAGCTGCGTACACCTTCCCAGAAATACTAAAAAAATAAAAATACAGCAGTCCCTTATTCCAAAGCATCAGCCAGGATTCATCAAAGGTAGAAATATCCCTGCATCATCCTACACAGCCCCATGCAAATCCCGCAGTTGACTTTGCTGCAGAACTGGCTGCGTGCTCCCTGCTCTGCCGTTATGAGCCCTGGCCACGCTGCCCAGGCGGCTCAGGGTACAGGAGCCCTTTGAGCCAGTGGTGCACTGACCTCCTTTCATAAAATGAACTCCAGCCCCTTGCAAGGAGGACATGGCAGGAGAACAGCTACCACAAATGATAGGCAAACGTAACTCAAACCAGCTCTCATCCTTTTCCTTCTGCGGAAGAATATGGGCATATTTAGGGTGGTCCAAATGGTACAGCTGGGAGTAATGGGATTGAATTAAATACAATTTAGGCTGGCTATCTGGAATGTTTTCCTAACGATGTGGTCTGGTAGGCTGTGGGATAATCTCCCTGGGGACATGGTGGGAGACCTCATCACTTAATAATGGGCTTGGCAAAGCTCTGGACACCTAAATAGAGGGAACACTCCACCACCGGTTACTGGGGTAGATCAGATGCAGCCTAGTACTTTCAAACTCAAAAGAAAGTTAGAGACGCAGGAGGGGACAGGTAACTGTCAGCAGTGATGTCCCAGTCATGCATTAGCTTCAGCCCTGTCACAGCATTGGCCAGAGATGGTACTTTTAAGTGCCTCTGTAAAAGTCAATGTATGGAGGTTTATTAAACTTCTGGATTTGCAAGGCATGCCTCCTGAGAGCCATACCATTCTCTTCCTACTGCTTTTATTACCATGCTTAGGAAGCATCCACTTTCCTTCCTCTTTGATACTTTAATTTAAGGAATTTGCTAGCAGAGAATTAACAGATGGGCTTTGTGAAAGCTACCTCACGCAGGTAGCAGTTTGAAAAACATGCTGGTACCTAAGAAAAAGGAGGTAATTATTACAGGGATAGGAAATGGCAGGCAGCAGTTCTGAAGGAACTTAATTGCACAGAGCATTCAATCACTGTTTCAAAGACAGTTATTAGGATCATGCTCCATCCTTTTTGATGAACATATTTTTAAAGAGGAGCTCAAAAGCAGCTTGCACTCATTGAAGCAGGACTGGGGAGAGGGAGTGCTGGTGATGGGCCAGTCAAGAAGTCAGACGAGCCCTAGAGTCAGTGAGTGCAGTTCCCAAAGGAGTCTCTAGGCCAGATTCAGCAGGGAGTACTTTATACATCTGGTATAGGTTAGCCAGGAAAAGGCATATTTAGTAAAGTAGCCTAACCTTTCCTCAAAGCAACAGTAAGAACAGAGATGGTAAAGACACACACATAGGATAGAACTAGCAAAATTGGCATAAAACTCTACACTTTATCCCTCACCTTCATCCCTGTTGTCGTTGGGGCAGGGGTGGTTTATATGCATTGGATATTAAGGAGCTGATGTCATTTGGGGACAGCTTGAGTCGCTGCACACCCAAAAACTGCATTACAGCAGTATTTTTGCCACAAAGCATACATTTAGAAAGGGGGAAAATGCCAGCAGCCAGGATGCTGATGTAATCTTAGCTTGGTGTCCTGGTGTACATACTCGTTAGTAGCATTATCACTCTGACCAGGCTGTAGACTAAGACTTCAGTGTGCTTGTTCCTGTACAGCTTTTACACCACCATATATTTTTATATTCCTTAGTGCTCTGGCACAGTCAGCACCCAGAATGAGTAGTGCTTGCTGGATGTGGGGGTTTTCCATATTCCTCATTTTCCTGTCTTTTTTTAGTTTGTATCTGAAACCTTAATTACTGTACATTATACAAATGACAAGAGCCCTCCTGTCTATGGCCTTGCTGCAACAGTTGTCATCTTAATGCTTCACAACTGTTAACAACCTCTTCTTCACCTCCTTAGTATGAACATGGTTGGGTTTTCTTCCTATTTTATAGAGAGACAGGGAGATTGCAATCATCTGCCCATTCATTTGGACTGGCTAGCTTAAGTTCTGAAGCTGCATGTCACATGTGGCATTTCCTAGCTATTAGAGACTTGACATTTTAGCCTTAACATTTTCTTTGTAAATGTTGGGAGGGAGAGTTCAGCCCAGTAAAAAAAACCCCAGTATTATTAGATGGGATCATGCTGGTCCTTGCATGGATCATTAGCCGTGTCAGAAACTTGAACTCCATTCTACAGCTTCTGCTGCTCCAGCTGATGAGTTCATCCTCTTCCTTAAGAGAAGATATCTGGAATGGGACAAGAGACTTTTTTCCAGGAGGATTCATGGATGGCTACGGGGATCAGCAGCCCCAGGATCCACTCATGGTGCTGGAGGGGAGAAGGCTGTAGTTGCTGTAGGCTTTACCACTCCTGCCCCCAGCATTAGCCATTGGGCCACAACTACACCACCTGTGTTCTACATGATCCTGATGACTCCTTCACAGCTCCCTGCTACAGCTTTGTCCCAAGACCAGTCTCATCCCATTCCCAGCCTTCTCTTTGGTTTTTTCTCTAGTCTTTCTCCCACAGAGATTCTCAGTTTTCTCTCTTACTTGGTTATTCCCAGACACCCACCTGACTCCTCCTCTGGTCTGACCGTAGCTGCTATTTCCAGTCCCCTTGCCTAAGAGTCCCATGCTCCATTTCCCATCTGGCACTCACCTCCTGACTGCTTGGAGTCAGACTGCATCCCATTCCGTACCGCCATCGTGCCCAGCCGGGATCATTGTGGGGAGAGGAGGGAAGCGCTTCTGTGCTGAGCACTGCCCTGGTCCATGGAGCAGGGATGCAAGCCTGGGGGAAGTCCTGCCTTCCTCCTGCACTTCCATGGTAGAGAGTGCTCTCTGCAGACAGAGTCTCTGGAGATTTTAGCTGCCCTCCTGAGAACATGTGCAAACTGAGATTTTTTTTTTCCCAGAGGCTTATCACATAGCCAAAACTGTGTGGTTTTTCACAAGAACAGAAAAAGGCACATATCCAGAAAGGACTGGCCCCTGTTTCCGATCATTTTCCAAGTCCTGTTCCAAGCTTGGAGTCCTAGGACTTCTCAATGAAACAGAGTAAGATTGTTTTATTTTAATGAGGGCCAAAGAGCACATTTTTCTCTAATGTCATCCTCTGAAGGCAGGTACAGTTTATGAAACCTCCACATGTGAATGGGTCACTGCTTGTGAGGATGCTTTGCCCCAGCCAAGATTTAGCAGGATGGGGACAGGAAGGAACTGAGGGACTTTCTGATGCTGCATTCAAGTAGGGGCGAGCATCTGCTCTTGCAAGATGCTGAGTACCTCCTGGTGAAGTCTCGAGGAACTGAAAACACTTAGCACAACACAAGGTCGGGATCAGAAAGCATGCTGCAGTGCAGATGGGTGTTATGAAAGCTTGCGAAGAACAGACACAGACTAAACAGTGCACACATGTATGTTGTGCACTGAGGTGCAAGATGAGCTGATGGAGATGATGTAGGAATGGTGTAAATTCACAGCAAAACTGAGAGGTCCATATTATTTGTTCCCTAAAGTAATTTAACTGTTGAGTGTCCCCAACGAAGAAATTAATTGGCAGCATCTCTTAAATAGTTGTCATTTTTGCTTCAGTGACTATGCAGTGACTGCATTTCTAACTGATCCTAATAAGACTCTTTTCCAAGTTGTATAAAAATGGTTTATGAGTTCTGGCCTTAGCAGTGGCATGAAACTTCCCTAGAATATCCATCCAGTGACACTTTGTCCTCCCCTCTGCCGCTGGGGACTGTCACAGTTGTGCACATTGTCATTCCGGGCCAGGGAAGTTCAGGCTTCCTGAGTGAGCAGGTTAAACGAGCTGCCACATTCGCAGCATGTTGATTGTGAAGTCTACCCATAAGGCAGCAGTTCATAACCTTGTGGAAATATTTTTACATGCTCCACGCAGAGAAAATAACCACTTGTGCTCTGCTAGAGCCCAGCCACATAAAAGAGCCAGGAAGAACACCCCAATGGATGCTGAGAAAGGAAAGGGACCTCTACTTGCATCCAGCACAGCAGGCAGCAGTGTCCAGGCAAGTGGCATCTCTGCCACCTTAGCAGAAGTGTGGACAGTCTTTCAAACTAACATTTCTGAGATCCCTACTTGCAGTTGCTGTGAGGTGGTGATACCCTGTGGGAGCACGTTGATCAGTACAATCCAGCCCCATTCTTAAAACACTTTGCTAGGACTCTGCCCCAATACTGGGAGTCCAAGTGTGTCCCCCTCCCTAAGGAGCTTGCTATCTTAGGCACATCCCCAGCTCTTGGTCTCCTTTTCCCTTGACTAACCTTTCTCCACAGACCCTTACTGATGACTTTCCCATACCCGTCTTTCCAGTTCCTTTACTCCCCTCATCCATCTGCTCCAAGCCACAGTAAATTAATCTCTCTTCAGGCACTGAATTCAATGTTGCCTTTACCTCTGTGCTCCCAAGACACGTCTATTCCCCAGCTGGGTTTGAGGGCAAATGGATTAATACTGGTTGAACTATGAGAAAAGCCTCAGCTGAACCAGGGGAGCACCAGCACAGTACACTGGTGGTTACTCAGGGTGGGTGTGAGGCAGGAGTGAGACATCTGCTGCCCACCCCTTCTGGGCTGGAGGTCCCAGCTGTGGGCCAGAGCTGATCTGCCTGAATCTACCACCAGCCCCATTCCCAACACATCCCACCCCTGGGAGCAGCTGGGGCACCCAGCTCACAGGGAGCATCGCTCTTGGAGAGCTGTGGCCTCAGCTGACGGCTGCACAACGGGCCTGAAGTGGTGAAATCTGTGAGACACTCCTGGCCTTTGGGGCCACAGCGCGGTCACCCCTGATCTCCAGCGATCAAGTAAGTAAAGCCTGGCTGGGGAGAGAGCAGGCCTTGACTGGAAAGCCCCACTATTCTGTAAACACAAACAAATCAGCCCCCATCACCTGCTTCCCTTCTTTATCTCTACATGTAATTTAAAACACCCTCCAGCCTCCCAAAGTCAAGCTTCAGCTGCTTCCCATCCCCTTAAGCCCCTTTAGTTCCTCTTCTCCTCCCCGCCCCCCCCAACCTGGCTGCCTTTCCAGGGCCAACCATCACTGCAGAGACAAGTTGCTCTTCTCTCCCACTCTCTGATCCTTTCTGTCCTGGGTGAATGTGGTAGGAACCACCCACAGCGTGTTTTCGTGCATGCGTTTCTACAGCCACCCCTCCCCCCCGCCTAGTTTTTTAAGTTAAACTATCTCTTGCTTTAAAGAGAGCAAATACACAGCAGTGGCTTTCATCACTGCTGTATAATAGAGCAGTAATTCTGTGCCAGGGACTGTTTTCTATTTTATTTTAAAGGGTTTATAAAACAGTGTATGTAATTGAGTGAGTAAACTGAACGTTTTCTGGAGCCCCTGAGGGCTGGAACTTCGTGGTGGTCCTGGGCCTAGGCCCTAACCTTTTTTTTTTTTTT
>VXBJ01004693.1:74307-95831 GCA_013400055.1 Nycticryphes semicollaris | reverse complement strand
ATGGGACTGACTGCCCCCAGAGCTCAGGCGGTGTCCCCAAGCCAGGCTGCACACACAAACCACGTCTATGGCCATGGCCATGGAGAAGCAGGAAGCAAACAGCAGGAGCACGTTGTCCTGGGTGAAGCTCCCCCTGTGGAGGGGAAATCCCTGCAGAGCCCCCGGGAGCCCAGATTCACCCCCTGCACCTCCGTCCCCCCCAGGCACTGCCCTTCCATTGCTCTTCTGAGGAGCAGCACGGGCTGCCACAAACGCTCTGGTGCCCCAGCCCTGACCAGCCCCAGGGATATGCTGACCTGCCGAGGCCAAGGCATACTCCAAACCTGTCCCCATTGAGGGACCTCCTGTGGCACAGTGTGGTGTGGAGGCTGGGCAGCAGGAAAGGGCTGCTGTGGTCAGAGCAGCCACCCCAGCTGCCTCCAGAGCTTGCCCGTAGCCCTGTTCCTCTCGCTGGTGGCCACTTGGGACCACACCATGCTGCCAGGGCAGGTGGCCACGGCTGGAGTGTGACCCACACCAAGCCTGAATGACACCAAGCATGTGTAGAAGACAACATGCTTGGGAAAGCTGCTGAGATGTGCTTTGAGCCCAGACCACCTGGCCCCACGCAGGCACTTGGCATGATCCCCCCCACGCCGTGCCTGCTCTGCCACAGCTTGGGCCACAAAACCCCAGCACCAATGCGAAAATGTCATTTTGAAATGAAACGGTGCTGCTACGGCTTCCAGGAACAGCTTCTGTCAGCTCCTGGGGTCTCTCCGGGAGCTCCCTGCGCTGTACCCCACCGGCAGAGACACGTCCCGGCACCCAGCCCCACGCTTGGCTCACCGACCTCCGGCTCCTCTGGGGATCCACAAGGTGCTCCCTATGGGCCAGAGCCCTCGGGAACCGCATCCCTTCGGAAGCGACACCACATGCTCCCTCTAAATCAGGCAAGCAAAGTGAAAGGTGAATAAAAGGCTACATGTAAAGTACTAAGTGCCTCTCTGAGCCAAAGCCTGCAGAAGCTGAACTCTCCCTGACCCTGCCTACAACTCCCCCAAGCAAATCTCCCAACCACTACCTCCTCAAAACCCCCCAAAAGAGATTCATGTAGACACGTTAGTGTGACCTCACCAGCAGGCAAGGCTTCGCGATGCTGTTTAAGAAAAGCCTAAGGGCTGACAAGGCAGTAAATGGGAAGAGACCTGCAAAGAGAACGCTGGTTTTCTAAGCGTGGAGTGTGACAGCTCGGGCGCTCCAGTAAAACACCCAAATCAAGGCAAAAGGGGAAATCCTTCATGAAGGTGCTGATGAACCCTGCTGGGAACCAGGTACGGGCGAGTTAGCAAAAATGGGAAGCAGAGCATTTGCAGAGACGCCTGAGGATCTTTGGGACAAACTTAGTATTTTCAACAGCAATTTGGGAAAATAATACATGTGTTCTGGTGGCATTAAGTTGGAAGCACTGTCAGTATTTTGGCAGTGAAGGTGTCCTGCAGCACTGGGTGATTCTGAACAGCGAGATCACAACACCACACCAAAATGTATTCGGTACCAAAGGCAAAGACGTGTTCTCTGCTAGTAACGGGCCCGATTCGGGAAAGCCTGGGAAGGTACATACTGTTTTCCATGGGATTTGGATCACATCCAGTGACAAGAACAGAGGAATTCCCCAAGTTTTGTCTCATCACAGCATCCCTGAAGCACGTCACCAGCAATGACAGTCAACTGTCACCCCACGTGTGCAAGAGGAAGTGTGTCTCGTGTAACTGGGAAGCACACACAATCCTGCTCAAAGCTGGGCTGATATCCCACCTACATCCTCATGCACAACCCACCAACTCGAAAAAAGCTAATTCCAGGTGGAATGGGTACAGAAGAGAAAGGTGAGTTTCCATTCCCACTAATCCCATGGGCCCAGCTGTCTGTGTCCTGACCTTCTGCAGACTGTCAGCAACAGCCAAACAAAGTGTATGGACATGCAAAGTCACGTGGGTTTTTAACAGGAGAGGTACAGAAATACCTACATCTTTGACCACTTCACTGAGGAAAGGACTATTTCCTTCTCTCCCTTCAACACACAAAACCTGACCAGCACTGAAAAAGCTGAGCTGGGACACATCAGCTCTACCTCCTGCCACCACCACTGCCACCCGATGGAGCTTCAGGCTATTCAACATCTGCCAAACCATGTCCCATGGAGTCACCACCAACCAGGAACCAAAACTTTAAGGTACTTGTTGCCAACTGATCACCATTTATTCCAAATAAAAATCAGAATTACTGCCAGTCACCTTAGTGTACTGACTCTCAAACACTCTGTTGGTGTCTGCAGCCACAGCTCGTCTCAAATGTCCCCAAAAGCTGTGCGTGGGAGATAGCACGGCTGCTCCGGACCCCAATACCCTGCTCCTGGACACACGGAGTGGGCTGGACAGGGACCTACCTCCAGCTTGTGGGAAACTCCTCAGCTCCAAGAAACCAACTAGTTCTGGAGGGGAGGCGAGAGCCAATGAGCCCAGTTAAGCCGCCTGCCCGTGAAACCCCTGCTGGTAAAGACATAATTCACTGCTCTCCATCAACGGGCAGGGAGCTGCCGTGTCAGCAGGAATGCGGCCGTCCCGGGAGCACCCCGCGGCTGCCTTTCCCAGAGCCAACCCCGCTCTCGGAGCGGGTCCGGAGCCAGCAGAGTCTCTGTCGGGCTGGTCGTCAGAACTGAGCACCACAGGCTGTTCTGCTGGACACGCTCGGTTCCTTCCTCTTGGGCAATTCCTACCAGTAACAAGGCCCAAACCCACAGGCTAGCTCTTACCAACCAGAGGATGGAGACACGTCATTTGAAAGACATCAGCTCCCAAGTTCTCCTTGGCGATGGCAACGCCACTGAGCACCTCCACAGCCCCTGCCACGGGGCTTGTTCTGGGCCAACAGACGCCCTCCCCAGCTCTGTGAACGGCAAAGGCTGCACGAAATCACTGACCCAAACCGCAGGCGGCCGAGGTTTCCCAGCCCTGCTCCTCAGCAAGGCTGCCAGGATCTGCCAGCTTGCTCACAGTGGGAACCACCGCCGTTCACTGGGCCTCACAGATGCTCTGACACAGGGGAATCTCCCCCTGTTCTTAGCACTACGTTTGGAGAGCACATTTTTGGACATGTGCACAAGGCAAGTGACTACGGAACACCCCAGCTCCTGCCAAAGCTAATCCCTGGTGGGTACGAACTGCTGGGAGAAAGAGCTCTGCAAAGTTCAGACATCTCTGGGCCACCGGCGTCCCGAGCTGTGGCAGGACAGGGAGGGCTGACCATGACATGATTAACATTCTTCACTCTCATCTCCCAACCAAATATCAGGGGTACATGAGATAAGCCAAGGCACCTCAAGCCAATACACCAGGGTCATCTCTGGTCCAGGTGGTGGCCAACCCCACGTAGCACTAGCAGGACCCCAGCAAACCAGGGAAGCCTGAGAAGAAGTTCTGCAGTGATGGCTGTCCCCCCGAGTCCTCTGGCACCAAGAGCACGCTGACAGCCCGGGAACCGCAGGCGGCTGCAGAGACTGAGTCCTCCCCCTGCACCAAGCACCACCCAGAGCACCTGGAGGACTCCACATCCACCCACCCAGCAGCTCCAGCACCAGGGAAGGGTGGCCAGAGTGGTGAGGGGAAGAGCACGCCCGAACAGGGAGCCAGGAGGAGCCCTCTGATTGTCCTGTCTTTTCCACAGAGCACAAAATTACACCATAGGTCTTCCACTAATTTACTCCTGTCTGAACCATAACCTGTCTTTTAGAAAATCTTCTAATCTTGATTAGAAAATCATCAGTGACAGAGAAATCACAGCAACTCTTGATAAGTAGCTCCAGTGGTTAATTACCCTCACTGTTGAATTTTGCACCTTATTTCTTCCCATTGGAATTGTCTTGCTTCAGCTGCCCCTCACTGGATCTGGATGTATTTTTGCCTCACAAAGAGCTCTCTATTACCAGACTGTTGTCCCTGAACAGGTATTTACAGATGGTGTTGAAACAATCTCTTAACCTTATTTTCTTTGATAAACTAAACAAATTGAGCTCCTCGAATCTTTCACTATGATGCGTGTTCTGTGAGTGTTTCATGGTGCTCACAGCCGTTCTCTGAGCCCTTCCCAATCCATAGGCTTCCTTCCCATACCACAGACACATGAAATGCCTGAGCTTCAGCCCTCTGCAAGTCCTCTCCACCCCAAGACATCCCACCAACACTTCAGAAAGACCATGACCACATCTTCTAGAATTCCAGAATTAAATAATTCAGACTTGCTGATTCAAACATGTCTGAGGCTCCTACCTGCTGTTTAATATGCTCCCTAATTACAGTTGGAATATGAAGAATTCATCATCCTGTGATAAGGTACATCATCCTGCCTTTTCCCAGACACGGCACAGGAGCGTTCACTGAACATTTCTCCTTTTTTTTTCTTTGTTAACCACTCTGCTATTTCCACACAGTAATGAACGGGTGCTGGTTTTAGGATTCATTAGTTCCTAATAAACTGGAAGAAAAACTTTTCTCATCTTTAACTCTGCTGGTTACCTTTTCTGTACGCCCTGGTGCAGCCACAGCAACGTAGGCTCCTGAAACTGGCCAAGATGGGGGGAGGTGAGCTGGGAAATGAGCTTTGGATACTAAATCCATCACTTTTGCTTGTGTGTTACACACAGTCTCCACGGAACATGTAAGAGTTGACGATTAGGAACCTGGTACGACACAAGAAGAGTGACGGTTCTCACGACACAAAGGCTAAACCCACTGTCACACAGTGACAAAGATGCTGTGGACCAGGCAGCCACTTGGGCAGAAGCTCACCCAGCGCTGGGCACAAGGTGAGTGTAAAGTCAGCACATGGTGGTGAGGGTGATCCACTGCGTTTTCATGGAGATCAGGCCGGGAAAAGGCACCAGGGAGGACGCAGGAGCTGCCCTCAGCTCAGCGTCCGGATCTCTGCTGGAGGAGGGATGGAGACACGGGATGTGCCTTGTTTCCAAGTGAAGCAGCTGTGAGAGAGGGAAAGGCAGGTTTCCCTCCAGGAGAAGGGCAGTGGAGATGCCGCTCAGGCAGAGCCTGCTGAGCAAGCGGCCCCAGATGGGGCAGGAGGTCTCCGTCCCCCAACCTGATGAGGCACGGGCATCCCTGCAGAGCAGGGCAGTGGGTTGCTCTGCCCAGCAGCTCTGGTGGGCTGGCATTATCACACTGGTGACTTCGTTCTTAATCAACAGTATAATCTGCTAAATGTACTAGCTCCTTCCCTCAGTTTGACCGAGCATGGTCTGGGGAGGCACAAGGTGCAGGACTTCTCCGCGATGAACCCAGGTGAAACAAGCCCTTTGTGCAGCTGTAACCAGAGCAAGCCTGGGAAGAGCAGGGGCTGGAAGGCTTCCCACAGAGCCCAGAGGGTCACTTCGAGGGCTGCTCGTCATTAATCACTCCCTGTGGATGTTTGTCTGCCCGGCCCTGGCAAAGGGCTGATGGCAGCGAGAGCCTCCACCGTGGTTCCAGCTGGCCGAGCAGGACCACGCTGGGGCCACCACCCACCTACCTGCTGGGGCTTTCTGCTTCTGCTCAAGACCTATCGATTACTTTATCGTGTTGCCGTGGCCTCTATTGCCTTTGTACTCACACAGAGGAGCAGACGTACAGAACACCCTCGCACAATGCAGCCTGTTCCCCTCCACCTTCTGCTGCCCCTCTGCCTTCCCTGAGATCTGGGCAGAGAGAATGAATGGTTTATGTCTGGACTTAACCCAGATTAACACATTTTTAAGCAGTGCAACTTTCTTGTCATTTTAACTTTTCAGTATCTACTAAAACGTTCTTTCAAAACTCCTAATTATGCTTCACTTTTTTTTTTTTCCCTGTTTAAGTTTTTTCTCCCAAATGATCTGGCTCATAATTGCTTTCAGCTTTGTGAAATTGGCTCAGATACATATTTGTGTGTGTGTGTGCGTTTAATCCTCTGTTTCTGATTTGAATTTTACTCTGCCTCAACACCAGTACAAAAGAAGCCAAGGCTGCTTTTACTAAAGTCACGACTAAACTTTAGGTTTGTGATTCGTTCTCCCCTGTGGGTCACTGCAGCGTTCCCTGCAGGAGCTGCACTGCTGCTTGGAACCAGCAGGATCCAGGAAGCCCAAGGAAGCTCCAGCGTCACTTGGCCAAGTCCTCCAGTGAGAACTGCCACGATAACGAGTTTACTCTCCACCACGTTAGAGTGAAATACTTCAGAAACTGAGACACACAGAGTGAAGTGCTGGGAAAGAGCACCTGGATGAAGGAAAACTGGTCCTTGTTTCGGATCCCTCCTGGTCTGTTCATGAGACAAGAGGTGTCACTCACAGTTGATGGAGAAACCTGGAATCACAAGCTGCACAGTATGTACAAGGAATACTGTTTAAAATGAACCAGAAAAGTCCAAAAGAGACCCCAAGAAGACGGTGGAAGACAGATGGTAACGAGGGGCTGCAACGACACAAATCACCATTTGCATTTACAGCAGGAAGCAGGAATCTGGGTCTGACACTACATCACAGGAAGGCAACATCCCCAGAACGTTCTGGGTTTGCTGAAGAAGCGTGGACCCGGACAAATGCTGGGGTGAGCGATGAGAACCCAGCATCCGCACAGAGCTGACGGGTGCCGGCAGCTGAAAAGGCCGTTCAGCTCAGGCTGGAGTCGTATTGTATTTTCTTACATGGGTTTCTAAAGCCATTCCCTCACACCGTGCTTTAGGCACCCCTGCTGCCTTTGCCCAGACACACACAGCAACACCACGGGAGCACCCGACACCCAGAGGGACCGCGGGTCGCCCTGAGGTTCTGCACAGGTCCCCAGGAGGGACAGGGCAAGCACCGCCCCCACCTGAGCAGCCAAAACCCACCCTGTGGCTCCGGCCAGGTCCATAACGATGGCAAGATTCAGTCGAACAAAGAACTCTATTTGGAGCAAACCCGTACCAGGATGACCCCGTGGACTCTCCTCTGGAGACACTAAAAACCCGCCTGGACGCGTTCCTGTGTGACCTGCTCTGGGTGTTCCTGCTCTGGCAGGGGATGGGACTGGATGAGCTTTCAAGGTCCCTTCCAATCCCTTCCCTCATCTGCAGCAATGGGTTTGGCGCCAGGATACCTACCTCCAGAAGAGAATGATGACCCCAGCACTGTCCCCGTGGCGCAGAGTGGCAGAGGAAGGGGGTCCCAGGCCAGGACTGGAGGCTGGCGCTCCAGAAGGGACAAGCCGGCAGAAGGCCCAGGTGACAGCAGAAAGGGCTGTCAGAAGTTGCTCCCCTGCCCCTCTCCTTTTGCAGCACAAGCACGGTCTGTATGGAAGGGAAAGTGTGGGTTTCTGGAAAACACCCACTCCAGGAGAATGCCAGCGACCCTGTCGCCCCACTCTCCCTTGGCATCGTGGGGCAGGTTATTTATACGGAGCTTTTCACAGGTGGCTACTAATTATACCCTCTTCATTTTTCCAGGTGCCCCATGCAAGACATCCAGAGCCAGATGTTCGGGAAGGCAGGATGCTTACATCGACAGCGGCAGCCGATGGCCTGGCTGGTTGCCCCGTGCGAGGAAGCCCATCTGGCTTCCCTCGGCTCTGCCACCGTCCCCGGGCAGGCTCTGTCTGCCGTGATCATCTCTCCTCTCCTCCTCTCCTTCTCCCAGGCCTTTTCCCTGCTCAGCCCTGCAACGCACAGCTCCTTTAGCGTTCTAGCAAGTAGTAAGTGTATCAAGTCCCAGTAATTATCTCTAATTAGGGTTAGTGATTATACAGTTGGGTTGGAGAAAATCAATCTCTGGTTTCCCATCGGGGAGGGCAGGGAGAGCTGGGGTGGGGAGGGGAGATGCTCCAGTTCCTCCCGAGAGCTCCTCCCTGCCCACACTGACACTGGTACTGCTCACCCGGGGCACTGGGAACCCCCGGAGGGGACAGATGGGCTGGAGCGATGGCAACTGGGGCACAGTCTCGCTCCTTCACTGGGCAGGGCAAGGGGAGGGTGGCCCATCCCAGGGACACGTGGCACAGCCCAGTGCAGATAGAAGCTCTCGGAGCTGGAGCGGGTCCAGAGAAGGGCAATGGAGCTGGTCAGGGGTCTGGAGACCAAGTCTTATGAGGAGTGACTGAGGGAGCTGGGGGTGTTCAGCCTGATGGAGGCTGAGGGGAGACCTTCTCACTCTCTACAAAGCCCTGAAAGGAGGAGGTAGCTGGGGGGGGCGGTCCCTGCTCCCAAGGAACAGGACATGGGATAGGAGGAAACGGCCTCAAGTTGTGTCAGGGGAGGTTTAGGATGGATATTAGGGAAAATATTTACACTGAAGGGGTTATTATTGGCAGAGGCTGCCCAGGGCAGTGGTGGAGGCACCACCCCTGGAGGGATTTAAAAGCCATTCAGACGTGGTGCTGAGGGACATGGGTCAGTGGTGGTTTGGGCAGCGTTGGGTTGATGGTTGGACTCCATGATCTGAAAGGTCCCTTCTAACCTGGACAATTCTGTGATTCTATGACCTCCACCTCCAGGGCTGCACCTGCAGGTCCTTCTCATGGGGACACCGGGGCTGGCACACAGAACCTCAGCCACTGGGCAGGAGCTGAAGCCTCATGTTCATGGCTGGACGACGGCTTCTACAGCTCCCAGGAAGGGTGGGAGCAGGCAGCTCTGCTCCCAGGGGCGATTCCTGCCTTGCTGGCTCCGCAGAGAAGCCATGCTCTGGCAAGGGCAGCGTGAGGCCCTTCTGGAAACCAAGCAACAGATGAAGCTACTGAACACACTCAGGAGAGTGGGGTCATCAGCCCTCTGAGAAGGGCAATATCTCTGTAAACGTCTGCAGAGTCACAGCAAAGCTGGAAAACGATGCGACAGTAATAGTGTTTCTGTGTGACTGAACGGGCTACCGGCAGCTCCACGTAACAGCTCAAGCCCAGATGAAACGCTCTTCAGACGTGATGAGGACAGACTCTGGGGGGACGTGACCTGGCAGCGAGGAGCTGCGATGGACGGCGAAGGGGCCGGGGGGTTTCCATGGGATTTCACCTGCTCCTCACCGCTCGGCCTCAGATACCTCCCCCCCTCCTCTCTTGGCTGGTGCAAACACAATCCAATTAGCACAACTCACAACGACTTTGCACAGTGTCGCAGAGCACGGGGTCTCTCAGCTGAGCAGCTCAGGAGCCTTCACAGAGACACACCAGCGCTTCCAGCCACGGTGCCCAGTGCCCACCTGCGGTGCTGGGTACACCTTTGCTGCTCCAGATAAACCTCAAACTCCTCGGCACACCTTGTCTCAGCCTGAGCAGAAACTGTTTCCTTCCTCCCACAAGGGCACAAAGCCATAGAAAAACCTTGGGGTGCAGTAAATGCCACCGTCATCGTGACACAGCACCCCCTGGTAACCCCGTGACAGTGGCCCTGCTCAGCAATTCAAGAAGCATGACGCAGTGCTGTGCTTGGTCCCAGGGACCCGTGGGGAGGACAGGAGGCACGCTGCAGCAGCAGGGCCCAGCGCCCCACTGAGAAGCAGGAATTCTCGGCATTCCCACTCCCGTTCTACAGAGGGAAAAATGGACAGAGCGCAAGAAGCCGTTTGCTGTCACCCCACAAGTCCCCAACCAAACCAGGGGACGATTCAAGTCTCCCAAGTGTCACAGCCCGGAGCCTGGGAGCTGGCGAGGTGGTGTCAGGACGACCAGCCTTGGGAGACACGGCTGGCAAACACCCCACTCCTGGGCCCACAGAGACTGGGGATGAGCCAGAGTTCATGGACCCTCTGAAACATACAGAAAATTAACACTTTCATGGAGCACAGAATATTGTGAACCACCAAAGTTATTGCAGGTGACCGAGTCCCTCGGGCAGGGAGAGGAGGCTTAGCCTGGCATCACCGGCTTTCCACTCGGGGGTTGTGCAGGAAGACAGGTAAACACCTCCACACCAAGGGGCTAACCCCACGTTAGCCAGGGGAGCTGCAGGGAGAGGCCCCGAGCTCAGAACAGCCCCACCTGAGTGATTTGGGGGGGCAGCAGGACCTGGGTCAGGCAGGCAGTGCCCGGCACAGCCCAGGGAGTGATGGCAGTGCCACCTCCGAGCCCACGCGGTGTTGAGCTCCAGCCGGGCCAGCACCTTTGGCTCATGTCCCCAGCAGCCTCTGAGGCACAAAATGGGTGCCTTTCAGATGACACTAAAGCAGGATAGTGGCTGCAGCGCTGCACTGCCCTCTGACTGCAGTGCTCCAACCTCTGCAGGACACCCAGTGCCTTGGACCAGCCGGGCACTGGTCTGCACCCCGGGAATGGCGCAGAGCACCCAGCGTGTCTGCACACACCGCTGCTCCAGAGATCCCATCCCTGGGGCTCAGCACTGCATGGTGGCACCAACCACCTCGTGCAGGCACAGAGGCCACCATGGCACGGCGCTCACACATCTCCTGCCGGCCCCGGGGACAGTTGCTGGCGAGGGGTGGCAGGCGAGGGGCCAGCGTGCACCTGAGGATGGTGATGAGGATGGAGATGAGGAGTGAGGCGGTCTGTTACCTCCAAGACCTCTGAAAGACTTCTCACAGGATCAAGGTGCCCAGAAGAAGGCGGCAGAAGGCAGCAGGAAAGCAGGGGCAGCCCAAGGTTAAGGAGCTGAAGATTTCCTTCGGGGACCCGGGATCTAATCCACACTCTGCTGCAAATTTCCCAGAACTACTGTTCGAGTCACTTATACCAACACTTGTCAAAAACAGCCACTAATAACGTGTTCCTCCTGCTCTGAGTGCCCAGGTGGAGACTCTGAGGACTGATAAACAGGAGCTCACTGCTCACAGCTATGCTTTAAAGGGCTAAAAAAAGACTAAGTTCTAGGGAAAGAAAAAGCAATTCTTGGGCTCTAGACGGGGGGCATGGAGTCAGTGGATGCTCCCGACAAGTTCAGCTTTATCTTCTCTTTCCCTCAGTCTTCCTTAGAATCACAGAATCATCTGGGCTGGAAGGAACCTTCAAATTTCATCTAGTCTGACCCCCCTGCAGTCAGCAGAGACACCCCCAACCAGACCAGGCTTCCTTCTACAGAAATAAGTAATAGTTCTGAGAGGACAGAGGTACAGTGCTGGGAAACATGAAATTCGTGGCAGCTCTAGCCCATGCCCAGCAAATCCTGGAGCTGACCCAGCACATCTCGCTCCTTCAGGCTTCCGCCCACCCCAGAACCGGGCACCGCCGTGTGCTGGGACTGTCCTGCCTCCTGTCACCCCTGCGAGTCCCCGACGGCCCCCTCCTCTCCCCCACCAACTCCTGGCCATTCCCAGCTTCTCCTCAGCACCAAGCACGGAACACAACAGCTCCAACCTCCCGTTTGGATTCATCCTCCTCCCTCAGGCAGCCCGATAAACATTCGCGAGATGTTACCGTATGAATGCAATAGTGAATTTATAATATTTATCATATACCTATGAACTTGCAGTATTTTATACATGATTCATGATGCAAAGTATTAATTACAGATAAATTTCACTACATCTCTGATCTCCGCTTCATCTTCAGACTACAAACAACCCTGTAACATATTATTGGGAAGGATGAAGGTCCCACCCCACCAACTCCACAGACACCCCCCTCGCCTCTCAGCGTTGGCACCCCCATGTCCAGGCTCTTGGCCCTTGGCTGAACGACAGTAACCGAGGCTGACCTTTCCCAGTGGGACTGAACACAAAGCAAAGTGAGGAAGCAGGAATCCCAGCCAGCTGTGGTTTAACGCCAGGCTCCCGTCCCCGCGCAGGGGAGCACCCCCTTCTCGCTCCTGCAGGAGCATCAGACCCGGCCAGTCCCTCTGTAAGTGCCACCGTCCGCGGAGCTGCTCGCCATCACCCCAGCTCCAACGCTCGGGCAATCCATGCCAGAAACCTCTGCTTAATTCAAACCTTCCTGCTCTGCACTGAGGAACCGGGCAGGGGCTGGCAGCCAGCTCCAGCCTCTCAGTCAAGGTGACAACAGCAACTTCGTGGCTGTTGAACGGGTGACACGAGGTGCCAAGGAGGGCCTGTCTGCATCCCCAGGCTGAGCACAGTGGCAAAGGCCACCAAAATACGAAGCAGAAGCTGCCCATTTCCATAAGGGAGAAGACCCTGTGGCAGCAGGTCTAGAGGGAGAGCAGGGGTGTCTCCACATCTGGGCAGGGGCATCGACCAGCCCCGGCCCTTCAGACGAGCAGATCCACCGGCGGAGGTGGCCGGGCTGGGAAGACCACGCTGGCTTCCCTTGTGCTAACGAGTTCCCAGGCACCGACACAGAGAGAGGGGTGCTACGGGGGCTGCTGCTCGGGGTGGGACACAGGGAAGCGGCGGGAGGCAGCCACAGATGCTCAGAGCAGGGCCCACGCACCGTGCACCCTGCAGGAGTCGGACCAGCCACGGGACTACGGGCAAGTCACAGGGGCAGTCAGGAATCACAGGGGCTCGTTATGGAGACCCCATACCTTGACCACCACACCATAGGCCTTCCCTGTCAAGTGTCTGAGAACACGATGACACTGGGGGTGTCCTTGGTGTCCCAAGAAACCTGCCACGGCTGGGTGGGATGTGCTGCTCCCTCACCCAAGGGCTACTTGGGGGCTGGGGAAGGCCAGTGAGAGCTGAGCTTTTCCTCCTCAGCACCCACATGCCCATCCTTCCACAGGAGATGACTGACCCTGCTCCAACCTGAAAGAAAACCTTGTGCAGTCAGAACCAGGAGAAAGGCAGGGGATGATGCCACCAGCCTCCCGTCTGCCATAACCTGCGCCACCCTGCTCTCTGCTGCCTCTTCCTCCCTCAATGTCATTGTCCCCCACGGCGAGCAGCGGTATGCCAGGGAAACAGGTTTTCCCTTTTCTTTGTTAATTCTTCCCTCATTACATTTGAAATTCCACAATCAGTGTGCACTGTAATTGTCGAATTTGATGCTAATGATTAATGAATTAAACATGGATCCATCAATTAGTCCTCGGAGAATAATTCTGCATAAAGCAGCGGATAATGTAATTACAGTAACAAAGATAATGAGATGTTAACATCGACGGAGCCCGACGTGACATGATCACAGCAGGCTCAGCAACCCCGGCCTGGGGGAGCCAATCCCTCTCTCTGCAGAGGCAGAGCATCGGGGGGCAGCGAACACGCTCCAGGACAGGGGGGGGCCTGGCACCAGCGGCTGGGCAGAGACCGGTGGGTGCTCCCCTTCCACCTGCCTGGTACAAAGGCTCCAGGGTAACCTGTTCTGGAGGTGACACCAGAGCGTGTGAGAGGCTCAGCATGAACCCAGCAAAACCCTGCAGCACTGGGGAGCCCAGCACCGTCCCCAGCCCGGGCTGCAGGATGGGCTTCAAATGCAACAAGCACCAGCCCCAGCCCTGGCCAGGCTTTGCTGAGCGTCTGTGACCAGCCCAGGCTCCCCATCGCCCCGTCTGGGCCAGCAGCCGAGGGGAGAGGCAAGATTCCCACCCAGAGCCCATGGAGCACTCTCCTGCCCGTGCCAGGGACCAGCGGGGCTGTGAATCACTGCATGCGCCCATCACTCTGCCAGGGACAGCAGGACCCTCCTCACCTCTGAGCAAACACCAGCATCAGCCCAGACACCCCAACCAGTGTCCCCACCACCACAGACACACAGAGAAAATGCTTCCCCTTGGCTGCCAAAGTAGTCCTGGAGGAGAAGGAGGAGGAGGAGGAAGAGGAGAAGGAGAAGGAGGAGGAGGAGAAGAAGGAGAAGGAGAAGGAGGAGGAGAAGGAGAAGAAGGAGAAGGAGAAGGAGAAGGAGAAGGAGAAGGAGAAGGAGAAGGAGAAGGAGAAGGAGAAGGAGAAGGAGAAGGAGAAGGAGAAGGAGAAGGAGAAGGAGAAGGAGAAGGAGAAGGAGAAGGAGAAGGAGAAGGAGNGGGGGTGCTCACAGCAGCCTGCCTGCACACACGTGTCAGACCATGTGGACTGTTCTCTGGGCAGAGGTGACTGAGCAGCACCTTAGCCCCTTCCAGCTCTCCCCCTATGTAGAAGACCCCATCACTTTCACCCCTGCACAGAGACCACCTTGGCTCATTCTGCTCGGCCTCCTCTGTGCCAGAGACACTGGAGCTGCCTTTGCTCTCCCGCAAACCCTGAGGGAGGCTCCTGGAACTCAGGGAGCTGGGGAGCCACACAGGGAGCCCTGCAGAGGCAGCAGAGCCTTCTCCTTTAGCCTCCTCTCCTGATACCATGAGAGCTCTGGGCTGTTTGCTTTGGTCCCCTCTCCAAGCCACCTCGCCTGCCTGCTGGGGCAACCTGGCCAGAAGGTCTCCCTTGGGACTGCTTCATCAGCTCTGCATTCCAGGGGCTGAGAAGGAGCCAGCCTTCTGCTGCTGGAACGCTGCCTCTGTGACATTCCTTGCAACCATCACCACCTCAGCAGCCTCTGCCGATTCCTCCTTGCACTTCAGCTGCTCGTCCGAAGGCAGGTTTCCCAGTGCTCGGCTTCCTTTTCCACTGCCCAGCTGCAATGCAGTGCCATGGAACAGGCTCGTGGGCTGTGTGTGCCCACACCAAGTGTGTATAAGGATGGGCACAGGCATCACAACGTATTTTTGGGCAGTTTCCTTCATCCCCTGTGCTGATCACTTTGGGGTAAGTCCCTACAAACCTCTGCAAAGCAAGAACCCAGGGCTGCAGCTGGGCTGAGACAGTCTCTCACGCTGACTGACACTGTCTCCATATTCTTCTTGTGTCACCATCTGTCCTGTCCCACTAAAAAATTCCTTTTCATCCAGCCTGTACTTTGAATAGGAGCCACCCGCATTCTCCGAGCCAAAAACAGGCCCTGAAGGAGATCCAGGTGGGGCAAGGAAGCAGAAAGGGTGAGCTCGCTGGACTACAGCAACGCTACGTCTGGGGACCCCTGAAGACAAGTGGAAGAGCAGGGATACTGTGGTGGGAGGAGGAGCTGTAGGGATCTCAAGGAGTTGTGGCCACACGTGCCAGGCTCCTCACTCACAGCCAAATCATACCCAGAGCCCAGCGTCCTTGAGGTCGGGCAGTGAGACCCGCACACCCCTTTCCTGCCCTCTCCAAACCCAAACATCTCCTGGGTTTGCCCAGCCAGGGGGACACTGCGAGGTGCCCAGGTCACCCTGTGAGCTCCGTGCCCAGAGCTGACCCAGGGCACTGCTGGGCACCCGCTGCCCCAGCTGCGGCTGAGGGAAGCTGCCCGTGATCCCCCTGCCCAGCATCTGCCCCAGCGCTGCTCCAGCCCAGGATCCCGGGATAAACAGGCGTTTCACAGCCCCATCTCACCCGACCCAGAGCTTACGGGACCGAGCCCAGGTGGCTCCAAGCCCCCTCCAACCTGGCCTTGAACCCCTCCAGGGATGGGGCAGCCACAGCTTCTCCGGGCAACCTGGGCCAGGCTCTCACCACCCTCAGGGGGAAGAATTTTCTCCCGAGATCTCATCTCAATCTCCCCTCTTCCAGTTTGGAGCCATTACCCTTTAAACCGTGCCAGGAAATGGCCACCTGCTTTGGGGTTCCCTCCTCACATCTTGGGGTGCAGCTGGCCAGAAGTGCCAGCGCTTCCCACACTGCTTTGACTCATTACCTCCATGAAAAGCACCCCAAATTTCCCCCCAGCAAGACCACTCCACGACTGCACCCCGCTCCAGCCCCAGAAGCTGGTGTTCAGCATCCCCACAACCACCCGATCCAAGTGCAGAAGCCGATGTGGATGTGACAACCAGCCCGATCTCCGCCGTGACGTCCTTCCCCGTCCAACCCAAAGCTGCCCGTGGTGTGTCTCCTCCTGCCAGGTCCTGCCTGTGTCCCCACCTCATGCCAATGCAGCACCTGGGGCCTAGGGAGGAACTGGTGCCTTTGCCACTCACTGGCTTTATACTGAATAATAGTTAACAAATGGTAAGAAGCATTTACTCTCTTTGTATCTCTATCTGCCAACTGCTTGTACCCTGAACACATCCTCATCCTTCATGTGCATCAGTCACAGAATATTCTCATTGAAGTGATGAAATGTTTTGCAGGCACATTCATGAAAGTGAGTTCCCCCCCACCCCACACGCTTCCAGCTTTACAGGAACCTCTCCAGGAACCTTTCCAGGACCCCAGTGTCCCACGTCCATTCCTCCCTGCCTGGCTCCACTCATTTTCCTCAGGTTTGGCCCCAAGAAGCCTCGTGATCCCGACGGTGGCAGATGAAGCAGGGACACGCAGCACCTGGTGCCCTGGGCACAGGAGGGACGGCTCAAACAGACAAATGGTTTCATCGCTGTCCCTAACGGCATTCCTTCTGCAGTGGGACACGGGAGCCACTAGGGCCCTTGCCTGAAAGCCTGTGTCAGCGTGGGGTGCTGAGCAGGAGGGCAGTGGGCACTGGAGTGCACCCCTCTCCTGGTGCACAGCCAGACCCCCACCCCTGCCAGCCGTGGGGCAGCGCTGCTCGCGCTCAGCAGCCCAGGAGCTGCTCCACCACGGGAAGGTCAGTCTGCAGCAGTGGCCTGGCCACCCACCCAGCCCCGAGAGGTCCCTCTGGAGACGTTCACACCAACACCACCGTTCCTCGGTCCCGAGACCCCATTGCACAAACCAAGCTTTTGCCTACAGATGGTACCTCTCTGCCCTCAAACCTGCACCCCACCTCTGCTGGCCCATGGTGCTCCTGGGGGTGTCCAGCAGAGTCCCTGCCATAACCAGACCTGTGCCAGGAACACTCAATGGCTCAGAGCCATCACAGCTGGACCATCATGTCAGAGGACCAGGTGGCCCAATGGTGGCCTGCAACAAGTCCCAGAGGAAACCTATGGGACAATAAGGTGGCAGGGAAGTGCCACAGAAATATCTGGTCACGTGAGAGGTACTTCTGGATGGCACATCCCAAATGTTCTGATGAACTGCTGTTGGCTGGCACTTCCCAGGCATCCTGCTGGCCTCCCAGGACACCACCCGGCAGACAAGTTGCAGGACACATGAAGAGCAGGGACAGGGATCCCTGGGGACAGGGATGGCGAGGACACCTCCTGAGCCCACAGGGGTCCAGGCGAGGGGCTTCCCTCCCCGGTGGCTCTGCTGGGTGAGGCCTGGCCCCGCTTGGTGCCGCAGGCAATTAGCAGAATGGGTGATCAGGGCAAGTGTCAGGAGTGACCCCAGCCCATCCCCCACGCTCTGGGACCTCCTGACATTGGGGGGCTTGACTTAGGGCTCAGCTGTAAATGCTGTACTAATGATGGTTGGTTGTGTTTTGTCACCTCTACACAGTGCTCGATCCCAACCACTCTCCCACCTCTGGACAGTCTCCTTACTGGTAAAATTTCACACCAGAATAAACACTTGGAGGACTTTACAGTTGGAAAGTGAAGAAAAAATAGCACAGAAAAGCAGAGACCATCCTGCCAGGAGCATCTGGCAGCCCATGAGGAGATTACGTGCTCTAGAACTTACAAAACTTTGATCAAATCCCAATGTAATTTCCAAGGGATAAATTAAAAACAAGTTTCTAATTGAACTCTCATCACAGGCCATTGGTTTTATGCAGACACCCCTGGTGTAAGACAGCAAATCATTCAGGTCTCATGGCCTTTGAGCAACCTTGTCCATGGGAGGTGTCCCTGCCCAGGGCAGAGGGTTGGACCCAGATGATCTTTAAGGTCCCTTCCAACCCAAACCATTCTGTGATTCTCCCTCTGAAGATCAACTTGTGAACCGGCAGAGAGCTGCAAATTTTGAGTTGCTCCCTTCCAGCTGCCTAGAACATGTGTCAGATGAGAGATGCTGAGTAGATCCCAGTAATTCCCATCCCTAACCCTGAAGGCAGCAAAACAGCGAAGTTCCTGTGGATCTGATACAGGGCAGGTTCTTTACTGACTCCAAACCCAGCGCTCTGCGTCCCACAGGGATGTGAGCGAGTCACCTCCGAGGATTTCTATCACGTCAGCGCACTCACCGTGGCGCCTGCATCGTCTGCCACCATCAGTCTTGGGAGGCATCAGAAGTTAAAAAATTTCTCAGAGGACACCTTACTGTTTGTGTACGAGGAGAACAGAACCTTTCTGAGAGCGCAGACAAGCACCCGAAGCCAAGAGACATAAAACCCGGTTCAGGTGTGAGTGCGGAGCCCCGTGCCGGTGGGGAGCCATGGGGAGCACGGTGCTGTTCTGTGCAGGGGCCCAGAGAACACCAGGGACCAGGGGATCACAAATCCCCAGATTTCTACATGAGAAAAGACCATCAGATCCACCCCCTGCACACGTGCACGCAGAGACACACACGCGCTGGATTAAAGCATATCTTGTAGAAAGATAACTAATCTCATTTTAAAGGCTTCAAGCAGTGCTAAGTCCACCAGCTCTCCAGATAAACTATTCCAACATTTAATTACCCTCCCTGCTGGGAAACTACATCTCCTCTCAAGTTTAAATTGCTCCAACTCCATCCTGCGCGCACGGCCTCTCCTCAGGCTTTGTCACCCGAACCCAAAGGCCTCACGTGGCGCTGGCTCCGGGGCGCCGCTTTCCCCAGCAGCAGTGATCAGTAATCGAGTCACATCCCAGTCGGCTCTCGGAGCCCAACAGGACTGAGGTGGCTGTGGAAAGCTGGGTATGGCGTTATATCAGCGTCTGGCTTGACATCACCATGAGCTTTGCTGGGGTTTGGCTTTGAAGTCTTCACAGAATGCTCTGGGGTTGGAAGGGGCCTCTGGAGATCATCTCCTTCAACCCCCTGCCACAGCAGGTCCCACAGGAAGGTGTCCAGGTGGGGTTGGAATGTCTCCAGAGAAGGAGACTCCACCACCTCTCTGGGCAGCCTCTGCCAGGGCTCTGCCACCCTCACCCCAAACAAGTTCCTCCTCAGCTTGAGATGGAACTTCCCATGGCCCACTTTGTGCCCGTTCCCTCTTGTCCTCTCCCTGGGCACCACTGGAAAAAGACTGGCCCCATCCTCCTGACACCCACCCTTTAAGATTCCCCCTCAGCCTTCTCTCCTCCACACTAAACAGACCCCAGTCCCTCAGCCTTCCCTCCTAAGAGAGATGCTCCAGGCCCCTCATCATCTTTGTAGCCTCTGCTGTACCCTCTGCAGCGCTTCCCTGTCCTTCTGGAACTGGGAAAGAAGGACTTCCTACAGCTCTGACAGCCCTCTCTGTGCCAGAGCACCTCAGACACGTCTCCAGACGAGGCAGGGATTGTCCCACCCTGGGCAGGCTCCGGGGTGAAGAAAAGGAGTGATCCCTTCCAACACAGGGCAGAAAACAGCTGCACATCCTTGGTCAAAACAGGCAGTAATTGCAATCATTCGCCAGCAGTTTATCTGCTCTGCAGACCGATTTTGACTCTTTTGGGTTCAGAAGGGCTTATTACTTCTCACTCAGCACCGTGTGAACACAGTGATGTCAGCAGCCCTGTTCCCTCTGCTGTGGGTGACACTGAGGACCCCAGCCAGCTCCTGGCATCTCATGGTCCTCAGCTGCAGAGCATTGTGAAGGACAGTGTCCACAACACCCTGACCATGGGACACAACTGGGGTGTGGAGCAGAACTCAACAGAAATGTGGACAGAATCATAGAATGGAATGGAATAGAATAGAATAGAATAGAATAGAATAGAATAGAATAGAATAGAATAGGTTTGGTGGGAAGGGACCTTTAAAGCCCATCCAGTGCCACCCCCTGCCCTGGCAGGGACACCTCCCACCACACCAGGTTGCTCCAAGCCCCCTCCAACCTGGCCTTGAACCCCTCCAGGGATGGGGCAGCCACAGCTTCTCTGGGAAACCTGCGCCAGGCTCTCACCTCCCTCGGTGTAAAACATTTCTCCCTTGCACTGAGAACAGATCTTCCCTCTTTTAGCCTCAAGCCATTACTCCTTGTCCTGTCACGATGGACCCTGCTAAGAAGTCCCTCCTCATCCTTCTCATAGGCCCTTTAAGTACTGAAAGGCCACAATAAGGTGTCCCCGGAGCCTCCTCTTCTCCAGGCTGAGAGGGGCAGAACTTCCCCCACTCTGTGCTGGGGGTTTCTGGGCTGCCAGCACACTGTGCCAGCTCATGTTGAGCTTCTCATCAACCAACCAACACCCCCAAGTCCTTCTCCTCAGGGCTGCTCTCAATCCATTCTCCGCCCAGCCTGTATTTGTGCCTGGAATTACCACGATGCACGTGCAGGACCTCGCACTTGGCCTTGCTGAACTTCATGAGGTTTGCACGGGGCCCACCTCTCAAACCTGTCCAGGTCCCTCTGGATGGCATCCTGTCCCTCCAGCGTGTCAACCACTCCACTAAGCTCAGTGTCACCCACAAACCTGCTGAGGGTGCCCTCAATCCCATGTCTGTGTCATTGATGAAGATACTGAACAGAACTAGTCCCAGTACAGACCCCTGAGGGACACCACTCGCCACTGATCTTCATCTGGACACTGAGCCATTGACCACTACCCCCTGGAAGTGACAATCCAAACAATTCCTTATCCACTGGATGTGGTCACCCCAGTTCATTCTCAGCGGCACAGGGCACAGTACCTGATTGTGAAGGGTTTCCTTTATCAGCAGCATTATCAGTGCCCCCTCAGTATCCCAAAATGCAGAGAAGAACCTGAACCCCACTCCCTCGTTATCCCACGAGCAGAGAGGAACCCATACCCTGCTGTACGAGACACTGCCCACAGCCATCTGGGAAGAATGCATGTGGAAACTGCCCACCCTGGGCAGGGGTACCAACGTCGAGGACAAATAAAGGCACGTCAATGCCCTGGGAAGCTGGGGCAGGAGCTCCAAGGGTGAGACACCTCCCATGGCAGGGAAGCAGCGAGCAGTGGGCATCAACCCCACAAGAGACCAGGGAGCCTCCTGGCCTCACCTCCTCCCACCGCTCCCTCGGGCAGCCGTGCCTTCCCAGTGTGCACACAGAAAAACAGGCCTTACAAAACAAGCCCCTCACATCGCTATTTCTTCAGAGGAAAGTGAGGAGAAAAAGGGGGCCACAAAAAAGGGAAGAAAGAGAAGAGAACTTGCCAGGGGTGAAGACACATCCCTGGCTGAGTTTTCCTTTGTTTTAGGGAGAAACAGCTTCCCCACACAGAGCAATTCCTCAGACTCGACTTTCCTCTCGGACAGCTCACACCACTAATTAAAGCCCTTTTTCTCTGTCCTGCGCAATAACCAGCATAAAATCCCAACAGGATCTTACCTGGGACCCGCACAGGAACGCTGACACCCACCCACGGGGCTCACAAAGAGTGGTGAAACCAAGAACCTCCACAACAGCCTGTGTTTCCAGCTCAGCAAACCCCCGGGAGAAGGATGGCCACCAGCTCTGCCCTTACCTGTGCCTCCCGTCAGCTGCGTGCTGCTCCGCTCCTTGGCGAGCCCGTTGGCCTTGGGGCTGGCGCTGGGTGCTGCCGCCGTTGTCGCCCTGGGTAGCCGCTTGCCCGGTACCTTCACCGTAGTTCTCAGCAGATCGATTTCCTTCCCGTGGACGTTCTGCATGTAATCCTACAGCAGAGAGGCACAGAGGGTCGACATCAGCCCGGCCCCAGCC
>VXBJ01004693.1:34307-69307 GCA_013400055.1 Nycticryphes semicollaris | reverse complement strand
CAGGGAGGCGACAGAGACGGATGGGGAGGCAGCGGTGCGCCTGAGCCAGGCAGGGAAGGGGATCCGAGACGCAGGGAGTGACAGCTCAGCGCGGCAGGCGCCGCACGGGCTCCTTGAACCCATTACCCAATACCCAGCAGCCAGGAAAATTATTCCACACCCAAATGGCACCATCAGCCGCGGCTGCAAGGAGTTCTCCGCCGGCTCCTCACCCCAGAAGCAGGGAGGCAGCAACCCCTGCTCTAATGGGCTAAACCAGGGAAGCCAGGAGAGGAGAGATGCATTGGCTGAGCACAGTTCTGTGCAGAGCGGGTTCCTGCCAGCTCTTCCCACCCAGCCTGGCACTGCAGCGGCTTCACCAGAGGGAAGAGGTTTTCACCAGACCCTGGCAAAAGGCAGCTCTCGTGCTGAACCCCCTGCGCTGGGCAGAATCCCCCACTGGGGCTTCCACCTCCCGCCAAACCCTCCCCAGGCCACTCCCTGCGACTGCGGCACCTCCACGGGGACCTGCTGCCACAGCACAGAGGAGGACACTGCTCTCTCCCACCCCGGCGCAGAACTTACGTGCAGGCTGGGGTGGTAGGTGAGGACTCCGTTGTCGCACAGCGTCACATACTTCTTCTTCCACTCTTTGTTGAGAGACTTGCCACTGCGCTTGAGGAGAATGCCCTGAAAGAGAAGCGTTGACTCAGACCTTGTTTGGCCCAGGCACCTCCCTGTCAGTGACAGCACTGCCCCTTGTCAGAGACTGGTCTCTGAAGAGACACAAAGATCGGGACTCAAGAAATCATCTTCTGGTTAGGCTTCCCAACAGCATTTCCCCTGGGACTGGCAGGAGAAGGGCTGCACCCCTTTCCTCATCAATCCCAGCGTGTCTCCACAGACAGCCCACCCCCCATTCTCAGAGACGAGGGTCTCCACATGCCAGCGCCGATGCCCAGATCCTCTGAGGGACCTATTACACCCTCTACTGTCCCAAATCACTCCCTCTGGGCAAGTGCCCTTGTGGTGAAGAGCAGGCAGAAGACATCCTCACCACCAACTGGCACTGCTTGCTGTTACCACAGCTCCCAGACCTTCCTCCATCACCCAAGCACAGCCAGAGGGAAGGTCAAGGCCAGGACAATTCGGGGTGGTCAGGGGCCAGTCAGTGGAAGAACCCTCCATGATATGCACAATCTCTTGCCTCCTTGTAATTCTTTCTTAGAGCTGTTGAACACGTGCAGCTCAGGACATGTTCCAGGAGGCAGAGCAGGTCCTGGGCAGCTGAGGGGTTGGTTCACTCTCTTTCCCCATCAGGATTTCACAGGGGACCCATCCTGTGGTCTTCAGGCACAGCACACCCCCAGGGCCTGAAAACCGTCCTGCTGACGTGTCCTGAAGCTCCCTCTTCCCACCAGCCCAACCCAGAACTAACTTCTATCCATCTGAGACAACACTCAGAGCTTGGATCCTCCTCACCCCCTCCCCATCCAGTCTGCCTCCCCAGGAAATCCGCCTCCAGCAGCAGTCCCTCATGCAGCAGGTAGGAGCAGAGGTGGAAGGGAGAAGGAGGAGAGGGCAAGGGGCCGGGAGCAAGGGCTCTGGAGCAGGGACAGGGGAGAGGACATTGAGTATTTGGCCGGCTGGGAGGGAAGGGCCGCGCAGGGGGGCAAGAGTAGTGATGAATAACAAGGAGCCTGGGAAAAAGCTGGATCTGCCGACTGTTGGGCCCAGTCGCTGTGAGAGCTGTGTCTGCACAGACACCCCGACTGGCTGTTCCTAACGTGGCACACATCCGGGCCCCAGGCCAGCACCTCCTCAAAAACCCTGGACAGAAAGTCTCCGTCCTGCCAGCCCCGGCATATTTGGGGGCTGGGTCCCAGCGCCTGGAGATGGAAAATCACAAGAAGAAGTTGTCGGGATGGGCACATGCTGGGGCGACAGCGCCGCCAGACACGGCCGTGAAATCGGCAATAAATGATGCAGAAAAGGCAGGAGGGCTCCGTGACGGGAGTGTGAAAAGGAAACGCCTCCCACTCGTGGGAGGGAGAGAAAGTCAAAGCAGGGTCCCACCTCCTGCCACCACCAGCTCCAGGAGATCTGGCTGCAGATCCCCCGGGGCAGCCCGGAAAAGGTGCTGGTTCTAACACGCCTGGGACGTGGAGCAGAAGGAAGGCTCCTGCTCTGCCAGGGTCTGGAAGGGGAAAAGCAACGACCCCTGTAATTACGAGCACTCTGCCCTGGACGCGGGCACTGGGCAAAACTGGAAAAGCCACGGCAGAGAGTGATGAGCGATGAGAGGAGAGCAGAGTAATTAATGCCAATCAGTGCAGAAACAGGTCACCAGAGAGGTCTGACCCTGCTTTTGGTGAGAGGGGAACTCCTGGTGAATGGTGACTGCCGACAGCATTTCCAGTGTTCTCTCAGGATTTGAACTGAGCAGCACACGCCATGAGAACCCAACTCCACCGGCTCCAGAAAGCCACCCATGTATGGAGTGAAACTGGCCAAGTGCAAGGTCTCAAAACACACTCATAAATGGGAAGAAGTGTACCCATAAATGGCAAACCCACGGCCAGCAGAAGCACTTGTAGAGAGGTCCGGCCGGTCTGCATTTGACTCACACCGTTTAATCAATGTCTGCCCCAAACGAGCCCAAAGGAGACACAAACCCACAAAAGGTGAAGATGGAAAGGTGAACCATGGCAGGGATGGCTCATTAACACAAATTGCCTTGAACCCCTTGGCAGACCCAGCTCCTGGGGACAGCCTGGATCTTCCTCTCCCGGGGGGGCTGCCGGACCACCAAGCACGGTCCCCACCAAGGTGAGACAGCTCCCGGGGCTTGGCAAACCCCGCTCTGCCCGGCACCGAGCGGTGCCCACCTCAGCTCAGCGCCAGGACACAGCTTTGCTCCGGTCCCAACCCCACAAAATCCTCCTCTCCAGCAGCGCTGGGGGGCCATGCACAGCCCACGGGGTGTGAGAACAGTCATTCCTCCTCACCTACAGACAGTTCAGCCTTAAACGGTGGATTCTCTGCATCTGAGAACCAAACTGCTCCAGACCAGGCTGAAGTTACAAACCTGGCTCAAAGTCATAGTGAAATTCTCTGAATTCTGGGCACAACGATCCCTCCTGGCCTGAAACCTGGCTCTGCAGCCTGACCCACCAAATACATACTGCAGACCAACAGCTCTGCTGCCTCTCCTCCCCTGGAGGGGTCTTCAACTTCATACACCTTGGTGCCACCTCCTTCAACACTTCCAGGCTGCTGTGCTTTCTACCAAGTCCCCAGAATGAGTTGTCTGCAGAGAAGAGTTCAGCTGCAGCGAGTTCAGCTACAGGTCTGGAACTTCACCACCTGGAACACCAGCAGAACCAGACCTGGAAGCAGGGAACTGAGCACTGCCATCCTATTTTTTCAAGCCAGAAGGCACGAGAGTCCAAAACTGGGATCAACTACACAACCTAAGTAAAGATCTCCTGAAATGAGGGGAGGGGGAAGGGGCCCTGAAAGCCAAGAATCAAGGGGCAGAGCTCAGACTGGTTGTTTGCTGCCGTTCTGAGCTAAGAGGCAGGTGACAGAGCCAAGAGGATTCCCGGTTTTAACTGACTGCATCAAGGGGACAACTTCTTTCCTGATGGCACAATGTGGAGGTTTGGCTCAGCAGCATCCAGAGAACTGGTTTTCCCACAGGAAAGCCCCCCTCCTCAGCTCCGCCAGAGCTGGGAAGCGGCAGGAGGACAAAGCCCGGGGAAACGCCAGAGAAGGGGATGGAGATGGGCACGTCCCCACGGCCGGACTCGTCCCTCCAGGCACATCCTGGACACGGTCCCTCCTGCCCCGGCTCCTCAGGTCTGCCAAGACCCCTGTGCCGGCGCTGACACACCTCAAGCTGCCTCTGCTCCTCCTGGAAAGATTTATAAGGAATAACTCTTCCACAGGTTTCTCCCTGGGGGTGGAAGCCCTGCAGGAGGGAAAGAAGGTGCCAGGGGTGAAAGGCAGGAGAACCCAACCCTCCTCCTCTCCCCACTTCTCCTTTCTTCCCGGCATTTTGTCGGCCAGCACAAGTCTCTGCTGTGCTGGATCGTGGTGGAGCACAGCAAAAGCAGCAGCAGCAATATGCAGCGTAATGAAGCAGGGAGCAGCGATGGCCCCCAAAGGACTCGTTTACTCCACAAATCTCCCTTCCACTCACTTTTTGCTAAGAATTTTAACACCAAACTTAATTGTAAAGTCGCGTATTGATTGGAAAATGCAAATGGCAATTTAAATGTAATCTAAGCTCCCAGCATGATCCCAGCTCCCAAGGAGGAGGAGTCACCCGCCTTGGGCCCTACTGGAGTGTGTGGCCCCCTCCAAGCTGGGCCAGGGACCTGGGGACCCCCGGGCTGCCCCTGCCTTCAGTGCAGCCTTCCCAGGAAGAATCTGGTACAAGTGCAATTAGGAGTTCAGTCCTAGCAACCAACAGCTGGGGAATCTTAGTCTCTCGGCCTAATTAACCCACTTCTCAGACACAAGCGTCCAGCTATGAAGAAGCTCTTCCAACCTTGCAAGACCATCCAAACCTACCTAGCACCGAAAGGACACTGCAGCAAAGGGATCTCAAGTCCCTGGTGCCAAACGGTCCCAGCAAGGATACGAGGTGATCTACTGGGTGCAGAGGAGCCCCAGCATCCACAGCTTCATGGAATCACAAATGGTTAGAGTTGGAAAGGACCTTAAAGGTCATCCATTCCCACCCCCTGGGCAGGGACACCTCCCACCAGACCAGGTTGCTCCAAGCTCCCTCCAACCTGGCCTTGAACCCCTCCAGGGATGGGGCAGACACAGCTTCTCGGGGCAACCTGGGCCAGGCTCTCACCACCCTCACACCAAAGACTCCATGGTCTCACCTCTACCACCCGGCATTTCCACCTTTCCCTGGTGTGTGGAGGGCCCAAGGGAGACAGAGCAGGTCACCTATAGGTGTTCTCAGTTGTACTGGAGAAGTTGGTGACAAGTGACAGGCAGCCACACCTGTGTCCCTACTCAGCCATGGTGGCCAACTCTCCCTGACAACGGGCCCAGCCCTGCACAGAAACCCAAGGCGCCAAACAGGGCCACCAGGAGTCCCCAGGGCCGGCCCTCTTCCTGCAGAGCCCAGGAGAGACCATGCACCAGTTACAGTGGCCGCAGGCACAAGGGAAGGACTTTGCAGGGCATCCACCCCACTGCTGCCCCACATCCCCCACCAACTTCAGCCATCCCTAGGGAATTCCACCGTGTGCCAGCCTTGTCTCCAAGTGGAGGAGTCAAACTGCTCCCCAGGTTATGAAGCAGTGGCTGCAGCACCCAAAGGCATTTGTGGCCACCAGCCCCGCAGGGCACGTGCTGAGACAGCAAAGGAGTCTGAGCCTGGCTGATCATCGGGCAAGAAGATCCTGCAGGTCTGACACTCCACAGCCCCAAACTGTCTGCTCCGCTCTGCTATGGCTGGGCAGGGCCACCAGACAACATACGACCGGAGCCGGCTGAAGGCCCTGCTCCTTTGCTGCCCTCCTAAGAGATTGCAAGCAACAAGATAATTACACCAAAACACTGCCACCTCCAGCAAACGGGCAAGGCCAGGCCCAGCAGCACCCGGCAGACACAGGAGCAGGTTTTTTACCTGCATCTTGCCCTGCAGGGTGAAGAGAAATCCTGGAAAAAGCAACCCAAAGGCCCAGAAACCAAAGGCCAAGGAAATGCTCTCATGCCCAGCGTTGCCGCAGTCAGGAGCAGGGCATGGGAGCCACGTCGAGTCCAGCTCAGGGCTCCTTGCTCTGGCTCGGCCCCCCCTCCCTCAGCACAGAACCCCCGCTGCTCCCTGTGGCCACGCTGGGCCAGCTGGTGGTCAGACCACAGCTCAGCCACCACAGACACCCACCCTGCCCACGGGCAGCCGAGAGGCAGGGCTTGGGCTGTGCACCACATTCTCCAGCCCCAGCACATGGTGCCCATCAGCTCCCACGGGAAATGGGGAATGGCACAGACAGAGGGACAAGCACCCCCAGCCACAGAAGTGGTGCAAGAAACAGCTAAAGGAGCCTCCATCCCTGCTCCAACCAGGAGATTGAAAAAAAGGACCTGTGCCACAGAGATGGAAGGGGCACAATGTGGCGTGAAGCTGCTGTGCCCCTTGCTGCTGGGGCTGCACAAACTTCTGGAGCTCTGGAAGCAGAGCCCCCCCAGGCAAGACACCAGAACCCTGCCTGGCACTGCTCCCCACAGCACAGCTCCCCTCCAGCCCCAGAGAGGGAGAGAGAGAGGGAGAAGAAGAAAGGAGAAAGNGGAGGGCAAGGCTGCAGCGGGGGTCCGGGAGCGGGCGCAGGGCGCGGATGCCCTCTGCTGGAACCGCTCTGCTGCTGGAGCAGCCCCCACTCTGTGCCCAGCACCGGCTGCAGGGTCCAGGCCAGGACCCCCAGCACCGTGCTCCTCGGGTGCAGGGCAGGCATGCAGCCCCCCGGGATGCCTGGGGAGACACCCGGACCCTCCGTGCCCTCCCACGCCTCCTGCCAAGCCAAGGCACCCCGATCTGTACCGAAAAGCCTGGCGGCACCTCCCCAGAGCGCCTGCTCGGCCGGGCCGGGGGACACCCAGCCCTTCCATGCTCTCCTGAGCCCAGGCACCCCGATCCACAACAAAAAGCCCGCTCGAACCTGCTTCATGGGAATGGCCCGCCCGCTGCCGATACTGTCCGCTTTACACTCCGGCACCTTCTTCTCCCGCTCCGGGTCGGCGCCCTTTCGAGACTGGAAGAGAAGAGACACAGGTCCGTTAGCGAGGGGGGCACAGGAGAGGGAAAAGCACGACCCCCGTCCCCGTCCCCGTCGGGCTGCCAGAGCAGAGCAGCGCAGACCACTCTCCCCGGGCCGGGTCTCCCAGCGCATGGAGCCGCCAGCGTCTCGCCCGTCCCCTCTGGGGACACTCCAGCCCCGGCCTCCCCACCGCCTGTCCCCTGGCAAGCTGTCCTCTCCCCCCACGGCTGTCCTCCGGGCAGAATGGGGCTACTCTGACCCACCTCCCGCGGGGGCACACAGGACATGGCGACAGACAGAGATGGCGTGGGATGCAGGTGGAGCATGGATGGAAGCAGGAGAGGAGCTAAGGCAGTGAAGGAACTCACACCTCTACTAATCCAACAGATTTATTCTGTTAACACACTTGCACCATACAAAGTAGCACAGGTCACCGGGCAGAGATACCAGCCCCTTACAAAAGAGCATGGACAATAAATATCTATCACACGTCTAGAGAGTTGAGAGCAAAACCCGCCAGCCCCCGGGGGCGGCTGCGGTGAGAGCAAACTCCAATAAATACAATATGAAATATACAGTCTGTTGAGCAGAACTCATTCAAAGTGCTTAGGACAGAGGAAAATATCGAGTCATACACGGCATGGAGCACAACCAATACATTCAGAATCACAACAATGGCAGAAGGGCAGCGGCAGCGTCTCTCCGGAGCGTCCTACACACCCCCTCGGTCCGGGAGCGCCCCGTGTGCTTTGGATCAGAACGGGACACCAGCCCCACGCGCCTGGGACACCGATTCGCTTGCTTTTGGGCCCAGAACAAAACAAAGAGATCGAAAGAGAAGAAAACTAAAGAGACACAGATGGCTGCTGTGCTGCGAGGAGGAAGAGGAGGAGGAGGAGCAGGAGTCCATGCAGGCTGCAGGAGGTGCAGGAGGGAGGAAGGAGCGCGTGCCAGCGGCGGGCGCCAGCAGCAGCTCCCGCAGGCAGCAGCAAAGCGTCTTTTGGCCCGTCCAGCTCCACTCGCTGCTGTCGCCCGGTCCCGGCGGGTCGGCAGGTCTTCCCGTCCCATGGGGGTCGTCGGCCTGGCATCCCCGAGCACGGAAAGTGCCTAGACAGCATCCAGCAGGCCCCGAAATGTCCCAGCTTAAAGTGCAGGCGCAGGCCGTCTCAGCGCTTCCTAGACTTTACATTGGGGGGATTTAAAAGGCTCCTGCGTGTCTCCGAGGGGGGGACCCATGCTGGCTGGAGGGCGGGCGAGCCTCTAATCTTAGATCAATCCCAGTGCCCATCCCTTATCCGGCCCTGGAGAGGCAATGAAAAGTGAGAGAATTTGTACAGAGGTGCCGTGTGTAACCACCTGGATCTTCTAATTTGGAAGGAGTTGGAAAGGCCTTTTTGTTGATGAAAAGTTGGAAACAGTGGCACATATCTGCAAATATCGAAAGAATAAAGAGTTTGGCAAGTTATACTCAGAACACGGACACGAGCTGTCAGCGGTGGGTGCCAGGCAGGCCGGGCGCCGGCGGCAGCAGCTCTCGGGGCGCGGGCTCCAGCTAGCGGGGACGGGGCAGAGTCTGTCTCCACCTGGTGGTCTCCGGCACACGGACCCCCGCCTCGGCGGCGGCGGGGACCGATCCGGCGTGGGGAGCAGGAGGGGAGCGGGAGGGGAGCGAGAGAAGAGGAGGAGGAGGAGGAAGGAGGAGAGGAGAAGGAGAGGAAGAGGACTGGGCACGGAGGAGCCAGGCACGGCTCGGGACTGGGGCTGCAGCCGCTCCCGGAGCCGAGCGGACCTGGGAGAGACCCGTTCCCACCTGGGGGACCCCGCGGGGACGGGGGCTGCTGCCTACACCTAACGCTGCCTGCCCTGCCCGGGAAAAGCTAACGGCAGAAAACCAGCCTTCCCTCCCCCTGGCCCTGTCCCGCCGCGGGAGGGGGTGTCGGGAGCTGCTGCTGCTGCTGCTGCCACGACCAGATGGGGTGAAGACGTCAATGGGAGCCATGTATGTGCAGCGGCACGAGAGCAAGCGAGCGAGCGAGCGTGAGCCCCGGCAGCAGGGCGAGTGAGCGTGAGCCCCGCGGCGCGGGTGAGCAAGCCCCGGAATGAGCGAGCGGGTGAGAGCCCGAGACGGATGGTGACGTCCACAGCAAAGAAGCGTAAGCCCCACAGCAAGCCACCCTCCTCCTCCTCCTGCCGCGAGCGTGTGCCCGCACCGGGCGAGCCGAGCGCGGGGCTCCGGGAGCAGCGAGAGCGTGAGGATGAGCTGACGGCGAGTCCGGCCCCGTCGGCGAGCGGAGGGATGGGTGGCCGTGCATGAGCGGTGCACAGCAGCAAGCATGAGCGCGAGGAACGGCGGGGAGGGAGGAGAAGCATCCACCAGCGCTGGAGTGCAACAGGAAAGCAGGACCACCGACAACAGGAGAGCTACGGGGTGCCTTCGGGGAGGCGTGGGCACACAGAGGAGCGGGGGGCTACTGTGGGGACAACCATGCGCCAGGAGCAGAGGGTCTGCTGCCGAGGGCGGCGTGTGCTGGGAGGGGGCAATGGGAGGCACGGGGACGAGCATGTGCGCTGGGACGGGCTGGGAACACGTGCAGAGAGAGCCGGGAAGTGCCGGAGATGCAAAGGGCCGGGAGCGCAGGGAGCATTCGGGACGGGGGAGCAGATGCTCCCGGGATGTCAGAAGCCGGGGGAGATGGGCACGCTCCCGGCAGGAGGAGTTGGGGGACCTGGGGGGCCAGTAGTGTGGTGGGAGGGATGGGGCGTGGGATGCCCTGAATTTAGGTGGCCTGGTTCAGAGCAAAGACGGCTGCTCACAGGGGGTGACACGGTGCGACACATACAAGGACTTTGTGGTGGCCGGTTCCACAGACAGCAGACAGAGGGTACGGAGCGATGGTGGCTGGGAAGCACACGGAGATGGGGAGGAGGAGACAGGCCTGAGCCCAGCACGTTACAGGGGCACCAGGGGGAGAGGAGCACGTTTACGTGGGGACAGCGGCTACCTAGGCTAGACGTGGGGACTGGGGGGGTGTGTGCCTGGGGACGCCGAGGGGCTGCGCTGCCAGCGAGGGGACGCTGAGTGTGGGCAGGACAGCGTGCACCGCGTGGTCAGGCGTGTGCGTGGTGCGATAGCGTGCCAGGGCCAGGCTGCAGCTCAGCCCGTGGAGACAACAGTGTAAGTGTGCCCTGCGCCCCCCCCGGGACCACGGCTGGGCCGGCTCCTAACGCCTCCCTCCCTGCAGACCCCATGGCAGGGCTGGCCACGCTGCTCAGGTCACACAGAGGCGGGGTTGGGGTGCCACACGTTGGGCTCGGCACGGCACAGCAGGCACCAAAGAGGAGGCCCAGGCGCCGGGGGCTTCGTGCCAAGCTGCGGGGCCAAGCCCCTGGGAGAGGAACAGCAGAGGTCCCTGGTGCTGTGCAGGCACAACGTGCAGCTCTCCCCGGTGAAGACCAGGGAGCTCCGCTCACGCACACACACACACACACACTCACCAGCATACCCCCTTGCACACTCCTGGGTGTGCAAAGCATAGCTTGCTCGCAGGTGCCCCCCCATGCACGCCCCTCTCCAGAAGCAGCTCCCAGCACCACGGTCCCTATGCCCAGAGGAGGCTCCATCCCTCCTGGCTGCACACACGCTCCTGGGGGAGACCCCCAGGCACCCGCTGCGTCCCCTGCTCCTGCCCCTCGCTGGCAGCACAGCAAGGTCCCCTCAGAGGCTGTGGGGCCAGGCTGCCATAGAGCCAACCCCTTCCCCTCGCCTTGCCTGGCCCCCAGGACCCCCCCCCAAAGGCTCCGCTGAGCCCGGCCTCGCTTACCGTGAATATGTTGGAGCGTCGCTTGGACTGCTTGCGGATGGGGGTGGGGGTGTTGGAGGCAGCGATGGTCTCGATCCGCAGCTCCCGCTGGCTGATGCTGGGCGTGGAGGGCACCGAGGAGGAGTAGTCGCTGAAGGCTCCTCCGCCGTTGGTGGCCTGGGGCAGAAGGAGATGGGACAGTCAGAGACAGGGGGGCCACCCGGGAAACGGCTGAGGGAACACCTTCCAGCGAGGCAGCCTCCTGCACCGAGCAGGGCGAGGAAGAGCAGAGGGGATGGGGACGGTGACAGGGAGACATCCCATGCCATGCACTGCTCCTGCCCGACCGGGGAGCTGGGCAACGCCACTTCCCTTCTCTCTGCTCGAGATTTCCCACCGGTAAAACCTTAAAGTTCTGCAAGGAACAGTGAGGAGCAGCAAATGGAGAGAGGGACCTGACCGCTGGCTGTCAGCCGGCACCCGGGAAGCCCCTCGGGTCTGGAGCAGTCAGGGAGGCAGCCATGAGCCCACAGCCCTGAGCGGCAGCAGTGGCTCTGCTCAGAGGGACACAGCTGGGGACACTTCAGCATCCTCCCCCTCCACACCCCAGGAGGGGCGCAGCCATCCCTCAGACACTCTGCTGAGAACCCTCCTCTCCCCAGAGGCCATCAGACACGAAGCTGTGACACAGCCCAGACCTTGCCCGGCTCCATGTCCTGCTCGGTCCCTTCTCTGTCTCACCATGTTTGTCCCTGTGACTCAACCCCTCGCCTTTCCAGTGTCTCCCGAAGCACCGGGTGCGACCAGCTGAGCTCACCCTCCGTAACAAGCGTCTCTGCTGCTGGTTTGGAGGTTTTTCCAAGCAGAGCCCAAGGGTGGCCCACACCTCTGGTGCCTGTGGGCCAACGTGGCCTCGGCTGCCGTGGGAACACGTGGGACAACGCACTGGGTCTTCACGAACACTTTACTCAACTCCAGGAGAGGGGAAGATCTGACCGTGCCGTCTGTGCAACCACCTCAGCGACGCGCTGCTCGCAGACAAGTTCCAGCTCTCTCCCCTCTGCCCAGGCCACCGGGAAAGGAGCTCCAGGAGGTCAGGAGGAGCAGGACCTGCACAAAAGCCTCTCAGAGCTGCAGCTCGGGATGTCTCACTACGACAAGCCAGGTGGCACCCTGTGCTCTCTTCTAGATCACAAGAACTGTCCAGGTTGGAAGGGACCTTTAAGTCCCTTTAAGACCACTCTGTCCAACCATCAACCTAACTCTGACAAAAGCCAGCACTAACCCCTGTCTCTAAGCACTGTGTCAGCCCAGCTTTTAAACACCTCCAGGGATGGTGCCTCAGCCCCTTCCCTGGGCAGTCCATTCCAAGGCCTAATAACCTTTCCATGGGAACATTTTTCCTAGTAAATTTCTTGAGCAGTTCTGCTGATCCTGGGGCAGGAGAGCTCCAACTCGACTCCACCACCCACCAAGCAGCAGCACTGATGGCCCCAGGATGTCCTCTGCTCCCACACACTGCTTGGAGCAGGAGGTGGAAGCACACACAGCATGAGGTGCCCACTGAGGAAAGCCCCGCGAGCAGATGCCATGATGGGTGGGACCTGAGCCCTCTGAGACAAGCACTTTAGGGACGTGAGAAGTGTGAAAGGGGCTGTGCAGGCAGAGCAGCCACCAGGACCCATGGCCCTGTCTCCCTGGAAGGGGCCACCTTCACTCAGACTATGGATCGTCTGGTCTTTATGAGAGAAATGGAAGAAGATGCACCACAGAGAACTTCTCTTGAAAGAGGAACGAGCCCATCAAGAATCAGCCCAACTTCTCCTCCCCGAGGCAGAGGAAGGGACTCCAGCGGGGTTGGGGTGTGCTGCAGGGAAATCCTGCTCCAGGAGGACTTGGAGATAGACCCTCCTCACAGCTGTGCAGTGGGAGCCAAGAGACGCTCCTGGGAAGTCACAGTGTCCCTCCTTGCCAGGGCCACCCCCAGCTGCAGAGCAGCTCCCCAGCAGCCAGCACGGTACCTGCTGCCTGAAGTCAGAGCCAAACACCCCTCCACAGCAGGGAGGTGAAGCCCACGGCGTTGAAGGCCCGCTCTTGAAGGCCACCACGCCTGAGGGGGTCTGGAGGACCCCAACCCCAGGCTGGAGACAGGGCAGCACTGACTGACAGACCCTCTGCAGACCCTCTGACAGACCCTCTCCAGGCCTGTGACCGCTCAGCAGGACAGGGAGCCTGGTACCGAAAGGGACCGATGGGGCTGAGCATCTCCCTGGCCACATGCATGGCCCAAAGTGAGGAGTCAGGGGCCACAGGTTGCCCCGTGGGCAAGGATAGCCTTGTGAGAGCAGGGTCCTCCTGCCAGCACAGGACATGGACTGTCCCGTGTCCCTCCAGAGACAGGAAAGCTTCTGGCACCCTGAAATGTGGAACGAGAGGGAACCTGCTCTGCTGGCACCTCTCTGCCTCTGAAAGGGGCCAGGCACTCCCTCTCCAGAAGCTTCTCCAGGGTTCTCCCCACCCATGAGTCCTGCACTAAACGAGGGAGTCCTGCTGGCATGTCCCAGGAGAGAGGACACCACCAGGGACACGGAGAAGCAAAGCCTCGTGCCATTCTCGGCACCGTTGACAGAGTAGCTCCTGCACTGCTGGAGGAGCTCTGCAAATACTGTGAGGAAGGCAAAAATGCAGAAAGTGAGGGCCACCAAGTCAGAGAGAACTTGCTGAGGCAGCTCAGGTTTAGGACGAGGGGCAGCAGTGCCCCTACCATCAGTTTGTCATTGATGCACAGCGTGGGAACCGTCTCAAAGCAGGGAAAGATTGGAGTGTGGGGGAAGAGAGGCTGATGCTGCCACCCAGAGAACCTGCTGCCTGGGAGGGAGAGCCCGGCCAGGCCACCACCATCCAGAAACCACCCCGGGGAGTCCCTGTTGAGCCTTGGCCACCTCAGCAGCCCCGTTGGCACATTTATGAAGCTATGTGCGAGAGAAGGATTCAGTCCAGAAGAGGCTGTACATGTAGCCTGAGCTCCTGCCACAGCAGCTGGGACAAGTCCTGCGACATCAGGGGATGGTGGGCAAGCTCCTAGGAAGAAAACTTGCTAAACTGTGGTTTATATTCTTATATTGTACGTACTACTCGTAACCTTGTTGTAATTTCCCCCTGGCCAGAATCATTCTCCTTAGCCACAGTTTGCCTGCAGTAGGTGACGGGTGAAGGTTACTATCTCTGGGTGACACAGGACACCAGCGTTTGAGCCTGTGGGTGTCCCATGGTCACCCAGCCCTCAGGAAGGGCACTGGGGCCGAAGGGTGTCTCCACCGAGCCAGAAAGGGCAGCGTGAGGGCTGGTACCACCTCGTGAGGCTGGGGCAGAGGAGAAATGGCCCCGGGGGCAGACTTCCAGGCCATCCCCACGCTCAGCTGGAGCAGACTGCTCCCAGCCTTCAGCAGGGATCCAGGGAAGGAGAACAAATCCCAGAGGAGTGGGAGAACCCCGGCAAGACAACAGGTCTGGGCAAATCCCTCTGCTTTGCTCCTGGCAGCTCCTTTGCTGAGGAACCAGAACACCTGAACCACCACCTGTGGTGCTGGTGAAATCTAAGAACACAGCAGAGGCTGAAAACTGAGTGAAAATCCTTCCTGTTAGGGTGCAACGGGTGGATGTTGTGAACTTCAAAGAGCATTGAGACACAGGGTGCTGAGCAGGGAAGAGCTCGGCTGAAGTTCACATGGAGTAACTCTTGGCATAAAAAGGCCCGAGGCAGAAAAAGGAGATTTGAATGGAAGAGTGTGAATGAAGAGCAGCCACTGACCCAGTGTGGCCAAGGAGCAGGGAAGAAGCCAGAGGAGACCATGGACCATGGAAATGAGGACATCATGAGCTGAGGGAGACTATGGGACATGGGCTTCCTAGAGGAAATGAAACTGAGATTTTGAACTGAGAGAGGGGAGATGGAGCTGAGCTGTGGGGAAGAACTTGTTTGGTGTGAGGGTGGTGAGAGCCTGGCCCAGGTTGCCCAGAGAAGCTGTGGCTGCCCCATCCCTGGAGGGGTTCAAGGCCAGGTTGGAGGGGGCTTGGAGCCACCTGGTGTGGTGGGAGGTGTCCCTGCCCAGGGCAGGGGGTGGCACTGGGCAGGGGGGCTTTAAGGTCCCTTCCAACCCAACCCATTCTGATTCTATGGTTCTATGCAATGCAGACACCACTTGCTGCCGCTGCCGAGCCACCGGCACTGGGTGAGCTCCCTGAGACGTGCTGGGACAGGCAGGGAAGCGCCTGCTGCCGAGCCCAGCTGAGCTGCAGTTTGGGCTTCGTTTCACTTGCAAAGCTGCAGTTTCCAGTCCTTTCATCTGCTCTCTCAGTAACATCTAGGTAAAGGCACTTCCTGGTGTCACCAAAGGGCCAGTGCAGGACCGCAGGCCGTTGAAGCAAAGCTGCAACACTGGTGGCCCCGTGCAGGGAGGGCAGAGGAGCGTGGCCGGGCACAGCCAGGCTCCCAGGCAGTGCCACGGGGCCAGCAGTGGCTCCCATGGCCAGGGAACAACACGGCTCACCCCACCAGCCCCCAAGGCTCGGCGTGGGGTGCCTGCTTTACCTCCTGCCAGCTCTGGGAACGAGTTCCCTGGCAGAAAGGCAAAGTCCCATCCCACAGCAAACAGGCAGCGGTGACTCACTGCCGGGCCCAGGGGCCTCCTACAGGCACCCCTGGGTCCCTGAAGAAAGGGAGAAAGGGGAAGCCATGGTAAGGAGATCAGGTGGATGGAGAAGGGGGTAGCAGCATGAAAGGAAACCAGGTGGAGTGACTCTGGGAGTGCTGCAAGCACCCACTGGCCCCAGAGACTCCCACCCACAGCCTCGGGCGAGGGACCGGCAGTTGCCGTGAGGGAGCCGGCTGGAAGCCAAGGCCAAGCGGAGGAACCGGGCTCCCAAACCCATCCAACCTGCTGGCCCGGTGACGGGTGCGGGCAGGACACGCAGAGCCTGAGCCAGCAGGAAAGGGAGAGCTTCCCTTGGGGGCTGCAGAGCTCTGGGGGATCCCAAGTGTCTACTCAAATGGTGCAGTTCTGCGTCCCAGAAGCTGCTGGGAATGCCCAAGGGACAGACCCGGTGTCCCCAAGGGAGGGTGTGGGACTCCCAGGGCTGGCCCTGGCTCCTGCCACGCCAGAGGACCAGGGAGATGCTGAGCAGGGTGCTCATGGTGACAGACCTGAGGAGCATCTCTGGTGGAAAACCCTGACTGCAGCTGGCCTGTTCCTGCAGCCCCCGTCCTCTCTGCCCCGACGGAAGCAGCATCCTTTGAGACACTGCTGTGAAGTACAGGCAAAAACCCCACACCCCCAAAGGCAGAAAGGAAAGCAGGGCCTTCAGCTGATTCAATAACTGTTTCATAACAAGGATCAGCCACCGTGCAAGGACACCAGAACACCTCGCACTACACCACCATCACCGTGCAAGGACACCAGAACACCTTGCACTGCACCACAGTCACAGAGCCCTGCAATTTGGGAAAGTCTGGAAACCACCTCACACCTGAAGAAGAAAGTCCTCCAGACTGATGGATGACAAAATCACCAGCGTCCTCCGGTGTCTCTCCTCTACCAGCAATTGCAAAGGACTGGCCAGACCATCAGGAGACCAGAGAGGCAATGGCCATTCCCAAAGAAGTTAGTTTGGCTCAACTTGTAGCATCAAGCTACTTCCAGAAGAGATGTCCCCAGAACCAGGACAAGAGGCAGGGCTGGCTCCTGCCATACACAGGCCCTGCACAGGGGCCGCCTGTTCCAGAAGACAAATGCCCTCTTCACTGATGGCTCTAGAGGACAGAGCTGTCCCTACTGGCGTGGGCCAGGGCACCAGGCATGGAGCAGAATATCCTGCTGATCTCAGATGGCACCACCATCTCCCCAGGCACAAAGCTGGGAAGGGAAGGGGCTCTCCTGGCCAAGCACTCGAGAGGGAAATGCCAGTCCTGCTCTTCTCACAAGGGGACTGAGAAGAAAAGGAGATCCCTCAGTCACAGCACGTGTCTCACCTGCTTACAGTGGTACCCAGCTGTGGTACCAGGCAAACAGGAGCTCCTAACTGCTCGTCTGGCATCTTTCCATCTCATCTCCATGTTAAATCCCGAGTTCTCCAACCCTTCCTTGAGATCCTGTTCCCTGTGCCAGTTCCTGCTCTTTCTTGGGAAGGCAAGTGAGAAACCTTGGCGAGAGCCCCATACCCTCGGGTAGGGAAAGGCAGAACATGGCACTACTCTGCGAAGACCTCGTCTTTTCTGTCCTTCCTGACTATGTACCATCTGTCCACCCCCTCCCAGAGCTGCCCCGCTGGTATCTCCATGCCAAGGAGCAGAGGACACCTCCCAGGAGCAAGGCCACCATCACTGAGCACCATGAGTGGCTCCAGCCGCATTGCCCTGCAGGACTCTGGAGCTGTCTGCAGCCCATGCTCTCCTGTGCCAGGGACACTTGCTCCAGCCCGTGCTGGAGACCACATCCTTTGGTGTGTCACCACCCCAGGCCACTCTTGAGCAGCGACTCCGGGCTCCTCTGCACCCTCTGTGCTCTGCTGGGTGTGTGTCCTCCCGTGTGGGCAGCAAGACCATATCCACCAGAGCACATGGGCTGCTCTGCCCAGGTCCACCTTAGAAACACCAGGAATGGGCAAATCTGGGTTTCCCAAAGCCAGACGGACTTTCTCTGAGGACAGCAGGAAACAGCTCCAGAACCTCATCCCTGAGCCCAGGCAGGAACAGGGAAATACTTGACGGTGTTTTACGCTCACTCACCAGTTCCATTACTTCATGCTCTATTTTTAGGGGAAGTGCTTTTGTCATGGAAGAGAAACGTGCAAAGAGCACATCAAGGAATCCTGCAGCAGGTCACTGGGAACCGAAAACATTTGTGGTTGAGCCACAGGAGACCCAGGGCACAGAGATGGACTTGGACCCTCTGTGTGGAGTCCAGGCCTGCGAGGGCAGGAGGGACAGGGCGCTCAACAGGCCCAGCGTGAGCTGGGGGGAGGACGCTCCAGAGGGACGAGGCCCGTCATTACTGCTGACACGGCCACAACCCAGCAGCCTGTTCAGTAGCCCTGGCTTGGAAAGGCCTCGCCGTGGGCTGCAATTCCCCACGGGCAATTCCCCGGGGGCTGCAACTCCCTGGGGGGCCACACACCGCGTGACTTCCCTTGGACAGCCCTGGGGTCCCAGCAGAGCCACCCCAGTCCCCCCGGCAAAGCCCCGGTAGCACCCAGAGCCGCAGCCTCAGAGCCCGGCAGCAGCGTCCTCTCTGCACAGAGCTTGTCTGACCCGGGCTGCGAGGGGGAAGGGGAGGGAAGCAGAGAGGATTCTGAGCAAAAGCCTTGCACAAAGCTCGGGACAAGCAGATAGAAACCGCTTCCGATGCCCAGACTTTGCTTCCCTGTGGCCAGCCTTAAATTCACCCCTTGTTCTAGCACCTTCTCTTCTCACATAGCTCTTTCCTTGCACAGCCGGGTATGTTGGAGGTCAGGGTTGGACCGTTTCAGCCTTCCCTTTCCGAAGCTCAACAAGCCGAGTGCTTTGTTTCCTCTTGCACCAGGGTCTCTTCTCCCTCCCGCTCGCTTTCTGCCGTTCCCCCAGTGTCAGTGCCTGCTCACCCGAGCGACTGGAACCAGAGGGAGGATCCTGGTACCTCCCCACCCCACAGAGGGCACGTGTTTCTTGTCTTCCCTACAGACCTGTTTCCCAGCACAGCAAGTGCCAGTAGCACGGACTTGTCAGGACCCTTTTCTCTTACTTCAGACACTGAAGAAAACACGAGACAAGTGTTCGGCTGCTCCCTGAGAAGTGCCACCCTTGGCCACCTTCCCCCTACCAGCACAGCCCACCTCTCCTTCCAGCCAGGCTTGGGCTGTTTGCAGTCTGTCTGCTAACCAAACCCTCAAATTGCCAGATAGGCTCAGATCTGCCTTTTCCCTGGACTTTGCTCTCTGCCTTGGGTGCCTCCTACCAAACTCCTCGGAGAGTGACCACACACGCCGCAGGGCACGGTCCGGCTGGGTGTGCTCTGCAGGGGCTGTGCTCACCCCGAGCTTGCTGGACCCCCAGAAGCTGTGACCAGAAAGCTGCCTGGCCTCAGGGAGCAGCTCCAGCCCTCGGGGCTCAGCCCCTTCGCACAGACCTCACCTGAACCTGCCAGTGCCCACGAGACCCACAGCAGCTGGCACTGGTCCCTACAAATCCCCCCTGTGTGCCGACTGCCAGCCCAGCCTCAGCAGCCACAGGGTCAGCCAGGAACGTCACCAGGGCATTTAGAGATGGTGCAGGGGCCCCCGCAGTGGCTGCAGCCAGCACCCCGCGTTGTACAGGATGCTCTCCCTGCAGTGGGGAACCATGAGTCCTCCCAGGGCTGGGGGGCTCAGGAACACCCCCAGGTCCAAAGCCAAACCTCTAATGAAAAGAAGTGTCAGTCTGGCAGAATTTGTTTTGTTAAACTTGCTTTTTTTTCCTGCAGCTTTACATGCCCCTCCGAGTCCTTAGCTACAATTTTCCTCAAAAACCCCTTCAAGCTCACTGCGGCAGCTGAGGGGCTCAGGTCTCCCCTCTCCCACCAATCTCAGCCTGAAGGCACCGCGTGGACAAACACCCTTCCTGAGGTCCTTGCTGCAGATCCCAGGTTCGCATGTGCTGGCACTTCAGAGCTCGAATCTGGTGGCCTGACTGCCTCCGAGGAGCAGCAGAGCCCAGTACCTCCCCAGAGGCAGCTCAGCACGTCTGAGGGTGCTGGAACTGCAGCAAAGCCCCAGCGCAATGAGGCACCTGCCCAAGGCATCTCCTTCACCACCACTTGCCCTGCTCTGGTTCCTGACCAGCTCTGCTTCTTCGGACTCACACAACAAACTGCTCTGGCTTCACCATCCTCCTGGCACAGAGACCTCCTGTCCCCACCACGCTGAGGCTGTGCCAGAGGAACAGCTGAGAGAGAAGAAGCTCCTCTCCCCTCTGCTACTCCTTTGATTTGCCACTGAATTTGCCGCTCCACAAACACATCCCTCGGAAGCCCACCTGTATGTGCAGGGAAGACCATCAGCTTCTCGCTTCCAGGGGGAGCAGGACCGTGGGCCCCTCTCACAGCCCCCTGCTCTGCCCAGGAGCATCCCTGCAGATCGCTCCCAGCTCTGTGTGTCAGCACAAGGACACCACAGCCTTCAGAGACCGTGAGCCAGACCCACGGCCCGAGATGTGAGGCTTGACCAGCATCAAGCTACAGACAGAAGCTCTGGGGTGACAATGGCCCTGCTCTGCCCAAAGCTGCTGCGGGGCTGTCATCTGGGCTGAACACACCGAGCAGCGAGTGACCCGAGGGGGGTGTGCAGAGGCGTGGGGGGGTCCCCAGCTTTCCCCATCCACGTTTCCCACCTGGTTGATGTGAACAGAAGGGATGGAGGCTGCCGAGACGGACGAATGGCTGGGTGAATTGGGCAGGGACTTGCAGGGACCGATGGAAAGCTGCTGCTTCTTCCGTAGAGCCACCACCTTCTGAGCCACTGGAAGAAGGGAGACAGGGACAGGGTCAGAGTCCAGAAAGCACCTTTCTCCACCCGCGGGTTTCTGGAGAGTGAGACCCAAACCCTCCATCTGACCGACGCCAACACGTGGGGCTCAAACTGCACCCCCTGCGTTAACGGGGAGGATTTCTGCAGAACACCCACCCTCACACCCCCCTGTCCCCCTGCCACGCAGCCCAGCGTCAGGGGACAGTGCTCCAGCAGGCAGCAGGACAGGCTCCCACACTGGCCACACCGAGTCCCCAAAGGCCACCTGCTCTCCTGGGTCTCACATAGAGCAGTGACCTGATGTGGACACCAGGGACCCACCAGGGCCCTGGGCCACTGCAGAAGAAGTTTCTGGGCAGCCAGAGTCCCTTCTCGGTCACCAGCTACAGGAGCCAGTCACCGCACTGAGTAGCCCAGGCAATGCCACCTCCACCAGCCTCGGCCCTTGTGACCCTCGTGGTCTCCAGATGTTTGAAAAACTCAGGTGAGGAACAACTCTTGCAGTTCCTGTGACTTCACCTCCTGATGCCAAGAGTCCAAAAATTGCATTTCAACCTTCCTGATCTCCTGCCTTTGCTGGAAATAAACACCTTGACCAGAGAGCGTGGCAGCAAACAGGCTGGGAATTCGGGAGAAGACATCGCTGTTCCCCATTTCTCTGGCAGACTGGCCGGGCACCCCCACCCCTGCAGAAGGAGGGACCTTTCAGATGAACACGTTGGAACATCCCACCTCCAGCCCAGCACCTGCAGCCTCACAATCAAGGAGCTGCTGTGTTCTCCTTCCAGGAACGCAGGAGACACCACACCACACACGTGGTGCAACAGAACCCCTTTGGGAAGGTCAGATACCAAAAAAACCAGCCAAACCCTGTCCCCTCCCAGCTGCAGCGCCACGTCCCGCACAGGGACAGACACAGGCCCCTGGGATCACCGCCTGAAAAGACTCAGAAAAACTCCTCAGCAGTTGCTGTCCTGAGCAAACAGCCTGGCAGAGCCTCTGCCCCGTCACTCACCCCTTGGTGGTAACAACGGAATTAATCAGAGGGCAGCAACACCAGCGGAGATAAAATCTCACCAGCCCTTAACTGAGGCATCTCGAGGTGGCCTTCGTGTTCCTGCTTGCTGGGCAGAGGCTCTTCCACCTCTTGAACATCAGCCAGACTTCTTCCAGGATAATTTCTGTCATCCCTTCACCCAGCCCCTGGGATCACTTGCTCATCATGATGTCTCGGGTTGCTCCAGGCAGCTCTGTGATGTACAACCAACGAGCCCTGCCCTGGCCACGGAACCTCTGTCCCAATGCGTTGCTGGGTGTCTCTTTGCCCAGTGTCACCCGTGGGTGTGTGTCAGCGCTCGGGCACCACGGGGCATGTTAAAGCACAGCACAATGCCCTGTCCTCGACTGGTCACTGGAGAAACCCCTCTACGGACACCAACAGGGATGGCCAGCTCTGGTAGGAACGTCTGGACAGAGGACAGGCACACGAAGGTCCCTGGGGAAACAGCAAGGACCCTTGAGAAGGTGGGGTGGCACCTTACAGAGTTGCAGGGCCTTGCACACCACTGTGTGCAAACTCTCGGCCTCTCCATTGAAGTTCTCCTCCCAAACTGTTCCTCGGATGCATCCCTCGCTGCCCTGGGGGACATGGCGATGCTGTCCCTCCCGTGCCCTTCCAGCATCAGCCTGTGTCCTCTTCAGGAACAACACTGAGACAATCAGTGCCAAGGGCTCTCTGCAATCTGCCCTCAGACCTTTGCTCAGTATGGAATTAGTCTGAAAAGGAAGCCCAGGAGCTGAGGGACCCCCACACGCCTTCTTGCTGCTGTCCTGGCATCCTCTAAACTCTGGGACATTTCTGCACGTGGGAGCTCTGTGAAGGCAATTTTGAGAAGAAAGCTCTTGAGCTGTAACCTCTGCAGAGCTAAGGAGTCAGAAGGCAGGTTCAGGACCAGCCTCCACCTCCCCAGGAGCTCTCTGTGAGCGAGGGGACCACTCCAATCCCCCCGCCAAGGGCAGGCTCACCCCTGGGGAAGCTCTGGAACCGCAGCTGGTGTCTGTGGGCACTGGAGGACGCAGCCCAGCCAGCGCCACCCTTCCTCCTCGCAACGTGTAAACCCACAGGCAGCCTGTCCCCTCTTTTCACAGAAGCAGTGACGGTGACACTCAAAGTCACCAGCAGCAACTTGGGAAGGACAAGAGCAGAGCAGTTTCCACGTACAGAAGAGCATTTCCTGGGGACTCTGGCCAGTCCCACGTGAGAAACCAGCAAGGAGAGTCACCCCTTGTCTGCACACCATGAAACCCTTCCACAGCGACCTTCAGAGGCCCAACCGCCCCGACAAAGCCTCCACCACTCCAGGAGATCCCACACAACTCCAGCTACACACTGGACATGGCCTAGATCCCTGTGTAACACAACCACAGACTGAACTGCAGGCCGAACGGCCAGGAACTGCCCTGGGCACGCAGGAAGGGTCCCTGCGCCTTCCCGAGCAGGAAGGAGGGGGCACCACAGCAGCCGGAGACACCCAGTCCTTGGGCAAGCTCTGAACAGTCGGTGAAGGTGGAGATCAGAGGTTCTCCTTCTGGCAGCCTCCCCCCACACCCGAGCAGTGCCCCGAGCAGAGGCAGCGGCTTGGGAAGGACGAGGGCTTGTGGCGAGTCTCCTCCACAACTCTGGACTTGGAGGAGGTACAAGAGGTGCAGAATTCAGCTCTTCCCTACGAGTTTTTACCAACAGTTAATGAAAAGAGAACTACTGATTAAAAAAAAGTAAGGATTTGAATTTGACTGGCTTTGGCTTCTAGTGTTGGCTCTCTGCTGGCGCCTGAGATCTTCTCCCCACGTAGACAGGTAGGTGGATACTCTTACATTGCAATCAAGTCACCTCTTGGCCTTCTCTTTACTTTATTCAATGGATAACCTCTTTGAGTGTCTCACTATCAGGTCCTTTTCCAGCCTTTGATTAACTTTTGTAGCTTTCTCTTTTCCGTTTCTCTGTGTCCTTTGGAAGTGCAGACACCCAAGCCTGACAACGCTCCAGCAACGTTCCTGCTGGATGAAGGCAAGAACCCGTTGGGATTTCCTCATGCTGGGACAGCCCCAGCCCCTGGCTGAGTGACCGCGCTCCGTGTCCCACAGGCTGTTCCCGGGAGGAAGAGCTGCCCCATCCAGCCCTTCAGTTACCGTTCCCGTCTCTGAGTCCTGACAGTTCTGCTCTGCCTTCTCCTCTCCTCCAGGAATGGCCACCAAACCCCTCTCTGCAGCCTCGCGTGTGCTCTGCAGGCTCACACAGACCCTCCGTGGGGACACGACCATCCCCACGGTCCCTTGTGCACATCCACACACACTTCACCTACGTGCCTCTCACTCAGGAGCCACTCACACAGCACGTCCTCCTGCTGGGACCCGGGCTGTGTGTGAACAACATCGGCACAGGAACGCGTCCCAGACTGCCCTGTTCTAGCCGAGAGCTGGTCCAGGCAGTCTAAGCCCCTCTCGGGGACATCGCTGCGGCCCTGTCCCCCCCAGACACCCCCCGCCAGCGGCCGTTACCATCCTGGAAGACTCTCTCCACGTTCAGGCCGTAGGTGGCACAGGTCTCATAGTACGTGCAGCGCTTCAGATCATTGGAGAGCTTCCGCGCCCGGGAGTCGTCGATGACCCGGGGGTTGGTGGCACTGATGGCATCTGGGAACCAAAGGGAGAGGGGGTTAAAAGGGCAGCACCTGTGTCCTGTCTGTCCCCAAGGGACACTCCTGACCGACCTCCCTCCCTTCACACACTGAGACACAGAGTACACCCCCCCCCTGTCCTGTAACTGCCTCAGGTCACAGTCCCAGGTTTGCAGAAACACAGATTTGTTAAATGAACCTTTTAAAACAAACTGGTTTTCTAATGGACCTTATTCAATTCTCTGAACCACCCCGGCCCCGAGGTCTCTGGGGACAGGAACCAGTGGGAGCTGCTGTGGCCGGCACAGGGAGGCAGCCTGGGCGTTGGGAACAGGACACACCACCACAGTTCACACAAGCACACGGTGACCAGTGGAGCTGTTGGGGACAGGGGGGTGCTCAGTGACAGCAAGCAGAGTGCTGGGGACAGAGGTGTGAGCAGTCTGACCCCGGGGCCAGCAACAGCCTCATCTGTGTGGGGGTGCACGGTGTTTCCATGCCTTAGGAATGACTAATGGTGCCGTCTGCCAACGTGCCACCAGCCATGGCTGCTGGAACGAGCGAGGACACCCCTCTGCAAGGCCACTGCAGCTGCAGAGACAAATGATTTTGCCAGTCTCGGTGGTTTTGGGTCTCAGGGCCATACCCTACGGATCGAAGAACCAAAGGGAGACATCATCCTGGGTTAACTGGGAAAGACTGAGCTGCTGGGATGCGCTCACTGGGGCCCTGGTGCACAGCGCTGCAAAAACAGGCTTAATGTGTGCTCCAGATGGCTGCGAAGTGCTCACGTGTTTTGGAAAAACCACATTCCCAAGAGGACTCTGATTCCTGAAGATGTGCCAGGGACAGGCAGGGGCTGCAAACGAACCCTCTCAGGAGCAGCCAAAGGAGCCCTGGGACCCGCGCTGTAAGGAAGTTCCCCTCGAGCTCCCCAGTGACCCTACCGAGGCTGTGACCTCCCCTGGCTCTAAGTTGGGGACACTACGGTCACCAGCCCCTCTGCCATTGCTCCTCCCCTCCCGAGCCTCCAGGGCACACGCAGCAACCCCGGCCCCATCTCAGCCAACACGGCTCAGTCCCGACACCGATTCCACAACCTTTCAACACCTCAAGTTTAACAACTTTGTTCTGGGGTCCAGAGTAGTCACCCTGTGACTCCCGCTGTCACTGCCCCTTGTCCCAGCCTCAGAGTCTCCTCTTCGCCAGGAAGGGGTCGAGCTGCTCAGGGACGGGGTCCTGCCAAGACCTCCTTCCCTTGCATCCTCTGTCCCCTGCTCCCTGCCGTCACCCTCACGTCCAGACACCTTCTGCAGCCCCGGCTCCCTCCGCCTGTGCTTCACCCACTACAGGCAGGGGGAACACTGGGGGACACTGGTTTGGGAAGAGCAGAGCCCAGACCTGCAGCGATGCCCTCCTGGCTGCCCATCCCTGCATCCCGGCCGTGCACAGCAGAGCTTTGGAGGCCTGGAATGGGCCAGGCTGGGATCCTGCTGAGGGGCTGCCCTCTCTCCCGGCAGCCCCTCTCCATTGGCAGCCCCTGGCCCGGACAGGCCTGGGGTGCTCCAGGCTCTGCGCCTCCTGGTCCCCACAGACAGCCAGGGCTGCGGTTTTGTGACAGACCCCTTATGGTCCCCGTCCCAGTCCTCGCGGGCTCCAGCCCCCAGCTCTGTCGGGGGTAGGGGGGCAAGGGCAGTTCTGGGCTCTGCTGCTCTTCCCCACATCCCTCGGGGGAGACAGAGCTCCACAGCTCAGGCCTCTTCTCGGGGTGCTGAAAGCAAAGCTGCCCCCTTCCCACCCAAACACCTTGTCTGCTGTGGCTCGGCCCGGGCTGCGAGGGGCGATGCCCCAGCAGAGACCCCCCAAGCCCAGGCCCTGGCTCGTGCCCACTCGCCGCTGTCACACCCTGGCACCCCAAGCTCTCTCGCCAGCGTGGACGTGTCCCCGGTGCTCCTGCCGGAGCCAGGGAGGACATGGGGGGGGTGGTCCCAGCCACCCCGCTCTCACCCTGCGTGCCCACCAGCACCATGGGCACCTCGGCCGTGTTCCGGTAGCTGCAGAGCCGCAGGTAGTAGTTGTAGACCGTCTGGAAGCTGATCTCGTCCTCCAGGCTGAAGACAAACACCACGGCATCCACCCAAGCAGCAAACTGCAGGAGAAACACCGGCTGTCACAGCCCAGACACGTGTCCCCACAGCCACCAGCAACGGTGACCGAGGGGGTTGGGCACACCCAGCCCCTGCAGCACAAGGTCCCTGGCATCGTGGGGACCCTGGGGTCACCAGAGGGGTGGCCCCTCCTCAGGCCTCGCAGTCCTGGTGTCCTCCCGCCACCCATCTCCCCAGAAGCAGCCTGGCAGGTCCCCTCCCAGGAGCCCTCCCATCCCTGGGGAGGAGGGGGTGGGAAGGGATCGCGGGGGGCACGGGTCTCCTACCTGGAGCTCGGGGGGGCCCCCTTCATCTCGGATGAGCAGCAAGTAACTCTGACCATCCACCACGATCTCCTTCTTAAATCGGCCGCCTTGGGAAGAGAGCAAAGCAGGGGGAGCTGAGAGGGGCACTCAGGGGAGACCCCTAAGGAACACCAGGGGCGGCTGCAGCACCCGGTGGCCGCAGAAGGTGGAGTGCACAGACAGGGGGCACCTTCAGAGCCAGGGAGGGGAGCAAGGACCCAGGCCACCCCCCAGACACCCTGGAAGCCAGACCTTACCCTCGGGAGACTCCTCCTGCACGTAGGTGCCGGTCAGGTAGCGGTGCACGAGGGCCGACTTGCCGCTGGACAGGTTGCCCACGATGCCCTGGAACAGAGGGGAGCATCACCCACCGTCCCCTCTACACCAGCAGAGACCACCAGTGACCAGAGACCTGCCCATGGGCAGAGGCAGTGGTGGGAGGGCTCAGGGGGTGCACAGCCCCATAAGTGCTCAGTGAGAAGCACAGGGGCATGGACTGGTCTCAGCTGGGCAGGGAGTGGTGGGTGCTGGGGTGCAGCCACCCAGGCACAGGGTGGCGAGGACCCGCATCCTCCCCCAGACTGGTGCTGCCCCCTCACAGCCGTGTCAGCCCTTCCCTCGGGGATCACACCCCCTCCCAAGCCACACTCAACTCGGAAGGAAAAAAACCCTCTTCTCCCAGCCCAACATCCCGAATTTTGGGGGTGGAAAGGGAAAAACCCTCTTCTTGCAGCCCAACATCCTGAATTTTGGGGGTGGAAAGGGAAAACCCTCTTCTTGCAGCCCAACATCCTGAATTTTGGGGTGTCAGAGCTCCTGGCAGAGGGAGGAGGAGAGCGGAGATGATGCTGCTGTAGCAGAGCACTCCCGTCCTGGTGCTGCCCACACAGAGACACCAGCACCAACGGCTGTCCCAGCTGGAAATCAGATCCCCAGTGCCAGTGGGTGACCGGGCTGGGCCTGTCGCGCTGCGTCACCCAACAAAGGGTGCACAAGGGAGGTGTCTGTCCCAGGACAGGTCAGCCAGAGAGCCCAGCTCTTCCCAACGCCAGCATCAACCCAGAGGTTTCAAACACCCCCGGTGCCTCAGGGCTGGGGAGCGTGCTCTCCTGCTGACAGGCCACACGGAGGGAGACAAGGAGGAGAGGCATCTCCTGCTGCACCCCCGGGACAGCCGGGACCACCGTGAGGAAGGGACCCCTCAGACACCCGCCCGAGAGCTCAGGACCTGCCTGGCTTTCCCCATCCCCACCACCCCAGGCCCCGGGCTCCTGCACGACATCCCTCCCTTCACAGCCCCAGAAGAAGAAATCCCAGAGGAGCACCCTAAGGCCCTCACGTCTGTGCAGGGTCCCAGCACGGCCACCCAGCCCCCGACACCAGGGGAAGGGCTTCAGCTGGGACTCTGAAACGTGCCCAGGCTTTTGGGAAGAGCTGCATCGGCCGGATGGAATCCTGGAGCGACAGAGATCCCCAGGGGTCATGGAAAACATGGGAAAGGGAACGCGCTAATTGCGGAAGAACTAAAATCCCTGGGTTTGTTTAGCTTCCAGCGCTGCTCTGCAGCTGCAGGACATTGAACTGTCAGCTGGTGACACACAGAAGGAGGATTTCTGAACGGGCACATATTTTACAAGCCAAACTAACAAATGAATATGCAAAGTTTGTTTTAATTTTTCCTTAACTGCAGACAAGAAAAGCCGTGGCTGCCTGGTGCTGCCATGGTTTGCAAAAACATTTCTTGTTTCTTGGATTAAGACAGAAAAAATAGGAATCCTGAGGGGGCTGAAGGGAGACACGACACGAGCTTTCAGAGGGAGGCTGAGGCTGCCGTGGAGAGCACCCGCAGAGCGCGGTGGTGGAACAGACCCCCAAGGTCACCAAGAACAGACACAGACACTCGGAAGTCCCGCAGCATCCTGCCCCCCTGCCCCAGTGTCCCCTCAGCGCCACCCCCTCGCTGGCAGCACACCTGAGGAGGGTGCCCCAGTTGGCCCAGAAACTGGGGGCCATCAGCGAGGGAGTCCCACTCCCCTCCCTCGGCTCAGGCTAGGGGTCTGGCCCCAGGGCTTGCTGCCCAGCTCAGCTCTTCCTGCACCCCGACCCGTGCTGGCACACGGACAGGGTGCCATGGGAAACGTCCCCTGTCTCCCAGGGACTGCACCCCGAGACCAGCCCCTGAGGATGCTGTGTCCCACCAGCACCCCTGCGCGACAGGGACACCTGGGGCAGCCATGGCCAGGAGGTGGCCAGTAGAGGCCAGGGAGGCACTGGCCAGGCTCAGTAACTCCCCATCAAGGGACCCGCGTGAGACATCCCAGTGCTGGGGAAGAGACCATCCCCAGCCTCTCCACAATGTCCTTTCAAGTAGTTGTGGAGAACGATGAGGTCTCCCCTCAGCCTCCTCTTCCTCCAACTCAACAGTCCCAGCTCCTTCAGGAGATTTACTCTCCAGCCCCTTCCCCAGCTCCGTTGCCCTCCCTCCATCCCTCCCCCAGCTCCTCTCTCCCCCCTGAGGCCGAAGCCCCTGCGCTCCCACCAGGACACATTAAAACGTGGGGTTCCCCTGGGTGTTTGGAGTCGGAGGAGAGGCCCGGGGGTGCCCGAGGCAGCAGGTACTCACCACCTTCAGCTCAGGCACCGAGCGGCTCAGGGTCCACTCCTGGCTGTTCACAAACGAATCTGCACAAGAGAAGGAGGGATGGTCAGGGCAGGGTGGTCTCCCCCCAGACCCCAGCCGGGATCTCCCCACGCTCTCCCCACTCCCCCCAGGCAGGAGATTTACGGCTCGTCCCTCTCGCCCCGTCTGGAGCCACGAGGCTGCGTGAGGTGCCCGGGGGGCTCCGGAGCTCAGGATGGGGAGAGCAGCAGAGCTGGGGCAGGGGCTGCAGAGCCCGTGTCCCCAGGAGGGAGCACAAAGAGTCCCACAGCGTCCCTTCCTCGAGGCACAGGGGACGCACCGGAGACCAGATGCGTTTTGGGGGGCACAGGGTGTAAAGGACCCCAGAACCCGGGGCCCACGGAGGTGAAAGCAGCGCCCTGAGCAGCGGCTACAGCAGCCTGTCACACGCAGGGCAGGTAACGTGTGAAGGCACCCTGTAATCTGTGCTCAGGATTGAAAGGGAACACAATTAATCACGCGTACACTAGGTAATTTGCAGAACACTGTAATAGCCTGAAGAAGCCTAACACTCTGTCCTGGCTTGGAGCCGCGCAGGGAACACCCTCTCTCTGCCACAGCCGTCACCCACGCTGCTTCTACACCCAGACAGGCTCCAGGAGTTGGTCAAACACCAGACTCCCCAAATAAAACCAGAGGAGGAGGAGGAGGAGCAAGATCCTGGAGAGCACCTGGAATATCAGAGGTAGCCAGCGGCCACTCCTGAAAAACCCCAAGCCCTCCATGTGTCTCGGACGAAGAAGCTCATCCTCCACCCGAAGGCAGATGGGGCTGGGGAAGGAGCAGCACTTACTGTATGTTAATAAACTAATAAAGGACTTGGGGAGACCAAAAATCCTGGGGAGCAACACTGCTCTCCCTGCCCCTTCCTCGAGGCACAGGGGACGCACCAGGCTGAGAGAGTTGGGGGGGTTCAGCCTGGAGAAGAGAAGGCTCCGGGGAGAGCTTGGAGCCCCTTCCAGTCCCTGCAGGGGCTCCAGGAGAGATGGGGAGGGACTCTGGGTGAGGGAGGGGAGCCATAGGACGAGGGGGAAGGGTTTGACACTGAAAGAGGGGAGATGGAGCTGAGATGTGGGGAAGAACTTGTTTGGGGTGAGGGTGGTGAGAGCCTGGCCCAGGTTGCCCAGAGAAGCTGTGGCTGCCCCATCCCTGGAGGGGTTGAAGGCCAGGTTGGAGGGGGCTTGGAGCCACCTGGTCTGGTGGGAGGTGTCCCTGCCCAGGGGGTGGCAGGGGGTGGCACCCACCCAAACATGATTCTATGACAAAGCAGGCACTCTGGGTAGGTGATTTCCCTCTGTCAGTCACCCTGGACACCCTCAGTGACTCACAGGCCACACTTGTGGTGCCGTGGCTGCACCGAGACCCTGCTGCTCCCTGTGGGGAGGAAGGGGCTGCCTGGGCAGAGCCTCCCTCTCCCCCCCCGGCCCCCGGCCCGGACTGCTCCCGGCAGAGGGTGAAGAGCAGCAGGTTCATCCACCTCGTGCTTCAGGAGCGCTGCCGCCGCCGGGTGCCTTGGGTCTCCAAACACAGCAACTAATAATTAACCAACTCGTTATCCAACTCACTTGGAAGCTGAAACCAGCCTGGAAAGCAGGTTGGGGGCCGAGCAAACACGGCGGTGCCCACACAGACCGCCCCGCAGCGCCCACCCGCCCGCACAGGGGGATGAAAGGGCAGAGGCAGCCCCGTGCCCGGGCAGAGCCGCCTTCCCCGAGGGGTCGATAACACCCATTCCCGAGGGGTCACCGGCAGAAGAGGGATTTCTCCAGGTCAAGGGCGGGCAGAGCCTGCCCAGCAGGGACACCATCCTGGCATGGATGATCCCACCAGAGCCTTAACCACCGCGTCAGCTCAAGGGGAGGATCTGTCCCGTCTGCGGGAAACGGGGTGACATCACCGATGGCTGCCCTCGCTCCTGGGCGAGGGACCAGGGCAGTGGCCATGGCCCTTGTGCCACACATGCCATGCCATGAGGACATCAAAAGAGCCACCCAATTTACACCCCTCAGCGCCTTTTGCCCTCCAGCCCCTGTCTGAACACACACAGACTGAGCAACCCAGCTCCCACAGAGCAAAGGACACAACTCCCCCCAGCCCCACACCCGGGAAGGGGCTGCGGGAAGGGACAGCCCAGCAGAGACGGTGGCATGGAGAGACCCATAGCCCAGGAGAGACCCATAGCCCGGGAGGGACCCATAGCCCGGGAGAGACCCATAGCCCGGGAGAGACCCATAGCCTGGGAGAGACCCATAGCCCGGGAGAGACCCACGGCCCAGGAGGGACCCAGCACCAGGGTTCCACCAGCACCTGCCTCAACAGTAAAAACTGTTCCAGATTTGTCTGGCCTTGGCTTGAGCTGCTTAACCCCACGAGCTGCCTCCAGCTCTGGAGTCCTCAGCACAGGAAGGACAGGGACCTGTTGGAGCGGGGACAGAGGAGGCCACAGAGATGCTGGGAGGGCTGGAGCCCCTCTGCTGTGAGGACAGGCTGAGAGAGTTGGGGGGGTTCAGCCTGGAGAAGAGAAGGCTCCGGGGAGACCCTAGAGCCCCTTCCAGTCCCTCCAGAGGCTCCAGGAGAGATGGGGGGGACTCATGATGAGGGAGGGGAGCCCTAGGACAAGAGGGAAGGGTTTGACACTGAAAGAGGGGAGATGGAGCTGAGATGTGGGGAAGAACTTGTTTGGGGTGAGGGTGGTGAGAGCCTGGCCCAGGTTGCCCAGAGAAGCTGTGGCTGCCCCATCCCTGGAGGGGTTCAAGGCCAGGTTGGAGGGGTCTTGGAGCCACCTGGGTTGGTGGGAGGTGTCCCTACCCAGGGGGTGGCAGGGGGTAGCACGGGATGGTCTTTAAGGTCCCTTCCAACTCTAACCAGTCTATGATTCTAACAGCAGGTTGAGATTAAAAAGGCGCTGCTTTTTGAAGCCCTCTCTTCCTCTGGATGCCCACAGACCACATTCAGGGCAGCACAGAAACCTCCACTGCACCCAGATCCTCCCAAAATAGGCCTTTTGGATCCAGGACCGACAGCTCTTTCCCAGGCACCCTCCAGATTTCCTACATTTCTCTGAAGGACGGGCAGAGCCCGGATCCAGCATCCGCGGCACAGACTCTAAACCCATCCCGGCCTCCCACCAGCGCTCCCAGGGAAGCTCAGGCAGGTACCAACAGGAGCTGATGGGTATCATTACCCACCCCAGTCACTATGCAAACTCCACTTCATTAACGTACAAACACCCCCTCGTCTCCAGCCCCTGCTCTCACACACACCCTCCGCGTTAGTCCGGGGCCAAGCACCAAACCGCGGGGGAACGGGGAGTCACCCCGGATCTCAAAGCTCCTCACGCAGCAGAGCATCCTCCCTGGAACCCGACTGTGAGAAGCTCGTCCCGAGCCATGGAGCCCAGAGCCCGCTGCGGGGGACGCTGCAACCCCCCCAACACCAACCCTCCCTGCGCCCAGAAACCTCCAGCCCCAAACCAGTCCCACTTTCCCAGCCTGTGCCTGTGGGGGCTTCTCCAGAGCCCACACCTCCGTTCCCAGGAACGCCCTCAGAACCGTGACCCCGCCACCACCTGGGGTCACCCCCCGCTGCCCGGGGTCAGTGTGGACTTTGTTCTCTGGCTCCGGGGGCTCTTGCCCTCCCCCCCCGGGTGCGTTTACAGAAACTCTGCCCCCCGTTGGCCTTCCTCCCCCCCAGGCACCAGCTCTGCCCTCCCCGGATCCCCCCTCGCTGCGCTCGCTCATGGCTGGGCCCCTCCATCCACTGGGGAGAGGGGACCCACACGGTCCAAGGGGGGGGTCTCGGCAGGGCTGGGGGAGCAGCACTGAGACCCTCCTGGCTCTGGGGTGGGATGGGCTTTAGGCCCTGGGGCTCCACCACGGGCAGAGCGCGGTGTGGGCGGGGAGGTGGGTTTGTGGGAAGCCCTGTGGGTACCGGGAGCAGGGCAGCGGCGCTGGCTGCCATCCCGGCTGTAACCACAACTGCAGCTGCACCCCCCGGGGGGCCGTGTTGGGGCCCCACCAGCAGCTCTCCCAGGGCTCTCCCACAAAACACCAACGTCCCTGAAGCATCGGGGGGTGTTGGAGATGCTGTTGGCCCCTGAGCCTGAAACGGGGCAGAGGCCTCCTGAGCTGCCGCATCCAGCCCGGACACGCCGGAGCACTATGGCCATCTACCTCCTCCCGGCCGAGGGGCTCGTGGGTCCCACCAGAGTGAGCCAGAGCCCACGGACCAGCGTCCTGAGTGGAGGGACAACGGGGAGAGGGGACACGGGACAGGACAAGCACAGGCAGCTTTGGTCTGCAGACATCACTGCTGCTTCTTTGCACCCGGCTGACCCTGAGAGGATGCAGCTCCACTGGGCAGATAATGGCAAAACTGTTGTTCTAAGTGAAGATGAAACCAAACACAGCTCCATCACGCAGGGTCTGCTCTGCCACGATGAGCTACGGTCCCAGAGACAGTCCAGGAACTGGTCACCCCCAAGCTTGTCCCTCCAGTATGACCCACGGTGACAAACGCTAACACACACCCACCCAGCAGCGACCTGGCACTTGCTGCCCACTGCCAGGGAGGGCTCCCAGATGCCCAGCGCAGCCCCCGAGGGCTCTCCAGCCAACGGCCCCAACGGGAGCCCCGTCCCGTCCCCGGGGAGCAGCCCGGCCGGGGGTGAGGACACCAGCTCGGGCGCTGCTCAACCTCGGCTGCTCCCCTGGGAACGCGGCCGCCGAGCTGGCTGCTGCTGGAAGCCACCGGCAAGCAGGAACAGGCCCCCCGCCGCACGGGCAGGGCCCGGATACACCCACATTCCCCAGCCATGAGCGCAGCCACCCCTCGCCTGGGAACCTCCCGCCACCCAGACGGCACCCGGCCCCCGGCACGGGCACCCCCTGCCAGAGCATGGCCCCCCGGCAGGAGCACACGTCTGGGGACCGTGGCAGGGTCCTGTCCCTTCACCCACCCCAAAGCTCTGGGACCCTTCCCCAGAACGTGGTGAGCCCCAGGGACAAGGGGGACCAGCTGGAACTCGGGGGGCACAGCAGTGCTTGCTGCTGCTGCGCTGGTCCCTGGAGCCTGGCCCTCCTGGGAAGTGTCCTGAGCAGCGTGGCCACCACTTGCCCGCGAGCCCACTCACAGAAGCCCCTCTACTCCTCACACAGCTTCAGTTCCCTCTGCTCCCCCGACACCACGGCGTGGGGCTCAGCCCTCCCTGCCCTTCCTGGGGGCAAGGATGGACCTGGGACGCACTCGGCCCCCGGGTATCTGGCTGGCAAGGGAGCATCCCCCCCCAGGTAGCCCAGCTGCGGCTCCTTCAGCACCGACGGGCCCACGGCCACTGGAGCGGGAAACAGCCCCCTGAACTCGCACTACCCCGTCTCAGCCCAGCTCTCCCCAGCGTGAGCCCCGGGACGCGACAGGGTGCCCGTGCCCAGCCCGACGGACGCCCGTCCCCGCAGACCCCGAGGGGCTGTGGCCGGGCCAGCACGGCTCCGGCGCTCACTCACCCAGGGCTCGCAGTGGCCCGCTGCCCAGGAGGACGGGCTCGGCTCCGCCGTGGGGGTCTTTGGGGCCGGGGCTGCCGCGCTCTCGCCTTCGGAAGCGGCTGGTGAGGAGCCTCCAGAGCCCCCCCGGCTGCCCGGGGTCGGGGTGCAGCCGCCCCCCGGGCCTGCCCAGCTCCGGGTAGAGCAGGTCCCGTTTGCTGGGGCAGGTGTGGAGGGAGCTGGCGTCCCCCTCGCTCTTGGTGCGGAGACGCGCGGGGCGCAGGAGACCCCCGGACTCCGATCGCCGCAGGTCGTGGCCCCGGCGCAGGCGGAAGCTGAAGCTCTTGCGCAGGGAGCTGAAGTTCCTCCGGGGGCCGGGGCTGCTCCGGCCGCTGCCCCCGAAGAGGTTCCAGCGGCGGCTGCCCCACAGCGAGCCCCCCCGCAGGAAGCCGGGGCTCTCGGCGGGGTGCGGGGGTCGGGCGGCGGGCAGGAAGGTCACGCTGCCGGGGCGCGGGCGCTGCGCCCCCTCGGGCCCCTCCAGCAGCGCGGCCGTGCCCTCGCCTTCCCCGGGCGGCCCGGGCCTGCGGGGCGAGCGCAGCCTGAAGAAGTCCAGGAG